>CAWUFW010007262.1:600000-1031000 GCA_963921515.1 Calotriton arnoldi | reverse complement strand
GGCATCATGGGTGTGTCCATTGTTCACACAACGCCTGTGTTCGGACATGTAATCTGCGTGTTGCTTTGATATGCGGGCCACTTGCTGAGCTGAGCCACCACATGTGCCTGGGGTATGTGGCACATGCCCATGCAGCGGGTGGGAACAATGTTTGGGCCCCAGGAGTGTGCAGATTACGTGTGTCACACATACATAGCCAGCTATCCACTGTCCAGGGCTCATCCCTCATTCATGTGGAGCAGGACAGTCATGCCTACTCCAGGCCATGCAATGCACTCTGTACTCCCACTCCCGTGTATCAGCTGACACATTGTGCGCAGTGATTTGACCCCTCAGGTGTCTGCCTCTGTGTCAGTGTGCTGTGGATTACTTGCCAGGACTGCTGGGGTGTTTCTTGGTAGGGGCTCAGCATGCCCCTGGAGATGTGACCATAGGAGACGATACTTGTGTGTCACATAGGTGTTTGATCAGCTGCCCGTGCAGACTGGGGTATGCGAATGTGAAGTTCAGGCAGCTGTTCCCCATTCACAGCAGATTGTGAGGGGCTCAGGTTCAGAGGGTAGTGTCACAGGTCTCCCATATGTCCAATAGGTATGACCTGGACAGATGAGGGTTAAGATGATGTGTTGTGTGGGGGATGTACATGTGCACTTGTGCAGCTCCAGGACTTGCATTCCCCATGACCTACTATTGTGACACAGTGCATAGTGTTGTTGTCTGGCTGCCAAGTCATACATCACTGAGACAGTGATGTATGACTTAGCAGTCATGCCTCTGCCATGGCATGTGTCAACTTATTGGTGGTCCTGCAGGGGAGTGACATGTGCTACATGCACACCATTGTGGCGATGGCTATCAGGACATGGGTGCATCATGGTGTCTGTCGCTGGTATGCATCACATGCATTTCCTATTTGACTCTGGGCATCCCTTTCATCCGGAAACCTGTACTGACTCAGTGGCAAGAGCTGTGATGTGTGCATGTCCACATGCCACACCGTGTCCTCTGCACTGTCCAACTACTGTGTACTTGGTGCATGTGTCCACACTGGGGTGTTGCAATCCAACAGACACCAGACAGATGGGTGCAAGGCCATGTGGGATGTGAGTGCCATGCTTGGCATCAGACTGACAATTGGCTTCTCCTGTTCAGTTAGGGCACTTTTAGCAATGTACAACTAATGATGCCAGGGCTTGCTCTGTAATGTGCTGTGCTCACGGTGGTGTGTGCGTTTGGTGCAGGTGACTGATGTCTGTCCGTTTCCCCATTGTTTGCAGATACATCCACGGCCACGGAAGGGGACAGCTCCACGGACCAGGAGGAGCCAGAGAGCCAGACTGGGTCAGCAGCCGAGGAGTGGTCGGAGGGACCCAGTGGCACGGAGGGCGAGGGAGCCACACCGAGGAGTCCTCAGCACCATCCACCTCAGCTGAGGACCAGAGCAACTCGGAGGATGACTCCCTTATGGAGGCGGGTGTCAGCAGCCACCACACCCCAGCTAGTGTTGCTGTCCCCGCCACCACCAGCACCACCACCGCCCTCCCATCGGCTCCCATTCCCCAGGTCCGTGGAGGCTCCCATGTTCGGGAGCGTGTCTCCTTTGGGCCAGGCACCGCACCCCCTGCCCCTGTGTCCCCTGCTGCCCTGAGTGAGGAGTCTGTGTACCTCCTTCGCCAGCTCCATGTAGGGCAGACAGCCATGCTGAGTGTCCTCCATGCGCACACCGCTCTGTTGACTCAGCTGGTGTCGTTCATGGAGGGCATCTCATCGGGCATGTCTGACCTACAGAGGGGCAATAGGTCCATGGACTCCTCCCTGACGGCAGCAGTGTCCCTCCTCAGACAGTCCCTCACCCCTCCTGCCTCTGCTCCATCCACACTCCCAGGCACCTTACCCGTCCCAAGCACACACACACCGGCACAGGCACACACCAGCACACACACGTCCAGCACACAGACACACACCCCACAAACAAAACGCACACGCACGCACAGTCAGGGGACTGAAACCAGACTCACAGGGGATGGGGCCCTGGTACACACACACGCATCCACGGGCACTGCGCAGTCCTCAGTTGCCTCTCCCTCCAAAACACCCTCCCTTGCCTCACCTGCAACCCCAAAGACCCAGCACCTCTTCCTCAGTGACCTCGGCCTCTTCCCCTCCGATCCAGCTGCTCCAGCATCCAGGGGGAAGAGGAAGCCCCCCCACACGGAGCAGAGTGCCCCTCGCCCCCGGACACCCTCCCCCAGGTGCAGACAGACTGAGGCCCCCACCCGCAAGTCCCCCGGAGTGGTAAGAGCAAGACCCCGCCGCCGCCCTGCAGCTCAAGAACCAGGTCTCCTTCCTCCATCCCTCAGGCCCCCACTCCACAGGTGCCCCCACCACACCCTGCCCCAGGTTCCCCCACCCACAGATATGCCATCCCCAAGAGGATCCGGCCTTCTCCCCCTGCCACTTGCTCTCCCGGCACCACACCCCCGCTGCGCTTGTCTGTGCCACTGATGTGGTGAGGGTGTCCTCCCCTCTGTCCAGCCCACCTTGCCTGTTCCCCATTCTCCTCCCCTGGTGGTAGGCACTGCAGTGGAGTCCACTACCACCCTGTCTGACTTGGGCACTGCAGTGGCGGACCTGTCCACTCCATCTGCAGGGTCCACTGCAGTCGTGCCGGCACCCACAACATCTGAGCCATGCCCCCAGTTGTGCCGGCACACACCATGTCAGACACCTCCACTGCAGTTGTCAGTGGCTCTTCAGCACCCACCACCCCTTCCCTGCTTCCTCCTGGTGAGCCCTGATCCTGTCCCTGCGGTGCCTGGCCTACCCCCCCGGTTGCCCCTCCTAGTGGATTGTCCCTGGTTTTGTGCAGGCATGTGTAGGGTGGCATCTGCCACTGTCACTCACTTGTGACTTTGTTGATGGACTGGCCATTGGCCTTTGTTTATTTTCTACCGGACTTCTACTTTTAATGCCACATATGCTGAATAAAGCAACTTTCTGTTCTCTAGTGCTTTTGCTTCTGATGTACATGATGTTGATGATGCTAACCATGCCCTTGCTGCAGTGATGGTGATATTTGGTCTCATGATAATGAAGTGTTACTGTGCAGGAACCCATGTGGTCCAGGGGGAATGTGTCCTATCCTGTGGTGTATCCATGTCATCCATAGCAGCATCTGAGGGTGTCATGTGTTCAGTATTTGGCAATGGGATTTCCTACTTAGATTGCCTATTTCACATCTGTGGCTTCCACCCCTGCACATCTGTTGTGCCTGCCATTGTTCAATTCGTCTACTTCCCTGACCGTGTGGCCATCTCCAGTGGACATGCAGGTTTGGGCATCAATGGGGAAGGACTCATCTGTGTTGTCAGTGCAACATTGCTATACAAGTGTGTTGGATCTGTGCTGATGATTCCGTTGGCACTTCCATGACCAGGCTGATGTTACGGGAGCCCTCATTTGGTGCTAATTGTGACCAAGTGCTCAGCTGACATGATGGGGCCCTACTGAGGCAACATATGGCACAGCTTTCCTCACACAGGAGTGGAGTCCCCTCATGGCAGTGTGTACTCCTGTGACATTGCCTGCGCCCAAGGTGTGTGTTGTATGTGCATGTCTGTGTGTTCACTTCCGTTTAGCTGTGCATGCTGTGATCCCTAGTGTTGTACCTGTTTGTGATGCTAGCTGAGTTGACCTATGTTCACCCAAAGTCTTCGCCCTGGGTTCTCTGTGATGTGGGTGCATGGCACATTACTGGTCATCAGGGTGTCACCCATAGGTGTGTTTGCTGTCAGGGCTGAGTTTGTGTGCAGACGCAGATGGGTCACAGTCAGGTTTCCCTTGGCACTTGTTGTTTGCCCCTGTCATGTGATTTCCAGTTTGTGTTATCTTTCAGTGATTGTGACACGTTGTGTGTGTGACTGCTGGCACTCCTCAGGGTCCGGGCTGCAATGTTGGTTGTTGTCTATGTGTGTTCTTTGTGGGTGACCTTGGCTTCTTCATTGGTGTGTGACTGTGGCTGGGATCCCATTGGTTGGTGTGGTATTGCCGTCATGTCCATGTACAGCGTAGTGTGCAGTGTGTCAGACATTCAGGAGTCTTGTTGAGTGGCCATGTGTGATGTGTTTCTGCCCCTTGGTTCCCACCCACCACCCTGGAATAGTCATGGGTGCATGTGCAATGTCACCAGTGCATGTGTGCTTCACTGCTGCACATTGTTGGAGGTCGAGGGGTGTGGTGTTGAGTGTGTGCAGATGAGAGTTGTTGCCCGGCTAGGCCCCTGCCTCCATGTTGGCCTTGGCTTACTGGCCATGCTGTTTGATTTGTGCTTGTGTAGGTCTGATGGTAGTTAGTTGCTCAGGACACATGACTGTGGTTCACAGTGTGAACCACATTTAGCTTTGTCATCACAGTGGGATTGTAATGCAGCCCAGGGTCACCACATTGTGGGGGCCCTGGGGGTGGTGCTGTGGTGTGTCTGTGTCTTGCTGTGTCAGTTGCTGTCCCTACGTGCCTGTGTGACATGTGTGATTTGTGCTCCCTCTCATCTGACAATGCCTGCTTGCCCACATAGGGGATTTGGATCCATGAGTTACCTTTGTGTGGCACTGTATGCACATCTGTATGATTGGTATTCAGGTCTCCTCATGTGTTGTGTGGTTGCCTGGGGACACTGGCACCCCCCTCACCTGTTGTGTATGATGTGCAGTGTGGGTCTGCCTGTTTGTGTTTGTGCATCTGCACCACTGCATTGGCATATCTTGGGTGTGCCATTGGCTGTATGTAGTTTGGTGGGTTTCCCCTGCTGTCCCTGGGACTCCTAGGTCATCGGTCAGCACAATGATCATGGTTTGTGTGTCCCATTGCTGCCATGGTATGGTATCTGTTCACCTCACATCTGCAGTCTCCACAGGGTATCTGCATTTGTGTGCCCATTGGTGCAAATATGTGGGTCTGCATTCTGATGGTCACTTCTGTCATTGTGTCATTGATGATTGTTGACGGTGTCAGCCCCCATGGGTGTTGTTTGTCTGCACATGGCCAAAGGTATGTCTTATTTGCACTGCAGTATTTGGCTCCCCCAATTTATGTTGCAATGGGACACATACACTACTTTGCCACTGATGTGTTTGTTGTTCTGTGACCAGGAATCATCCATGCAGTTTGGCAGTTGCACCTCTTTCTTTGTCAACACTTACCTTTTGGTC
Source organism: Calotriton arnoldi (assembly GCA_963921515.1). Classification (NCBI taxonomy): domain Eukaryota; kingdom Metazoa; phylum Chordata; class Amphibia; order Caudata; family Salamandridae; genus Calotriton; species Calotriton arnoldi. The sequence continues at coordinate 1,025,793 of CAWUFW010007262.1, read as the reverse complement.
ACTGTGATGATGGGGGTTTGGACCCCATTGCCACAATGTTCAATATGTGCTTCAGCTATGGACCCCACACTTACATTTTGGTCACTGTGATGATGGGGGTTTGGACCCCATTGCCACAATGTTCAAAATGTGCTTCAGCTATGGACCCCACACTTACCTTTTGGTCACTGTGGTGATGGGGGTTTAGACCCCATTGCCACAATGTTCAAAATGTGCTTCAGCTATGGATCCCACACTTACATTTTGATCACTGTGATGATGGGGGTTTAGACCCCATTGCCACAATGTTCAAAATGTGCTTCAGCTATGGACCCCACACTTACATTTTGATCACTGTGATGATGGGGGTTTAGACCCCATTGCCACAATGGTCATGGCCTGCTTGCATTGTGGGTGCCACACACATATATGTGTGGCACATGTGCTAGGGGGTCACATTGTATGTTCAAAGTCATGTTCGGTGTTGTAGGCATTTGACACAGTCTACACACGCTTGTCATGGTGTTGGGGGATGTCTTCTTCTTGCATTCCCTAGGTTGTGGTGTGCTGGTTGTGTCATGCATTGTCCATCCTATGAGTGGGGGTGGTAGTAGTGGTTGGCATCCAGCCCCCTGGGTGTGGGTGGTAGTAGTGGTAGGCATCCAGCCCCCTGGCTGAGGGTGGTAGTAGTGGTAGGCATCCAGCCCCCTGGCTAAGGGTGGTGGTAGGCATCCAGCCCCCCTGGCTGAGGGTGGTAGTAGTGGTAGGCATCCAGCCCCCCTGGGTGAGGGTGGTAGTGGTGGTAGGCATCCAGCCCCCCTGGGTGAGGGTGGTAGTAGTGGTAGGCATCCAGCCCCCTGGCTAAGGGTGGTGGTAGGCATCCAGCCCCCTGGGTGAGGGTGGTAGTAGTGGTAGGCATCCAGCCCCCCTGGGTGAGGGTGGTGGTAGTGGTAGGCATCCAGCCCCCTGGCTAAGGGTGGTGGTAGGCATCCAGCCCCCTGGGTGAGGGTGGTAGTAGTGGTAGGCATCCAGCCCCCCTGGCTAAGGGTGGTGGTAGGCATCCAGCCCCCTGGGTGAGGGTGGTAGTAGTGGTAGGCATCCAGCCCCCCTGGCTAAGGGTGGTGGTAGGCATCCAGCCCCCCTGGCTGAGGGTGGTAGTAGTGGTAGGCATCCAGCCCCCCTGGCTAAGGGTGGTGGTTGGCATCCAGCCCCCTGGGTGAGGGTGGTAGTAGTGGTAGGCATCCAGCCCCCTGGGTGAGGGTGGTAGTAGTGGTAGGCATCCAGCCCCCTGGGTGAGGGTGGTAGTGGTGGTAGGCATCCAGCCCCCCTGGCTAAGGGTGGTGGTAGGCATCCAGCCCCCCTGGCTAAGGGTGGTAGTAGTGGTAGGCATCCAGACCCCCTGGGTGAGGGTGCTAGTAGTGGTAGGCATCCAGCCCCCTGGGTGAGGGTGGTAGTAGTGGTAGGCATCCAGCCCCCCTGGGTGAGGGTGGTAGTGGTGGTAGGCATCCAGCCCCCCTGGCTAAGGGTGGTGGTTGGCATCCAGCCCCCCCTGAGTGAGGGTGGTAGTAGTGGTAGGCATCCAGCCCCCTGGGTGAGGGTGGTAGTAGGCATCCAGCCCCCCTGGCTAAGGGTGGTAATAGTGGTAGGCATCCAGCCCCCCTGGGTGAGGGTGGTAGTAGTGGTAGGCATCCAGCCCCCTGGGTGAGGGTGGTAGTAGTGGTAGGCATCCAGCCCCCCTGGGTGAGGGTGGTAGTAGTGGTGGGCATCCAGCCCCCCCTGGCTCAGGGTGGTGGTAGGCATCCTGCCCCCCCTGGGTAGGGGTGGTGGTGCGCATTCAGGCCCCTGTGTGCATATGTGGCATTGGTGATGGGCATCCCGCCCCTATGGTGCTGCTGTTGCTGGTGTAAGTATATTCTGCATCCCTCTGTGTGTGTGTGTGATGTGTCGTGTACGTGTTGTATGTGTTTTGTGGTTGGTGTCTGACTTACCTTCTGCGCCGTACGCGTCCGTGCCTGTTCCGGTAGTAAATGTAGAATATTGGTATGATCGGGACGAAGGGATTCATGGTTGGTTCGTGTCGTTCATCCTTCTCGTTGCTTCGCGTCGTCCTCGTCGCTTCGCCTCGTCCTCGTCGCTTCGCCTCGTCCTCGTCGCTGGCGTGTTCGTCTCGTAGCCGTGGATCGTGTTGTGGCGCGAATCGGAGCTTATGTGCGCCTCTCCCGGATGCTTTGACGTGCCGTGCGTAGCGACGGGTTCGGCGCGTACGGAAAGCGCATCGTACTCGTTCGGCCGGACGGAGCTGCATTTTTCCTTCCGTGCGACTCGATTCGGCGTTTCCGGATTCGCCTCGGTCGGGGAACAGGACCTGGTTTGGGTGAGTACGGCTCGGCCGGATTCTGTGCTGTTGTGCGCATCGTACTTACTCGTTCGGTGTGCTGTACGGATCGGTCGGGAAACAGGCTTTCGCATGGCTTTTTTCCCGACCGAATGGTATTGGGTGCGCCTCCGACCGAGATCGGAATCGGCCCCATAATCTTGACAGAGGGCATCCTGAAAGGCCCTGTCCTGTTCCCCAATCGAAGACCTCTGAGTGCTGTAGGAAGATGTAGGGCATGTCCTAAATCTGTGCCTTCTATCAAATGTCTTCAAGGACCTGGCCTTAGGATCTGGCCTGCTGATTCTGCAGACATACTACAAGGCCACGATCTTTTTGTGCTATTGACTAAGGTACTGGGTGCATGGTTAAATGCTATGCTCTGTTGATACAACATGCACATTAGCTTCTCACCTAGCACAATGATGGATGGATGGATATATATATATAAATCAGTGTCGGCATGGTTATTTATCGAGCCTTGCATAAACTTCCCTCTACTCAGAATCCAGAGATGGTGGTCGTCTAAGTGTTATGGGCACAGATATTGGGTCTAGAGCATGGCTCAGTGCTATGTACTAAGCACAGTGCCTGCAGGGTATGGCTAAGGCTAGTATGCACAATATAAATAAAGTTAGTAACAGTAATAATAGCAGTATGCCCTGTGATTACTCTAGGTATAAGGCCTGGACAGTGAACATGGCCAGTTTGGATAGAAAGTATTTCACTCTTATTCTCATTGTCAATGAATTTATACAATTTTGTACAATCTAATTTACTTTTTGATCTTAGTAGAGAAACTTGTTTAGTGTGTTTGTTAGTTACAGACTTGGTGACTGAAACTCTACAATTATGGGTAGTTGGGTAGTACACTGAAAATTTTAATTTTGTAGTGCTAATAACTGTGGCACTATTAAAAAGATCTACCAGGAATTCAGCAGTTGTGTAGTCCTTTGCACTAATTTTCTTTCTTCCGAATTATATGCTGATTGGTCCAGTGGGAGCATTGTTATTCAGGGAGATGCATAAGTATAATTTTAATTTCTACGTTCATAGCACTTTTTTCCACCACTGTACAAGCAGACAATCGGTGAACACGAGAAGGTTGCATTTTTTTCACTTGTGAACTGTTAGGATCATGAACCATCTGCAAACTCTGGTCTGTGAACCATTTGCAAAATAAGATACGATTTTAAAATGTGTCTGATTCACAGAGAGAAATATTTTCCTGATGCTAGTATCCACCAATGGTCTCTCCCTGATAAAAAAAAATCATGATGGCTCTTGGAGAGAGTTGAGAGCACACCCTTAAACTCAGACTAAATGAAGGAGGTGGGCTAAGAAGCCATCTCAGGCACCAAATAAAAATACTACTAATGTTGGCAATGATGACCCCCAACTCGTGCTAAGCACTTGGGGGCTGTCTTTCACTGACCGCACCACATTAAAAAATGGTGGAACTTCATTGGACCCACAGATACGTCTAAGAAGTCAGCTACTTCATAGTAGTACTTCTGGAAGTGGGTAGGTTTCCAGAAGTACCTCCAGGAAGTGGCCCACTTCCAAGAAGTAAAAGGCCCACTTAGCAGAAGTATCAATGAAGCCTTCTGTCATGTTATGTGGCCCACGCGCACCTGTGCCTGCACGGAGACCAGCTCCTCCAGACTTCAATGGTGTTTAGTCTTCCTCTGCAGAGGAAGTCAGCGGTACACTCAGAGTGTAGGCACTGCTTGGTGTGAGGCTTTGTGGCAGCACCATCAGCACTGCATGAAACATGTAAGTAGAATCAAGACAAAGCACTTTTCCCAAAGCACCACTGGACTTTGTTGAGACTTGCAATGGTGGTGTCTGTCTTATATCAATTGAGTATGAGTTCCTTAGTGTTCAGAACAGTCCTTGCTAGACAATCAGGATACTTTGTTGCTGCAGCCAGAATCTTGTTGCCAAGACATTGATATTTATAGTGCTTTAATCGAGAGTTGTAAAGGACTTGGTCCTTAGAAAAGTATTTTGGATAAACATTACGGGCCAAGGATTTAAACTTTGATTTGCACTTCAATATTGGAATGATGCTTTCAAGGATTACAAACTGTATACACTGAAGTCACTCTTTCTAAGATTATAAGCTCTATGGATTCTTATCACTGGAGAAATTAGTGAATCCTGTTTCTTGTACAGGCTTTGTTTATATCACTTGAAACACCTATGTTATTAATGAATTGGTGGGAAGTGAATGTGCATTGCAGGAGTGAGAGCACAATAATAATGAGTATTATTTGTGTTAAAGCTGATGAACTATGTGTATCGAGAATCATTCAGATCACAGACTTGATTTCTAACTCACTGACTGGAAGAGATTATAGGTATAAGAATGTGTATTACAGTTCGGGTTATTTTATACTATATTTACAAAAGTTATTTATATCTTTCAGCTCTCGAAAGTCATGGAGTTATCAGCAACCACTAGGAGCGGGTTATACAGTGGCTGCAACAAGGTATATCAGATATCATATTAGAAATAGTGAACTGTAATAGCATTGACCAAATACTAAAATAATTATTTTTTGGAGATATCAGTGCCTCTGCGATGGAGGTTGAGTCCACCAATAAGAACAGATGAGGTGAACATATCCAATCTGTCTTTTTCCCGCTCTTTTCTCCCATTGCCCTTTCCCAGGTCTACTGCTGACCTGCTTAGATATTCGTTGCATTGTCATCAGTGGATTCAGGGAAGTGTGGCTACTAGCGTCTCTCCTATTGGAACTGAATTGCCAGGTTAGTGCAACCATCACACCTTCCCAGACATGGGCTGGCGATCATGATAATCACAAGAAAAGTAGCAAAAGGTTCAGGGTTATTCCATGAAGCTGGTCAGAGGCTATAGATCTCCTTTTGAGGTCCATGGAAGGCAAATAAAATCATGAAAAAAGGAAAGGTCTCAGTGCCAGAATTTGTACTGAGATCGCGGGTCTGGATTGGTATCATATAGATTTATAATAATTTATTTCCCTGCCATCTTTATTCTGCTTTTAATTAAAAAAATTATTTCAGCTGCAGATACTTGCCTATCCCATTCTATAATACAGATCACTACGGCACACGTCTCACGGCGCAATCCCTCTCATTTACATGGGGACGTGGCCCCAGCAACCCCCCCTGCTCTCTTCAATGCTGCCGAAGGGCGGCAAACACAGGGACCGCCATGGGCACCCAAAGGGCTAGCTACGCCACTGCAGCGTCGCCACCTCCAAAGTGTAAGACAAACCAGCTGCTTCAACAACCAGTCTGTTTTTTAATAAAGCCCTGCATCCAGGGCAGGAGTGAGTTTGCGGCTGCCCAAGCAGCAACGTATTATCTGTAATACGGTGCACTAATGAGTTCTGCACCCAGTGCACCCATTTAAAGGCACGCAAATGCACAGACCACGGAAGCGTGTCTCTTACATAATACAGCCCCATAGTTCTACCTCAGGTACTCGAAATGCTTTCTTTCAATCACTCTAATCCTCTGTACTAACGAAGGAGGATACTCTGTTGCCACTTTCTAAATCATTTATGAGTTTGTGTATGTGAGTTATCTTAAGGAATTATCTAAGTACTTTCAAATTTTCTGGATATCCACCCTTTTAGTGATTCCCATTTAGATTAATTGCATGTAAATGTAACCCATGTGGTTATTCTGAAACTGTCACGTAGGAAGCTCTTGTGGACCAGCAATGGATACACATGGCATGTATCCAGTAAGGGATGATGCTGCTTACTAACGACAGTACCATTGCTTTTCTATATCGAAGCACACAGAAGTAAAAAGTGATGGTGTTCGAACATCAGACTCCAACTGGAAACATTCAGCTTTGCACGCAGAATCTGAATGCTAGGGAGGGAAATGGAGAAGTTGTTATTTTGTGCATGTTGGCCATTAATAGATAGACGCCATAAGTCACGCCATTGTGAGGATGATGAGCCAAAACAGGAAGTTAGCACAATTGGGTGATCTTTTAAAGTGCTTAACGCCCAAAAATAAAATTTGAAAAAAGAGCACAAATCAATAAAGTGATATGGTCTGCTGAGTAATAGCAATGGGGTGCCTTGGAATTTGCTAATTCTGGTGTTGCTAAAGTGGGTTTCCTTAAACAATAAAAGCATGCATTGACAAACAGGTTTGACTTTTGTATGATGAGGGCATACAGAGGCACACAACATCCATGCAGATAATGACATAGATCACACATAGAAGTGCACATGCCGAACAGACACCTACATAAAGTTAAGCCAACAACTCTACAGTTATCCATGCACACACACTACCAGCTACATCCACAACGCAAACAGACCAAACAACAAACAGCCACGATAGCACCCAGGCCAACAGACATAAAGGTACAAATTCACACAGATATAAGGGAACCCTTGCACAGATCGCCCCAGACCCTCAGACAGCATGCACACCTAAACCATCAGACATTCTGCCACCATAGCACACAGACATACAGATATAGTATTACATATGCACAGAACTAACATATAGAGACTTAAAGATGCAGAAAACACATATAGTCGGACACAAAACAGATAGAGCACATAAACAAGAACATAGACAAACAGGGGTAGAATTGTCAGTGGGATGAACAAATAAATAGAGAGAATGATTGGTCCTGCAGAGAGTCATGCTCCATCTTCACTTGAAATCAAGACCTTCTGCTGAGGAAGCCACGCTTAATTTAGAGAAAGGAGTGGGGTGTCCATGCATATTCAAGCTTTGATGTCTCCTTGGAAAGACTGCTTGCATTGAGTAAGACTTCAATTCCATGCCTATCCAATCCCTGCTTCCTTACAATGAGCACCCGCATCTAGCAATACGGTTCAGTCTGTATGTCATTCCTTCCCTGGCCTCTTTAGTATAATCATATATGTGCAGCACCACCATCCAGTATCCCACTGACTCTAGGGCTAATTATAAGCCACATTTACGATTTCCAGATCACTCCAAGTACACATGTATATATTCAGCCATGAGATGTCGTTTTGCCAGTCATTGCTATCAAGGGTGTTAGTCCAATTCAGTCAATTGATGCAAAGAGTACAGCTTCCAGAATGCACTCATTTGTTAAAAGGAAACCCAGGACTAGATTGGTATTTTGTTTATACACTGGGCAATGGTGCACACTACTTTGCATACTTTTACAAAAGTAATTGTGTGCACTAATGAAACATATGACATTTATAATTTAAATAAATGTTGTTTTCCTTCTCCAAACTTTTCTTTTTGGCCTACCATTTTGTAGCTTGTTATATACAATACGAAAGTTTCATATTTTCTTTAGTCTTTCTTCCTTTGAAATATTATTATGTTTACATGTCAGCAGATACTTGAAGGATCCCTTGCAATAAAGTTACATGAAGGGCAATTTAGAGCTGATTAATATAGAAAGAGATTACTTTTTAGTTCAGTCAGTTTACTAAAACTGAAATACAAACTCACCTGGGCAGTATAGCAGCTTGCCTGCTACTATGCATTCTTTCAGAAATAAGATTTCTTTCTCACAGCGCTACCAATTAAAATTGTGGATGCACAGGCTAAACTCAAAAAAACAAAACAACGGAAAAGCAAGGCACGAGACACAGTAGCAGTGCTTAGTGGGAGAGACAAGATGAACGTATGGGAGGTGAAAGGAACGGTAAAGAGAAGTATGACCGAGCCCAGAGGGTGCAGGGCTGCCCTCCTACAAACAGAACTGGAGGAGGAAGATACGGAGACAGGGATGGGGTTGGTGGCCAGGGTACAAGAACCGTTGGTTGAGGAAGTATTAAACAGGAAAACCACATCCAGTGGTTTAAAAATGGACAAATTCAATGGTTTAGTCAGGGAAGGAAATATCATTCTAATAAACAAAATGGCAGAAGAGGTTTGGCAACTTGATTTATTCAGAGGGTACTGGGCATTGCAGTTCTGATCCATACTGACTCCTTCGTGGCGCTATTCCTGCATATTAACCTCTGGCACTATCAGATTTAAGTTAAGAGCTCTCCTGGGTGGGCATCCTCAATAGTTGTTTATGATTGTGACAAAGCCGAGTGTCTGCCACTCAGGGGCGTAACTTGGTCAGTAAGATTGCGGGGGGGGGAGTGGGGGGGTTTTCAAATTTTCCAACAATCACACTGACTTAAAATATTAACATACATTATACGACAAGCAGGGTGCATGAGAGGGGCTAAAGGGGCAGTGGAAAGGGAGACGAATGTGGATTGGGAGGGGAACGAAGTGAGAGAAAACACAATATTTTGTAAAATAACCAACGTTTTTGCAGACTTTTAAAACAGAGAGGAAGAGAGTGTGCACATGTTTTTGTCTGTGTGAATGGATCAATTCCTGGTGAAACCAGGCAGGCACCTCACCAGACACGACTGAAAGCACCTGGAACCAACTATTTGCCAGAAAATACATTTACTAGTGGGGTGTAACGCCCCAAACAACCACATACCCCACACACCCCACACCCCCCACACACACAGCTACTCCCCTGCTGCTACTTTTTCTCTGTGTGTCTGGGGATTTCCCGGCAGACTGTGAGGTTTGGATTATTTGTTTGATTCTGACAGTGCTTCATCCTTGGTGGGAGAGGCCCTTTTACAAAGACGAACGCACACAATGCACAGGAAGCGTGTCTGTAAACAGAACTCGATAAAGGGAAGTAGAGGAAGAATGAGAGAGGAAGATGAGGTAGGAAACTGTGACTGGGCATCATTGAAGAAGAACATCGCGCTCACATTAATCTTTGCAAGATTCAAGAAAGGGGAATGTTTAGAATTCTTAACTAGTCGAGTATGATTTGAGTGTAAATAATAATGGGCAGTGAGTTCCAGGCTATTGTGGGGGCACCAGAAAGACTGGCTTATTGCTTGTTTGGGTGGAACTTGAGGTGTTTTCAGTGTTGGAAAGGATTGGCTTCTGAGACCTATAGAGCGGTCTCAGATAAAGAGCATACTGAAAAGCTATGGTAGGTGTGGAAGTGCCAATTTTCCTTTTGAAGCACACTCATTTAGAGTTAATTCAGAACCTAAGGAGAGCCAGTGGAGTTACTTAAGAGCTTGGCTCAAGTGGATCAGTTTTCTGATATTGCTGGTGAAATGGGCAGTTGAGTCCAGACCCACGTTTGGAGAACCATGGTACAGAAGCTTGATGCTATCTCAGTTAACTCAGAATAAAGCTCCAGGGTATTTGTTTATATTATTAAATTGTCTTAGAAAAAGGCAGATTAAGTTTGGAAGATGTATATTTTCTACTTTTTATTGCTGAACATAGTTGAGAAAAGAGTTCAAGGGAACACTTTAATCACAACAAGGATTCAATATTCAATCAATCAATCAGGATTTGTAAAGCACAGCTAATCACCCAACAGGGTATCCAGGCGTTTACAGGTCCCAGAGGCTCATTCGAACAGCAAGGTCTTGAGGGCCCTTCGGAAAGAGAAGGCACTCAAAAAACAGGGGGGAAAGCAAGGAGAAAGCAGTGAAAACAAGAGAAAATCAAGGAAAGGGCACTCAAAACACGAGGGGGAAAAGCAAGGTGAAGGCAGTGAGAATGAGGAAAAAGCAAGGAGAAGGCACTCAAAAAATGGGGGGAAAGCACGGAGGAAGCAGTGATAATGAGGGAAGAGCAAGGAGAAGGCATTCAAAAATGGAAGAAAGCAAGGAGAAAGCAGTGAAAATTAGGGAAAAGCAAGAAGAAGACAGAAGCAAGAGCGATGCGGCAGCACAGGGAGAGCTGGACCTGGGATATTCCTCTGGTTCCTATAGTGTTTCATTGAACTGCTCTGTGGATCAACCGGACATAAGAGCAGGATTAAATGTTGTTTTTCCAGAATCATTTATTTCTGGATGTTTGGCTTGGTATATTTTTTCATAAACTGAAGAGGGGGTTCTAATCACAACTTCAACAGTCTGGTTAACATGCAGACAGTACTGTATGGAAGGAAAGGTATGTTTGTTTTGTCCTCGATAATTCAAGACTGAAACTTGATTTTTTCTTACGTACTTTCTAGATTTCATTTACACCTTTTTGGATTGCAAACAGTGTTTAGAGATATATGTACATTATCGGCCTCATAACATTATTCAAAGCCATTCATTTTCAATAATTATTAACTTCCTTCACACAAGAAGCAATTATTCATTGCTGTCCAAGTCTAAAACATTTGCACAAGTACAAGTACTCCTACAAACGGGTGCAGGGTTAGTAAGTTTTGAAATTCACAAACAATTGCAGTAGTATGCTGGCAAAACTGCGTCAGTTGCCGGTTTCCAAGTGCACTACTGGCAATGTCGAGTGACTTTTTTACGTTGCTATATCTCTAACTAAGAATTCTAAATACAGGATAAGTAAGTACACACTGGAAAGAGGCAGGTCTACTGTTCAATTCAATTTTCTTTCTCTTTTTTTTTCGCTATAGGGAAAACGTATTTGCTTGTGGAGAAACCCGTACCCTCCACAAAGATTGGTGTGTTCTACACTTCTTCCCAACCTGAATAGGAACATACTCCAGACCTTTGCTGGAGAAACGTTCTGGCCATTTGCAGGGTGGGAAAGGATCAGAGAAGAGTTTATGAATGACGACTATTCCAACGTTAAAAAGGAATTTACGCCTGCCCTTGACAGAAGTGTTTGACAAAAGTTCAACGACTTTGATTGTGTTTGTTGTCCACAGCAGTCACAGAAAGAAAAGTTTTTAATGAAGCATCGTCCTGGACTACAAAAAAATCGAAGCTGTAAGTAGAACCCCTTTGCTCCAGACTTCATTATCAGAATTAAGATGTACCAACATAGCGGAGTGCTATGCAAAGGGAAAGGAAAATGGAATTTGCCTTTTAAGTGATTAACTTTAAGGGCATACACTGAAAAAACTGCATAGTAGATATTTTTGACAAAAGCACCTTTTTTGTTTAATCTTTAAGAGAGGCTTTGAGTAATCTGTGAACAAAATAGCTGCAAAGATACCAATATAGTATCATGCTAGCAAAGTAAAACATAAAAATATATAAGAGTGATTAGTGATACCACTGACGTGTCTTTATGATAGTCTGAGTCATCCAAGCAGCTCACACTAGTAGCATGTCAGCAAAGTAAAGACATCAACACACTGACTCCAGGGGCATATTATCAAGGACGGGCGATAACTATCGCCAACGCCAGTTAGCGGCAGTTTTGTTATCGCCGCCTAACCCTGAAAACTATCGCCATGTTAGCGCCGTATTAACAAGCCGTCGCTACATGGCGATAGTAACAGGGAACGGCGGTGAAAACTCCCGCTAACATCAGCGCGATGGTGATAGTTAATCCAGCGTTAGCAGGCGATACCTGGCAATCGGCCCATTAGCGGCAGAAAAGTCCCTGCTTCCCTCCCAGCGATAAGTCCTTGATAACATGCCCCACTGTCTTGTGTTGAAATTGCCTTGATTTTCGGAATGGTGCTTGCGGATTTGAAATGACTGTTTTGTAAGTTAGTAAATGACTTACTAGCAGCCTCTATTGCCAGTCAGAGCTCCCATTTCCTGAATGTTGGTTAACTACCAAAAGCTACATGGAGCAATGATCCAATGACACCGTAAACAATTTGCACTGAAAAAAAGCTTAAGCCTCTGTCTGAGAGATTGGCTCCCTTGTGTTGCCACTGCTGAATCTACCCATCACTGACCAATACTGTTCCAGAAAAGAGTCTGACAGAAGCATCAGTGAAAAGCTCAACTTTAAAGCTAGGAGCCCTGTGGAATTGCCAGAGTGTGCCCCAGTGGTGTCAAGCAAGCACCCAGCCACATAAAGAAATCCTTCGAAATTCCAGGGTACGGTTGAAGAAATGAATGGGTGAGAATGGCCACTGTAATAGCCAGATCAAGTTAGATGAACTCTCAGAGCTGGGTTAACAACCACTGATTTAAAAGTAGGTATAATTACGCTTTCCTAAACACTGTCCTGATGGAAGCACGAGGCCCTAACACTTTCTCAGCAGAAAGGTGAAAAACACCTGGCCCGTGTCCAGCTCTCTGCTCCGAAAGGTCAAAATGCTTGTGAGATGTTCCATTCTGTCTGGAGACAGAGAAATGCCAGGACCTGCAACGAGGGTAGGAGAGGCCTATGGGACTACAGAACACACTGCTGTGTCTTTCCTTACACGGAGCACCGCAAGGGTATGCATGTGCTATAGCATATGTTTTCACTAGGCTGGAACCCTAAGAGATGGCAACTGTATAGGTGCGTGGACAAAAGGCTAAAACCTGATTCCATGCTATCCCAGACAGTGGGAGCAATCTTCCTTCCTCTTTTACCAGTTCCAACAATGGAGACAATGAATACTGAAGATGCATCCCTGTGGAGGCATTAATTTACTGAGCTGCTCTGGTGTAAGAGAAGTGATGGATCATGTAGAACATGGTCTTCTCTTTCTAATAAACAAAACCATCAGGGGAGATCATGAAACTGGGTTAATGAGGGAGCTGAATGGGTGTGCTACTGTGCCATACTCGAGCTGTTCGTGGACTTCCTCACCAGCTATTTTCGGAACTCCTTCTCAGAAATGACCTTGCCGTCTGTCATCCCACTGATAGTCCTAGGTCGAAGACAGGAACACATTTTTGCAATTCCACAAGAGTAGGGCCAGGGCATTAGCTCTGATGCTGGAGTGAGCTTTATTGTGAAGGTTATGCTAAGACTGGACTAAATCTGGGAGCAACACAACATACAGGGTGGTCTAGCCTGGAGTGTGCATGCCAGAGCAGGCACGAGGGCCAAATAGAAAAGGGGCCCTCGTCATACAGATGGTAGGAGGAAAACTGACTTTCGGAATTGTTGCCCGCCATGGACCAGTAGGAGACCTAGGTCATGAGAAAGAGCTGAGGTGCAATCTTGAGAAGAGTTGCAATAGTCCATGCAAAGGAAGAGGATTGACAGGAAAGGCAGTACCTATCGCACTACTGATTTTTATTTTTATTTGTTGCAGTTTTATATAGCGGGAACTCGACCCAAAGGTATCAGACCGCTTTACCTGAGCACCAGTTGCATTGCAGAGAGACACATTCATTTTCAGGCACGGGGAGATTAAGTGATTTGCCCGAATCACAGGATGTTTAAGCCTCCTGCCAGACTCGAACCTGGTTCTCTAGCTTTTAAGTGGGACACTCCAGCCGTTTGGACATTCACCGTGTGGTACTAATGCTAAGCCTTGGATAGCCTGATGTTGATGCTGTTCTAAGTGTGAGCAAGTGTGCTTAATATGATCACTGTCTAATGGCTGTTGCTGTGATTATTCACTATGGTATTGGGCTGAGACTGAACTCCAAACGTGTTATATTGTACATGCTCACCATCGAGCCCGTGCTGATGTGTTTAGCTATTGAGAGCCTGGTGCTGTAGGCCATGAAAGAAGTGACTAGATCCTTTGCCACATTCTGATCCATTTTGTACGAGGCCCTCCTTGGAGTGGCATGCCCACTCAAGTGCGCAATGACATTTTGGCCGGCCCACTCAGGCCGCCCAAAGCAGTCATGTGCACTTCCCTGTTCGCAATGCAGGCTGCATTACAGCCTGCATGGAGAACATGCCCACCCCTCCAGCCCCTGGCTGCATGCCTTGTCCCGCTGCCAATTACCAATCCCACCGCCGTATCGCAGCGTTGTGATTGACTCAGGGGAGGGAGCCTGGCTGCCGAATTCCTGTTCCTGGAAGCAGACGCAGGGGAGCAGGAGCTACGAAGACACGGGACCCGGCTTAGAGGTAAGACTTCCCTCATTACAATATTTACGACACCCGCTCACACACACATCCCCGCGTCCACGCCCCATCCAGTATTCTTTCCGGCGTTTACCACCTCACAGCTGTCCAGCCCCCCCCCCCAGCACTTCTCAATGGCGGCCGCTGTGCGCACATGCACATCGGAGCTAACACTCGTGTGCCAAAGGCACATACGTAGTTACGACGCATGACATGACATTGCATTCCATTCCAATGCATACTAATACTAGGCACATTGCAACAGTAGGGTAGGTGTTGCATAGTGGAGACATAAACATCACTATTCCCACTCCAGTGAGTGCAACCCTAAACTGACCTTTGCACCCCAATCCCAACCGTGAACCCAGGAATTCCTTTTGAGCCCCCAATACACATCCAAAACTCAAAATTGACCCAAATGCACACCCCAATTTTCATAATATACCCCAAAACACACCCCAATTTTCATAATATAACCCAAAACACCCCAATTTTCATAATATACCCCAAAACACCCCAATTTTCATAATATACCCCAAAACACACCCCAATTTTCATAATATACCCCAAAACACACCCCATTTTTCATAATTTACCCCATTACACACACCAAATTTCATATTTGACCACAAAACACACACCAGTTTCCTGATCCGACATCCATAAGCCATACCCACCCAAAATATTTATAATTACCCCATTAATGACCTCACAATGCGTTGTAATCAAATGCGATGTAAAGGCACCTGCGTTGTCGGAGTTGCGTTGTTAATTATGTACTGCCTGCGTTGTAATGGACGTCTCCCGTGCCAAAGGCAAGCCCGTCTGCGTCCGTCTGTCCCTGGAATGCGCTCTGCACCAAGCACCCTTCCTCTCAGACACTCCACCGCTTCGACGCCCGCACCCTCCTCGCCATCAACCCTGGACGCCACAACGCCTGCCAGGACCAACCTTTGTTCCGGACCGGACATCGCCATCGCCATCACTTATGGATACTAAATCACCCACAAGGATCACCACGACCGTCAAGGAGGAGGCATTACCATCACCTACAGAAGCACACTCCGACTGACCACGCACTCTGATTACCCAACGGTGACCATGGAACACCTCAACTTCCAGATCCGGACCAACCCCAAAACCATCCTCTGCGGCACACTCATCTGCAGGCCCCAAGGGCCATGGACCCCCATTCTCCGATACCATTGTAGACCTCATTGCACACCAGGCTCTCCCATCCACCGATGGCATCCTACTCGGCGGACGCAAGTTCCACCTGGACAACCCCAGTGACCAGAACAACACCCCCTCCTGGGGAAGCTCAACTACATCAGAGTCAAGCAGCTAGTCATCGCAGCAAGCAACATAGCAGGACACACAGTCGAGCACGTCTCCTCCGCCAGCTGGACCTTCAACTACAGCCACACCACCGGACTCTCCTGGACCAACCATCATTGTATACATCATGTCTTCACCAGGCCCACCGTACACCACCGCCATCATCGCACAGATCACAGATGGATCAAGGCCACCGAAGTACGTCTCGTCAACTCCCTCAGCACCACCACTACTCCTACGCTTACAGACCATGACACCGCAACGCCCAAACGCAAACAATGGATATCCAACGGCGCCGACACCCGGGCACCCCTCATGGATGGCACTGCGTCAGTACCTTACACCTGCATGTCAGGCGTAAGGGTGACGCAGTGCCACAGGGATAGGCTGGCACCATGCATTGCTGGAGTTGCATCATGGTTGTGACACAACTGCAGCAATGCGTGACTTTAGCGCAGACAGATACGTCAGGATTCCAGACGTATCTGTCATTACTTGCGTCATGGAGCGCTGTCCAGTGAATACAGCGCATCCGTGGTGTCGCAAGAAAGGGGTAGTGAAAAGTGTTGCAACGCTGTCTTGTTGCAGCGCTGCAACACTTTTCATGAGTGAGGCCCACTATTTTATTGATGGTGCGCAGTGCTGCCCTGTAATTTTGTAGCAGGGCAGCGCAGCAACATTGCTTGCAGCGGGGTCCAGCAACAAAACCTGCTGAAATGAGGCCGCAATGGTTATCTCCATTTTAAGACCAGATATTTTCTGGTCTTAAAAAACTGCCTTTAGTTGCAGTTAGAGCCATTTTTTTGGGTCCTCTGGACTTAAGGAATCCCCTTGTGAATATGGAGATGTTGGCTTGACGGCAGATTTTGTATGGGAACGCCTCCCTTGCATGTCATTAGCGATAATTATCGCTAACTGAACTCGCGATCTTTTCAATGGACGTTTTCGTCAAAAAGCTGTCGCTAACGGCTGTTAGCGACAGCTTGTGAATGGGGCGATAAAAATATCGCCGCTTTAGCGGCAGAAAAGTGCCGCTAACGCGGCGATGTAGCCTTGTGAATATGCCCCCTAGTCTTTCAAAATGGCTACTTGATGCACCATTACCAACACCTAAAGGAAGCACGAAAAGGAAAATTAAACCATCCACGAAATGCCATGGCCTCGATGGACAGTCCATCCGAGCAATTGCAAACCATGAAAAACTACATGAAAGCCAATAACTGAAGGAGGCTGACCCAAAGCCCACTCTCTCAGTCTACTTCTTATTGTACTTTTTGAAAGAATTGATGCCAATATCTCTTACAGATGGCCAAAGCTGTCTGCACCAGACCAAAAAGCCAACAGAGTGAAAGTTATAAT
Source organism: Calotriton arnoldi (assembly GCA_963921515.1). NCBI lineage: Eukaryota > Metazoa > Chordata > Amphibia > Caudata > Salamandridae > Calotriton > Calotriton arnoldi. The sequence goes on along the minus strand of CAWUFW010007262.1, from coordinate 1,008,983 downwards.
CAGTTCTTTTTGCGCAGCTCTTCGGTGTATTGCTTGACTTGGATGTCAATACTTCTTCTTGCCAAACAGTTCCCTTGCCTTCTAATATCTGTGCTACTTTTCTCCATTAGAAGTACTGTTCTTACTGTACTAGAAAGCAAATTATAAAAACAAGACTTAATGATATATGGCCCAGTCCATCTGGTCACATTATTCCCCAATAAATAATTGACATTTTAGTTAAATCATTGATCCTTTCCGAACTAAACCTGTTTGTACTTTCAAATATGTTTCTTCTGTTTACACATTTAGAGCCACAGTGTTTAGCTGTTTTGAGAAAAATATACTTCATGGTGTACTAAAATGGGTACACTCTCTAAGCCTATATCAAGAGCTTTCCTAGTAAATAAATATATCATGTGAACCTTTTCCATTGGCACACTCGCTTTCAAAGCAACATTTAGAGCATTCTTGTATAAAAGAACTGAAAAGTTTGGAAAATCTTTGCAAGCAGTAATTTGGTTGTTAGTAACCCGCGTGAAAGGTGGGCATTATAATGACACCATTATTTGTAGCTTAACCGTTGAGGCACTGTCTTTTTTTAAGCTGACTGTAAATACTGGACCTTTTTGACTTTACACCAAAAACAAAAGAAGTGCACGATGTCGGAAAGGGCAGCTTAGGAATTTGTTCCCAGCAGCACAAACATGTTTGTCTAGCAGATGTATTGCCTTAGACATTTACAGTAATACATCCAAATCACATGTAATATGTGACACTTGATATTCCTGTATTATTTTAAAAGGTACTTTCAATGGTCCATAGTTATCTCAAAAATCTGTCAGGCATCTACTTCGTGGACCAGTCTTGGAGCCTCCTGTTTTAGGACTTTCACTAATAATCCAAGTGCTTTAGTCTCTGAAGGCAATGCAGCTACTAAGGATTTTTATTATTGAAGTTTAGAAGAGATCCCTTTCCTAAACTAATCTGAATTAAAACATACAATAAAGTATTTCAAAGCAATAGACAATGAACATGTGTTCTGTTCTATAACACGGACGAGGAAACTTTGAAAATAACTTTTTCTATGTATATTGGTCGGCAGGGCCATTGAGTGAGACTTTAGGAGAATGATCGATCATTGACTGATCACCTCTTGTCTAAACACAAATGAAGGGGTCACCGCCATCTGAACCACCTTCTCTGCCCGCCACATTAGGATGGCGGGCGGTGTGATGGCGATCGGAAACACCGACCTCCACACATCCGATGGGCTCCTTGAGCCCGACGGTGCGGCAGAAGGGCTCGTAGTCCCTACAATGGTGGCGGTGCCTACCAGGCACCGCCATAAGGATTACGATGTCCCTTTCCGCCCGCCTGTTCATGGCGGTTAACCTGCCATGAACAAGCAAGTGGAAAGGGACTTCAGGGGCCCGTAGTGGGTCCCCTTCCCCCCTGGTCCTAGCTGTGGGCACTAGGGGGCCACCATATCCCTGCCCCATGTGGCAGGCACCACATGGTGCCTGCCACGTACTGCAGGGATATGTGTGGTGACCCCTTTTTGTCTTGCGTTGTGTGCTGCAGCCAGCAGCGCACGCCGCAATACAAAAAATAGGCATTGCAAACGCCGTGGTGGCAGTCGCATCCTAATGCCTACGTCAGGACCGCCGACATCCTGCCATGCGGTCCCACCTCCGTCCGACCGCCATCCTAATTACCCCGTAAGGTCCGACCGTACAGCAGTATAATGTGAAGTGATTGTGTTCATCTGCATCCATCTTTTTAGATGAATTCCAATATGTATGGTCCTAATTTGAGGCTCCCTAAAATAGCACCTGTTTAAGTGCGTCTGGAGCCAAGGAGCGCCCTGTCCAACTACTCTCGAGAGACATTTGGAGGGTCTTACTATCTGAGCCCGCAATTCCAAATGGTCCACCAAATAAGTATAGATTTCCCAGTGATATAAGGCACAGGGGGCAGCATCCATCACATTACTAATTGTACTAAACATAGAATGACATTGACCAATATGACACATGACTTTATTAATTGGAAGCACTGCTGCTCATGATTTTATTAACACACATAGAAGTGGTTGGTTCGACTGGTGAAATTAATTAGTTAAATCCATTCCTAATAGTGCAATTAATTGGTTACACCTATTCCTAAAAGAGTCCTCGAAGGTGGCCAGATCCAGATAGTTCAGAACTGAAGATGAAGGAGCTATGAATGATATCAACGTATGGTTGTGAGGGTTCTCAGGAGTCAGGCAATTGTTGCTTTTCTGACTGATATTATAGGGACCGTATTACAGATAGAGTGCACTGCTGCTCTGCGCCACAGCGCACTTTTAACTGGGTGCACCGGACACAGACCAGGACTGTGCACACTATTATGATGAAAGTGCTGTGTAGAATGCATGGGCGAACTCTGCTCAGCACATTAGTGAAAAGTGGAATTGCTATTTGAAGCCACGGGCCCACCTTTCACTCTAGGTTGCAACCTGCCTGCATTTCAAAGAGGGGCAGAGATCCCCTTAAGACGGTTGCAGTGAGTAAATGCCCCCACCTGCCGAGGGGTGCTGATGGGGCCAGGGGCCTATGTGTCCCCATCACAAGTGATACCTTGCAGGCGCAATGACTGTGCATCATCTCTACGTGGAACACGGTCACTGCATCTTCTGATAGCATCCATGCCTCAGTGCCCACGTCTGTAATAAGGAGCAGGTGCAAAGACAACGGATTACCTCATTTACATGAAGGCATGTCCATGCAAATGAAAACACACCCCCTTGAGATGGTGCTGGCACACATTTATCGCCAGTGTGATCCATATTATACAAAGGGGCTCGAGAAGGAGCCACACAAGCATTTGTGGCTACTTCTGTAATAACAAAGTGCCCCAGAGGCACAAAAAGTAGGCGCACATGACAGTTGCAACACAGAGGAAATCTTGATGGTAGCAAAAATCACTGACTGCTAAATCACAGTATGAATAAACATAGAAAATATGAATTTCTAAAATATCAAATATACATAAATAGCTTCCTAGAAAAATATTGACATGGCTCTAAAACCACTATCTAGTGACCTAATATGGAGATCTAGAGTTAGAAGAGTAAATTAGCATTGATCTATACTTGGTAAAAGTATTTGGCTAGATTTACAAAATTAAAAAAGGTCATGTTTTTATTTAATGGATATAGTTATGCAGCAGGATCACTGACAGAATATCGACCACCACAATATCGCCTTACACCAATATCGGGACATAAATATCGTTGTCAAAAATATCGACCTCCTAGCTTTATAATGGTAAGTACAAAAATATCAAAAAAATATATCGTAGAAAATATCGATGTAGAAAATATCGTTTTTTTATATGTATAGAAAATATTGTAAAATAAATTAAATAATAAATGTAACTTAAAAAACTTATTTAGATTTATTTGTAAATTTTAACAATTATAAGTAATAAATGTAATTTAAAAAAATTAAACATACATATATAAAATGTAATATATATATTTACATAAAAACAATTAATAAAGAATAATTTTAATTAATTTTAAAACGTTATAAATATATTAAAAATTATAAATAAATATATTTATACATACACCTGTAACAAAAATTAATAAGAAAACATTATATTATAAATTAAAATATTAAAATATTAAATATTTTTTAAACCTACATTTTGCACTACACTGAGTGCAACAGTAGAGAAAGTGTTGGAGAGCGGAGGGGTAAAAATTACTATTCCCACGACAGCGAGTGCAACAGTAGGGAAAGTGTTGGATAGCGGAGAGGTAAAAATTACTATTCCCACTCCAGCGAATGCAACAGTAGGGAAAGTGTTGGATAGCGGATAGGTAAAAAATACTATTTCCACTCCAGCGAGTGCAACAGTAGGGAAAGTGTTGGATAGCGAAGGGTTAAAATTTACTATTCCAACTCCAGCGAGTGCAACAGTAGGGAAAGTGTTGGATAGCGGAGAGGTAAAAATGAGTATTCCCACTCCAGTGATTGCAATAGTAGAGAAAGTGTTGGATAGCGGAGGGGAATAATTTACTATTCCCACTCCAACGAGTGCAACAGTAGGGAAAGTGTTGGATAGCGGAGTGGAAAAAATTACTATTCCCACTCCAGCGACTGCAACAGTAGGGAAAGTGTTGGATAGCGGAGGGGTAAAAATTACTATTCCCACTCCAACTCGTGCAACAGTAGGGAAAGTGTTGGATAGCATAGGGGATAAAATTACTATTCCCACTCCAGGGAGTGCAACAGTAGGGAAACTGTTGGATAGCAGAGGGGAAAAATTACTATTCCCACTCCTGTGAGAGCAACAGTAGAGAAAGTGTTGGATAGCGGAGGGGTAAAAATTACTATTCCCACTCCAACGAGTGCAACAGTAGGGAATATGTTGGATAGCGGAGGAGTAAAACTTACTATTCCCACTCCAGCTAGTGCAACAGTAGGGAAAGTGTTGGATAGCGGAGGGGTATAAATTACTATTCCCACTCCAGTGAATGCAATAGTAGGGAAAGTGTTGGATAGCAGAGGGGAATAATTTACTATTCCCACTCCAACGAGTGCAACAGTAGGGAAAGTGTTGGATAGCGGAGGGGAAAAATTACTATTCCCACTCCAGCGAGTGCAACAGTAGGGAAAGTGTTGGATAGCGGAGGGGATAAAATTACTATTCCCACTCCAGCAAGTGCAACAGTAGGGAAAGTGTTGGATAGCGGAGGGAAAAAAATTACTATTCCCACTCCAGTGAGTGCAACAGTAGGGAAAGTGTTGGATGCGGAGGGAATAAAATTACTATTCCCACTCCAGCAAGTGCAACAGTAGGGAAAGTTTTGGATAGCGGAGGGAAAAAAATTACTATTCCCACTCCTGCGAATGCAACAGTAGGGAAAGTGTTGGATAGTGGAGGGGATAAAATTACTATTCCCACTCCAGCAAGTGCAACATTAGGGAAAGTGTTGGATAGCGAAGGGTTAAAATTTACTATTCCAACTCCAGCGAGTGCAACAGTAGGGAAAGTGTTGGGTAGCGGAGAGGTAAAAATTAGTATTCCCACTCCAGTGAATGCAATAGTAGAGAAAGTGTTGGATAGCGGAGGGGAATAATTTACTATTCCCATTCCAGTGAGTGCAACAGTAGGGAAAGTGTTGGATAGCTGAGGGGATAAAATTACTATTCCCACTCCAGCGAGTGCAACAGTAGGGAAAGTGTTGGATAGCGGAGGGGATAAAATTACTTTTCCCACTCCAGCAAGTGCAACAGTGGGGAAAGTGTTGGATAGCGGAGAGGAAAAAATTACTATTCCCACTCCAGTGAGTGCAACAGTAGGGAAAGTGTTGGATAGCGGAGGGAAAAAATTACTATTCCCACTCCAGCAAGTGCAACAGTAGGGAAAGTTTTGGATAGCGGAGGGAAAAAAATTACTATTCCCACTCCTGCGAATGCAACAGTAAGGAAAGTGTTGGATAGTGGAGGGGATAAAATTACTATTCCCACTCCAGCAAGTGCAACATTAGGGAAAGTGTTGGATAGCGAAGGGTTAAAATTTACTATTCCAACTCCAGCGAGTGCAACAGTAGGGAAAGTGTTGGGGAGCGGAGAGGTAAAAATTAGTATTCCCACTCCAGTGAATGCAATAGTAGAGAAAGTGTTGGATTACGGAGGGGAATAATTTACTATTCCCACTCCAGCGAGTGCAACAGTAGGGAAAGTGTTGGATAGCGGAGGGGATAAAATTACTATTCCCACTCCAGGGAGTGCAACAGTAGGGAAAGTGTTGGATAGCGGAGGGGAAAAATTACTGTTCCCACTCCTGCGAGAGCAACAGTAGAGAAAGTGTTGGATAGCGGAGGGGTAAAAATTACTATTCCCACTCCAACGAGTGCAACAGTAGGGAATATGTTGGATAGCGGAGGAGTAAAACTTACTATTCCCACTCCAGCTAGTGCAACAGTAGGGAAAGTGTTGGATAGCAGAGGGGTATAAATTACTATTCCCACTCCAGTGAATGCAATAGTAGGGAAAGTGTTGGATAGCAGAGGGGAATAATTTACTATTCCCACTCCGAGTGCAACAGTAGGGAAAGTGTTGGATAGTGGAGGGGAAAAATTACTATTCCGACTCCAGCGAGTGCAACAGTAGGGAAAGTGTTGGATAGCGGAGGGAAAAAAATTACTATTCCCATTCCAGTGAGTGCAACAGTAGGGAAAGTGTTGGATAGCGGAGGGAATAAAAATACTATTCCCACGCAAGCAAGTGCAACATTATGGAAAGTGTTGGATAGCGAAGGGTTAAAATTTACTATTCCAACTCCAGCGAGTGCAACAGTAGGGAAAGTGTTGGATAGCGGAGAGGTAAAAATTAGTATTCCCACTCCAGTGAATGCAATACTAGAGAAAGTGTTGGATAGCGGAGGGGAATAATTTACTATTCCCACTCCAGCGAGTGCAACAGTAGGGAAAGTGTTGGATAGCGGAGGGGTAAAAATTACTATTCCCACTCCAACTAGTGCAACAGTAGGGAAAGTGTTGGATAGCGTAGGGGATAAAATTACTATTCCCACTCCAGGGAGTGCAACAGTAGGGAAAGTGTTGGATAGCGGAGGGGAAAAATTTCTATTCCCACTCCTGCGAGAGCAACAGTAGAGAAAGTGTTGGATAACGGAGGGGTAAAAATTACTATTCCCACTCCAACGAGTGCAACAGTAGGGAATATGTTGGATAGCGGAGAAGTAAAACTTACTATTCCCACTCCAGCTAGTGCAACAGTAGGGAAAGTGTTGGATAGCGGAGGGGTATAAATTACTATTCCCACTCCAGTGAATGCAATAGTAGGGAAAGTGTTGGATAGCAGAGGAGAATAATTTACTATTCCCACTCTGAGTGCAACAGTAGGGAAAGTGTTGGATAGCGGAGGGGAAAAATTACTATTCCCACTCCAGCAAGTGCAACAGTAGGGAAAGTGTTGGATAGCGGAGGGAAAGAAATTACTATTCCCACTCCAGTGAGTGCAACAGTAGGGAAAGTGTTGGATAGCGGAGGGAATAAAAATACTATTCCCACTCCAGCAAGTGCAACATTATGGAAAGTGTTGGATAGCGAAGGGTTAAAATTTACTATTCCAACTCCAGCGAGTGCAACAGTAGGGAAAGTGTTGGATAGCGGAGAGGTAAAAATTAGTATTCCCACTCCAGTGAATGCAATACTAGAGAAAGTGTTGGATAGCAGAGGGGAATAATTTACTATTCCCACTCTGAGTGCAACAGTAGGGAAAGTGTTGGATAGCGGAGGGGAAAAATTACTATTCCCACTCCAGCAAGTGCAACAGTAGGGAAAGTGTTGGATAGCGGAGGGAAAGAAATTACTATTCCCACTCCAGTGAGTGCAACAGTAGGGAAAGTGTTGGATAGCGGAGGGAATAAAATTACTATTCCCACTCCAGCAAGTGCAACAGTAGGGAAAGTTTTGGATAGCGGAGGGAAAAAAATTACTATTCCCACTCCTGCGAATGAAACAGTAGGGAAAGTGTTGGATAGTGGAGGGGATAAAATTACTATTCCCACTCCAGCAAGTGCAACATTAGGGAAAGTGTTGGATAGCGGAGAGGAAAAAATTACTATTCCCACTCCAGGGAGTGCAACAGTAGGGAGAGTGTTGGATAGTGGAGGGGTATAAATTACTATTCCCACTCCTGCGAATGTAGCAGTAGGGAAAGTGTTGGATAGCGGAGGGGTAAAAATTACTATTCCCACTGAAGAAAATTCAGATTTAAAAACAAACAAAATATCAACTACAATACAAAAATTAATTTAAAAAACAAAACATATATAAAAATTACAAAACATAGAAACATATTATGTTAAAAAATCTAAAAATTACATACAAAGATACATTTTTGAAAATTTAAAAATTATTTACAAATAAATATTTTGTAATAGAAATGATTTATAATCAAAAACATTAATTATTACATAAATGTCATTTTTTTTCCTACCCTATAACACCACACAATTTACAACACACATCTAAATTTAAAAAAAAGTGTACCTCCATAATTAACACAATTAATTATCAATTAAACAAATATTATTAATTAAAAAAAACATTAAAACAGATAAAAATTAATGTACTAACCAAAGGTTACCCCTATAGAACCAAAATACACAAACAAAATAAATAAAAACAATTAACAAAAATATTTATCAAGTAATAAATGAATATTAATGATCAAGTATTGATTAATTAATTTAAACTAAATTACTTTCCACCCTCTACCCCAATAAACACCACAACACACACCTAAAAATAATTACACAATTTCTATAACTAATTTTACATTAATAAATTAATATCAATTAACCACAAATCATTAATTAATTTAAAAGAATTTACTTCCCACCATTTACCACTATAGACCCCACAACTCACACATCAACATAATTACACAATTGCCATATTTAAATTTTAATTAATTAATTACCTTTAATAAATTACCTCCCACCATATTCCCCTATAAACCCCACCACCCATTTCTAAAAACATGACACAACATAATTAATTAACAATTAATTAATTAATAACAATTAACAAGAAAATTATAAATAATTATTAATAAATTAATTCCCACAATTAACACTATAAAATAAAATTAAATAAATATTATATAAAAAATATTAATAAATGTATTAAAATTAAATTACTTCCCACCCTACTCCCCTATCAACCCACAACCCGCTCCTAAAAAAATGACACAATTAACATAATTACCTATTAATTAATAATAATTAACAACCCATTAAAAATAATTTATAATAAATTAATTCCCACAATTAACAGTATAAACTATTAAATAAATAAATATTAATTAATAATAAATAATAATTTAATTATAATTAAATTACTTCCCACCCTATTCCCCTATAAACCCACAACCCGCTCCATAAAAAATGACACAATTAACATATTTACCAATAAATTAATTAATAAAAATTAACAGTCAATTATTAATTAATAATAAATTAATTCCCACAATTAACACTAACAAATCTAAATTAAATGAATACTAATAAATAAAAATTAATATTTAATTTATTATAATTAAATTACTTCCCACCCTATTCCCCTATAAACCCACAACCCGCCACGGAACTAAAACGCAAAATTTTATTAAAATAAAATTAATAACTACTAAAAATTTAACACATATATTAAAAAACAAAAGCACTACTTAGACAAAAAAAGTAGAGCACATACATTTAAAATACATACTAAAATACATAACACTAACTAAAAAAACGATATTTTTAACAACTATATTCTTGCAAACGATATTAATTACTTCGATATTTTTGAAAATGATATTTCTTACCTTAAACTCGATATTCTTGACCACGATATTCTTGCTGTCGATATTTCTGTGTCTCGATATTTCAAACTCGATATTAGTGCAAGTCAACATTTCCAACTCGATATTCTGTCTCTATACCTATGCAGCATTGGTAGTTTGCCAGTCTATATTTCTGATCCTATGCTTTTGCATCCAAGTCTCTGATTACGACTGGCTTAGAGGATGCAATTCACTATATATTTCAAACACTATGGGGCCGATTCCGATTCGGGCCGGAAATCTCTCCGACCGAGCCGGACCCGGAGAGATTTCCGACCGAATCGGACCCGTGCAGCCCGACCGAACGAGTACGATGCGTCCGTATGCAATCGTACTCGAGTCGGTCGGACTCCCATTGAAGTCAATGGGAGCCGGTCGTACAACGCGTACGCGGGCTCCCATTGCCTCAATGGGTGCAAGGCGAACAAGGGCGCCCCTACAGCGGGTACGCGGCGAAGCGACTCGCGCCGTACACGCACAGGTAGGGGGGACCCATGGGTCCCCCCCTGTGTGCGACTCACGCGGCTACGCGTACAGGGGGGGTCCGACACGGACCCCCGAAGTACGGCTCCGACTGCTCTTTCGAGCCGGACGGCGCGTGTCGGTCAGACTGCTCGCGGCGCACACCATACTTACCCGGCCGGGGAACGTCTCCATTGCGCGGTGCGAGTCGTGTCCGAGCGAGTCGGTCGGTGCGGTTCGACCCGGGAACGAGTCGGTCGGAGAGGTTGGGACGCCCGAACGAGTCGGTCGGCGATTTCGCATCGTACTCGCTCGTCCAGACGCACGTATATTCTGAAACCATAAAGATCAGAATTTATGGGTGGGGATATTAGTGTCTGAAAATCTATACGAGTTTAAAGTTTATTGAAAATCAACAGAGTGCAATTGGAGACGCTCTCCCTTGCCGGTAGCAGCGCGAATCAATTTCATTATTCATCCCCAAACTCAGGGGGATTTACCAATCTGCACCAACGACAGCAATACCCTTTGATTCACACAGATTAACCGGAGAGCGAAGGTCCTTTCTCCATCTGGATCAAATATGAAAATGGGCCATAACATATGGGTTTTGGTGTTTTCTTCACCAAATCCGAATGTCTCTGAATTTACCGGGCATTTTTTCCCCAGTAGACTTTGTCAGGTTTAAACTGGCAAAATTTACCTGGGGTAAATTTTGAGAGTTGTGTTACTTACCACACAACTAGTAATTCCAATATGTGCCATAACTGAGGTTACCACACATCAGAATTAACCAGGCCAACCATAATTAAGGCCTATGTCTTATTCTAAGTTTAAACATGGAACCATCTCAGTGGATTTTCTTGATAGTAGAGGGGTAGGAGGGGCAGCCCTTTTGTCTCAGAACTCTTACAGCTGGGAATAACGAAGAAGAGACTGAATGATCTTGGAACAAAGTATTTTTTCTCATTAGTCACATAACCAGCCCATGAGCTGGTGGTGAGAGACAGGATGCTTGTGCCTTGTGGTGGATTGTTGAGAGAGATATAATGTAACCCTATACATCTGAGAATCCATCTAGTAACCTCAAAGAGCACAAAGTCCTTCAATTTAGTGCTTGATTTGTTAAAAAAAAAAAAGTAAGTGCTGGGGCTCTTGTTAAGAGAGCACTGCCACTTGCTCCACCCAGTGCACCTGCCCGTGCTGCCAATGACAGTACCAACACAACTACAAAACATTATACTCGTACGTGTGTGACAATTCAGACTATTCCAGGTCCCCAAAGCTATAAAAATGGCTTGGGCGGCAGGTATTAGTCAATTTTACTTTACATTTAATGAATAAACAACTGTTGTGCTCATCTCTAAATTAGACAAAGAGCGCCACCATGTGGCAACTGTCATAAGTGTTGATGTTGACAATTAAGTGCTAACCCAGAACACCAGAAACCACCAGATTAAATTAAGCACTGCTTCAATCCAATGTGGGCCCTAGTTCCGTTTGAGGGGTGAAAGGAGTTTGCACAGGAAAGAGGATTACAAGTCATATGGAAACTGTGCATCTCGAGGACGGTTTGAGCAAGATTTTGGTCAGGTTAACCTTGAATAAATATTTTGTGCAAACAGCACACATTTTGAGTTTGCAGGCCTCTGTTTGGAGGAATCATGCAGACCATGCCAGGATTTGAACTCACAGCCTTCAAATCACCACATTTGTCAGTGATAATCATTCAGCTCACTGATTCATCCCAGCCTTTCCTTGTCCTGCAGCAATGACATAGGCACCATTAGCTAATATCAGCTATTATTTGAAAGCATTAAAAAAATTAATTTGTAGTGTGTGCCAAATAAATGAACGGAACTAATATGCAATGAAATCAGCTTGTGCACAACCAGAAGTAGATGTTACCGAAGGGCTCAACCCTGTGGGTAGTACCTGGCTCCAAGGCAGATATTGGATTTCATGTTTGCTGGAAATGGTAGGTTTGCGGGCTGGAAAATTGTACCACAAATGTATGGACTTGCAGGAAAAAACTTGCTTAGCAAACTTTACAAAATCGTAGGTTGTTTGATTCAAGAGTGAACTATATCGCTATCTTCAAATGCCAACTTGATAGTGTTGCTAGATTTTAACACCAACAGGATGTATGTATGTATGTATGTATGTATGTAGAGGTATTTATATAGCACGAATCTAGCTGGAAAAAAGAAGAGAGCTGTAAAGGGGGTCGTGGCTTAGGTATACCATTTAGGATGGTTTACAATAGAGCTGGTCATCTGCATGTTCCTGTCTTCCACAGTGGAAGTGCTCTTTAAAGAGATGCAAGACCAGTGACACAATAGGCTTTGTCCAGTTCTACATCTAAGATCCGTAGCAATGTACAGAAACAGCTCAGTGCTGGAGATTCAAGGAATAAGATAGTATGGAACGTCAGATAGTTCACTGAAGGTCAGGTGGTCCTTGTTTATAGAGGTATTTACTGGAGTGACGTTTTAAAAAAAGAGCCTATGCCTGTATGAAGCTGAAGCCTTAGGTGCCCACTTGATTTGATCCTTGAGTGTTACCATACAGAGAGGAAGCAGCCCAGAAGACTGGGCTGTCCCATTTGAGGGCGGGCTAAGACAGTAAAGCTCGAAAACTTGTATTTTTTAAACACTTTAGCTTAAAGAAAAATTGTAGTTTTTCACAATTCTTGTGATGATATGTAGAGAAAATGTGGAAGTGCATTTGACCCATACTCAGGACAAACTCCTCAAGGGTTAGCTTCAACAGACAACTTAAATTTCACCTTTATTAACAATACTTCTACATCAGAATGCAGTAGTTCAGGGTCACAAACGAGTAGCTCATGAGCGACTGGTAGTTCATATGCAGTGATTAATTTGAGCCGGTACTTTCTGGTGCTGAGCACCGGCACTTAATTGGTTGCCGGTGCTCGGCACAGGCACCTAATTGTCAACACCACACTTAGGGCAGTCTGCCACAAGGTGGCGCTGCTCATGTACTTTAGAGATGAGTAGTATAACAGTTGTTTAGGAAAACAATGTACGTTAAAAAAAATTGCTAATACCTGCCTCCCCAGCCATTCCTTTAGCTTTGGGGACCTGGAATAATCTGAACTGTCGGATTTACATGAGAGAGAGATGGTTAGTAGTTGTTTTGGCAGCGATGACAGGGGCGATGGGTGGTGCAAGCTGCAGTGGCCTCCTGGTCAGAGCCCTGGCACTTAATATTTTACAAATTAAGCCCTGTTCATATGTACGTATTAACATTTACACAGCATAAAGCTACTTGGTGGGCCATGCAGTAATTGAGAATAGCAGGAGATAGTACAAGATCTTGGACATGAAGAAGGGAATTATAATTTTGAGTTACAGTACATGTATTTACAATTTTAGGCAGAGAGACATTACGTGATTTGCCCAGAATCTCACAATTTTGAGACAAGTGCTGAAGACGGGATTAGAACCCAGGTCTCCAAGTTTAAAAGTAGTCAACTTTAGCACTTGACCACATCTCCTCGCCTAGTAAGTAGCCCAAGGATCTGGAAGCAAGCCTAACGTGTCATTCAAAGGATCCTTTGCAGAAAAGATGTGTATGTAGGGGATGCAACCACTTAAGCATGAGTTCTACCTACTCACCCTCCCCAAAGAAAAGTTTGTAAAAATGGAGGGAATTGTTAAGATTAGCACATAATGTGACCTAAATTAGCTAAAAACTTGTAGTTTCTGAAGGGGCAAGTCTCATTCTCCTTTGACCCTCCCCAGGAATATGCAGAACGAGCTCACACAAACCTTAGCACAGACGAATGAATAAGACGAACTTTCAGAAACGAAAAAAGCGCAAGTAAGAACAGCTATACACGGCCTGATAATGACCGAATACCCGAAGAGATTGTGGGTTCACAACGCCCCACGGATCTTTCTACAAGATATTGTATTTAGAAAAGATTGGTCGGCCATATCGTGGAAATGCACAAGAGATTACCTAGTCTTAATTATAAAAACAAGAGACAATCAAAGAAAACATTCTGCCTAACTACTTCTTTTTATAGTGCAATACGTCACTGATATATGAAAAACAGTCCTAAGTAGGGTACCTTTCACATTAATAGTACAACAGACTAAAGAATTAGGGATATCATATTTATTTATATTATTTTATCGCCATAGTAGAAAAAACATAAAGGACAAAGAATATTCACAAACTATTCCAAACATCCTAAGCTGCACACACACAACCTTTCAAACAGACAGGCAAACACAGACTCAGACAATCTCAGGCATTCCATCAAAAGAACAATATATTAAATAGTGCCAAACACGGTCTTGTGATATAAACCAGGATTATCATCATATAGTGGCATCAGACAATGTTGGATAATGAAGAAGTTCCAGGCTTGGTTGATTATCAGTATATAGCACTGAGACATTCCATATTACGGTTTCTTCTCCAAGGGGCAGATGCAAGCAAAGGAAGCACAGGGGCTCCAGCGCCGACGCGCGTTTTGGTGTCCGACCCTCGTTAGGGTCACACCTTCTTCAGGGCAACAATTTGTGTGCAAGCAAAGGACATAAGGAGTGCCTGGATTAAGATGCCAGGATGGAGGCCCAAGTCATAAACAGATAAATAATCTGTAGAAATAAAAGATGCACAAAGGCTCCAGAGGTAAGGCCAGCAGGGTAGGTTTATTTCAGGAGGTTAAAAAGTGCAAAAGAATCCTCACGAAGACAGCCACTCTGCACGAAGCGGTTTTAGATAAGAAGCAATATGGGTGGATCCAATAAGGTAATACTGGATGCTTGCTGAGTGAATACTCAGGTAGAATGGGCCATACGGGCAGAGTAACGGCGGTCTCGCAGCCGGGACGCCGAGCACCAGACTCTCAGAAGCTTTGACAATAAAAATCCAAGTCAGCGAGGCGAAACTTAAGACTACGGTACATATCTCAGTTTATAAAAAAATATTGGAAGAGATCAACCGAGAGATGAACGAAACCAAGGATTACAGTACACAGAACAAAATACAGAAACTGGAAAAAGATCATAAGCGATTTTCTCAAGAAAAAATGCATCCATATACAAGAGATGATTACACAGCACTGGATCAATCGAGTGATAAGGAAACCTCTGGTGACAACTCATCGGATAACTCGGACTGGAGTGGTGACGATACACCACACCTACGACGAGGTAGAGGTCCGAATAGACGTCAACAACGCCGATGGCCGAACACATGGCGAACACCACAATATGGTGACCATCCCCCACCTTTATACCAACCTTACATACCCAACTTCCAAGGATGGATGAACCCTTACATGCAGGGTCCACCACCTATAGGACCAATGATGGGACCACATCAGACACAGAGGCCCCCTTTTTAGGTCTCGCCTGAACCAGCGCATGCGCTGCTCTGGCGAGACATTTAGTGAGTGGACATTTAAAAGTCCGACCACAGCTTTGTGTGGCATACAGTGTGCGGTTACGCGCACAGGCACGAGCAGAGGCGCCATCTGGCTTTCCTCTCGCTCGCCCAAGCCCGCGTGCCTCGCTTCAATGCCCCTCCGCCTCCCCCTCCCCCACCACAGAGCGCGTCTCGCAGCTTGTTTTTCCTTCAGCGCGAGGCGCGCGCCTTTCTCGTCACCCTGACCCCACCGCCCTTCGAGGCGTCCGCTTCCTTCCCCTCTCTCACCTTCATCTCCAACTCTGAAGGTTTTCCCTTAACACCTTTCTATCTACTTCTGCCCCCGGCTTCTTTGCTATCCTCTATCTCATTCTCTGCTTCTTTTCTCTACGATTCTGTACGTGCTTTTAGGGAGCATTAACCTTTTATGAAACCTAGATGCTTTATTATGTGACTTTGCGACTTTCGAGGCCGCTAGCTGAGCAGACATTCTTTTTCAGTGGCAGGGGCCTACTGCACCTCACCCAGCCCCCTTCTTAACATATACACCACCGGCGGTGCGTGTAAGTAAAGAGGAGTTATCATTCAGGGCAGGTCATCTCACTCTGAGCAGTGCATTGGCGTTCTGTGAGTTAAAACCCGTGACGTGTGGGGTTACAAATAGAACCAATTTTCCCTGCAACAGCACGAATCCTTTCAGTAGGGTTTCCCTTTATCGGATATTTAAAAACGCCTGCTGTGATGGCGTACAGAATGCATTTAATGAGCTGAGAGGTTTATTAATAGATCTTCGGAGTGAGACCATTATTTCTAATTAGTTAGTAACCTTTAAATCCCGTATAAGGCAGGTGACCTAATACATTTCACGTCTCATTCGCTGTTCAAGTGATGTATTTTTAGAGTTACCCCGATGAGGATGTTTGCAGAACCGCATGTGCTAATTTTCACTTGAGAAACGCTTTCCATCTACGCTATTTCCTGTTCTAATTTCAAGTAATTACTTCCAAGCTAAAGAGCCCTGCTGACAAAGGCGACTTAAAAGCTTGGTTCTGCATATCCCTGCTACATGGGGGGAGGCGCAGTCCGCGCACCTCTACCGTTAGGTGCGTTGAAACCTCGTGTTGAACTCCATGGTTAATCAGAATTACCTCTGCACAACTTGGAAAGCATGATCCCTGTCGTGAAAGATTCGCCACCGCTGTCTGGAAGGGAACGTCTTTCAGAAAGAGCTTTGCATTTCCTTTGAGGGAATACGTTTCTGCTGCATTTCTGATTTCACGCTGCGACTATGAGGAACCGGAAACGCAAGCCGAGTGTAGTGTTGGTCTGAAGACAATAATCGTTTTGCGTGCGCGTACTTTTGCAAACCGCTAGCGGGCCACGAGTCACTTGTGACACCTTTTTGCTCGTGCTGGCTTTAAATCAACAGTGCGTTGCATTGAAGTCCATAGTGTTTGTTAAAAGCTTAACTACAGGTCCCAGAACGCAGCTGCAAAAAGTCCTTCAAAGTACGACAGGAACCCCTCCATTTTTTTTAGTATGCCTTAAAAAAAAATGCCACTGGTCCAGGTCTACTCACCCTGACAGCCACTTCGCTGTCATGTCTCATGGTTATTGGATGCTCTTGCCTACTCCCCCGATGATTGCACAGTAAAGCTCGCCCTTCGAGACCACCCTTCCCTCTCGCAGTTCCTTTCCCACATAGTTTCTCTTTTCTCTCTATTATTGTCTAGCCACCCTTTCCTCAATCTTCCACCGTCTCACACATCCCACGCAGTTATTTTCTCACACTGTGGCTTACTGCTAAAGTTATTCGGCGTGATGTTTTCCGTGTTCATATCATCTCGCATTCCTTCTACCCGTTCAGCAACAGAACTGCTTCAGGGAAGGGAGCGACTGCATGATGACTCCCCATAGGAAAGTTTATTTCTTAACCTTAGCAGGTTACAATGGTAAGCAACAGGACTGTGTTGTTAGATTAACATAGAAGAATAGCTTTCTTGATTGGGTGTGAACTGAACCACAGAGAGCACAGCTAGCAACAAAACAAGCATTGGCATAGCCAATAGGTCTCGCCTTTGGGACCTTATAAGTGTTTAGTCATGCAACAGTTGATGATTTTGCACCAAGGATATTGTGCTGTATAACTAAATACTTATAAGGTCCCAAAAGCGAGACCTATTGGCTATGCCAATGCTTGTTTAGGGAGAGGCCGGAACAACTACAGAGGAAGAAAGAAAGGAGTCTCCTGGACAGAACAAGAACGACAGGTCCTGACCCGCAGCATGTCCAAAGAGAGACCAGGACCCAGCACGACAACTCGCTAGTAGTAAACTTGACAGATTGGACCTTGACGGAGGACCAAGAAGCAGTCTTGAACAACGGCCTAGGTTTCGTACCTACCCCACCACTAGACACTTTCAAGTTACAGTGCGAATTGTCAGAATTCTGTAGAAAGGTCAAACTGAAGGCATTCTTCGCGAACAAAGAAGACCGCACCACTGACAATTAGACCAATTTACGACGTAAATCTACCTTCAACCCTCCTAATCATCTGATACCGGTCAAGTTACAAGCGTTTGAACAAGCCATCCTGAAGGAAGCAGAAAAAGTACAACAAACGGTGAAAAAACCTTTTATAAACCTAACAAAGCAGGAACAAAAAGCCCTTGAAGAACTCCGCCAACATGAAGACCTGATCATCAAACCGGCGGACAAGGGAGGAGACATAGTCATACTCAACAAGGAAGGCTATGACAAACAATGTTTGGACCTTCT
Source organism: Calotriton arnoldi (assembly GCA_963921515.1). Lineage (NCBI taxonomy): Eukaryota > Metazoa > Chordata > Amphibia > Caudata > Salamandridae > Calotriton > Calotriton arnoldi. The sequence continues at coordinate 990,942 of CAWUFW010007262.1, read as the reverse complement.
ATCAGACACGAAGTTCTATAGAACACTATCTATAGATCCAATGGAGAGGCTACAACGGACCATAGAACTAATGACTGATGAGGCAGAAATTAACTCCTGGATCTCTAAAAACGAAGCCGATTTCCTGAAGACGAAATCACCTTATCACCATATTTCTACTCCCTACCCAAGACACATAAAAACAGGACACCACCACCAGGACGCCCGATAGTTTCAGGGATCGGTTCAGTACTTGAGCCCCTCTCCCAATTTGCGGACTATTTCGTGAAGCCTCTGGTACAAGGAACACTTACGTACCTGAAGGACACACAAGATTTATTAAATTTACTCAAAGGCCAACCTTTTCATGAGGAAACTATGTGCCTAGTAGGCCTCGACGTGGAGAGCCTTTATACTAGCCTCCCACAAGAGAAGACTCTGGAGACAATTGAGGAGATCCTTTTTTCACAACAATGGGAATATAACACACCAAGACATTTTGTGTTAGAATGCTGCTGCCTGGCCCTCACAGAGAACTTTTTTGAGTATAGTGAAAACTATACTTACAATGCCACGGGACTTCAATGGGCAGTACTTTTGCCCCAAGCGTGGCAGGGCTTTATGTAAGCAACTTTGAGAAAATCCACATCCTGAATGACAACAACCCGTTCAATTCTAAGATCCTGTTCTGGCGACGCTACAGAGATGATATCATCATGATCTGGAATGACACCAAACACAGCTTACCAGACTTCCATGATTGGATCAACACCAGGGATGAATCCTTAAAGTTCACATATACAGCAGACAACCACAAACTGGACTTTTTAGACATCACAATCTACGTGGAGGACAACGTCATCAACACCAAGATGTTTTACAAACCCACGTCAAAGAACAGTCTGCTCTCCTACAATAGTTTCCACCCGCGACCCCTGCGAGAGAGTCTACCATACAGTCAATTTCTACGCATAAGGAGGAATTGCAGTAGACTAGAGGACTACAAATCACAGGCAAGTGACCTCTGTCAAAAACTGAAGGCCAGAAACTACCCTTCGAGAACAATACAAAAATGCCAAAAAAGAACAAGGAATCAACCTAGAGAGAGCCTTCTAGAGACCACACCTAAGGCAGCATCTGACATTCTCACCTGCGTTACAACGTACAGTGTCACTTCAAACACAGTGAAAAAAATTGTAAATAAGAACTGGAGAATCTTAACCTCAGGGTCTTTAGATAGGCCCAAACCAAGATTTGCTAACAGAAGGACCAAGAATATTAAGGATATTCTGGTACATACCAGACCCCTGACACTTCAGCTAAAAAGAGAAACGATCACCAATTCCTGGAACATGACCCCGATAATCGGCCACTATCCTTGTGGATCATGTTCTGTATGTAAATTAACCAGGCCTACAAAGACCCTACAACTAACACCAGCCCTAGAGTGGACAATACGATACCACACCAATTGTAATACAACTCACGTAATCTATATGATTACTTGTCCTTGCGAACTGAAGTACATCGGAATGACTTGTCGCAAGATCAAACAGCGAATCTGTGAACACAGAAGCAACATTAAATGTAAGAAAGCGACAACTAAAATGAGCAAACACTTCATTGAGTCAAATCATACCAGTGACGAGCGCAGATGGGTAATCCTTGAAACACTGACAAGGAAGAGCCACAATGCAGAACAAGTCTTATACGACAAGGAACAGCGATGGGTGTAACACCTTAAGACGCATGAAATAGGTTTGAACGATGTCATTCCCTGGCATACCCTCTCACAATAACATGAGTATGCATGAGGTTAACATCTTGCCTATTAGATACTTGTCTGCAATATGGCCTGCCTGGACAATCCATGACACATATATCCTATACCCGGATTTGTGACACTGTAATAAGCTCCGTGGAAAGAACTGCATTTAACAAATTACCGAGTAAGGACCATCGAGGGAGCATGAACCAGTTTTCTCCCAGTATCGATCTGCACTTGAGTTTAACATCATTACCCACTTTACAGAACTAAATTGTTAATTTTTTTTTAATTAGCCATTTATTTGGCGCTATATCAACCTTCATTAATTGTACATATTATTCTATACAAGCAGCCATCATAAAACCATTTAACTTTATTTACTTGACTGTCAAAAGGCGCGTAGTCTCTCTACTATGCTTATCTTTAGTCTGTACAAAACCAGCTCGCGACAGGCCCGCGTCACCGGGGCACCGTAACTAGAGCGAGCACAGGCTGAGTAACCTGCAACTTCAGGTAACCTCTCTTCCAACTGAGCTACACCCATGGCGCTTCAGGACGTGCCAATGCCTAACCTTTCCATAACCTCCCAAACTCTTTTCCCTCGACGAGCAGGTCACAGACCCCGCCGGTCCTCCGAGGGAGCCCGAATTTGGGAACAATAAGGTACGCGAGCACTCTTGCTTAATGGCGCCAAGCATGCTCTTTATTTATTTCCATAGCTGCGCGTAATATGGTCTGGGTCACACCCGATTCTAAAACTTAATCAATGCCGTTCCTAGACTGCAGGCAAGCGCGCACACTTATTGACATGAGACCTTTACCACGACAATAATGACACGCAAGCAACCGCGTCCATTTATTGACACGAGACCTCGAACCACAATACTAATGACACGCTCGTCCCTCTTATGGTTGTAGTGGTCTAGGCACTTATCAAGAACCGATCTACCGCTCCCCATATACTTACTATGCATTAATTACAGGGCATGGCTTGTTTCCACCACGCATGAATAGTCAAATAGATTATGAGCGACGCGCACTACATCCCTCATGTTTTCGAGTACTTGCCAACATTTGGCTAACCACACTGCACACAGCGAGAGTAAAGAGGTCGCTATATGCATGAATGTTTACGTTCTTATAACAGTAGCCCTATACTTGTCAACTCAGGAGGATGTTAACTGACACTTTATTCACAATACAAACGGAAGAATAACACACTGTTCTCTGCCAATTTGTTATTTTATTTTCCTATTTTTCTTACGGTTGGGTTTATGTCTCACCTGGAGTCACTCCATGAATGTATAACTGGGTACGACTTAATATAAAAATTACAGCACCCTCAGTAAAGTGTTCACATTGGGGGACTCACTGTTATGTGCAAATGAGATATTCTGAATTCTTTTTCATCCCAGTTATAGGTACTATTGACCTTCACGAATAAGAAGAAGGGTGAGTTACTTACCAGCCCTAACAGAGTGCTTAAAAAAATTAGCAACCTCACTTTTACATAGGTCCTGAAGAAAGCCCCCCCGACCCTTCTGGGCGAGTAAAAGGCTGAAACATGTCGACCTTTCACATAGACAACGAGGTGCTATAGAACAGTAACATTTCTATAAGCGCACCGCCCTAGTTTTTAACCTTGCCTCCTCTCCTACCGAATAAAGTTTCTTTGGGAAGGAATGGGAAGCAATTTTAATTCACTTTTTTTTCAACTATCACTGATCACTACTGCTATCACCAGTTGGTCTACCTCCAGGTGGAGGAAAGCACATTATCAAAAAGACCCAATGATGATGCTTTCACGTTCTAAGAGAAGCGGAGAATCAAGATATACCGCTTTACCACTCCTGTACGTTAATGAGGGGTTTTAAGTTGGTCAACACACCTGACCCTGGTAATACAGGTACAAGTGATCCATTCTCCCTTTGATTACTTACCTCCCCAGGAATATGCAGGGTTTACTTTCATTATAAAAAGTTGGAAAATATGGTAGAAAAAGATATATTTTTCCACTACAAGTTCTATATACATGGGTTTAGAAGCCATTGCTACAAGAGGTGGTTCAAAATCTCTGGGTATGTATGGTCACATGGTTTCCAATTTCATTAAATATATATCACATCTTTCTTTATATCTTCAGTCACTTCCTGTCATGTTTCCATCCTGCCCCTTCTAAGTAGTTTCCCCATCACATTTGAAAGAGGTAGGGTGGAAATTATAACAGCATACCAAATTCACAATCTCAGCTTATAGAAAGCAGAAGCAGATATTACAATCTCATACAACAGTACTACTCCTCATTTCACACAGACCTTACAGGTTCAGACAGCTGTTTAGACCAATCTTACAGTCTCAGGCCTGATCTCAGAGTTTAGCGAATGGTACTTTCAGGGTGGTGGAGGATATTATATCTGTCACCTTAAAGGACTACAGTCTGCCAAATCCCTACTGGGGATCTCTGATTACAGATGAGAAAAAACTTTTCTTGCAGGTTCTCCCTTTAATATATTGTATGTCAAATATGTCAGTATGTTTATAATTCAATTTTAATTAATTAATTGTATTCTGATTTTATGATTGGTGTATTTTTTAATAAAAAAAATTTATGATTGTAAACACTTGGCCTTTGAAGGTGGTGGTGTTATGTTCTGATGATATAACTGTTTGGACATAATTGTTTTGATATAATTGTTTGGATAAGTGTGTGTGTTTGGTTGTAGTAATCAGCCCAAAGGGGATCTTCTTTCTGACTACGGTCTGCTTGGTGCCCTACTCCTTTGGTGGTTAAGGGGCCCCTCTCTCTTTTTTGTGTCATATTGGTACAGCCTGTCGGTTGGAGAGCCTCCAGGTTTGGAGTTGTGTTAGAGTTTCAGACCAATGGATCATTTTAAGACCTTTGGTTTCAGTGATGATCAACTGAATAAAATAATTAATGCTAAAAATGGCAATAAAATCACAGTGTTAACTGGAAGAGGAGAGAATTGGGTAAAACTAGTTAATCTTAAAAAGAAATTGATTCGTACAGAAGCTCATGCAGACTTTCTAATTGAGTATGTTAAGTCTGGAACAATCCCTATTGGACTCCAGGTGCGTAACGAACCGGGTCTATTTGTTGAAAATAAAAGATTTTTAGAGGTATGGACGCAAATCTCGAATAGGTGTAGTAGGGATTGGATGCTTTTAATAATCGAGACAGCACATGAATTGATTATATTAGAAAAAGAAGCTATCGATAAATTAGAGGCAGAACTTAAGGAAAAAACAGCAGTGGATGATGCTAAGAGGAAACTTGAGGAAATCAATAGAGATGTTGAGGGATATAGGGACTACCTCATAAATAAAAAAAAACAATAAACTTAAAAAAGATATTGAAAGATTCAGTACTGAGTCCATCTATCCATATCTCAATGAGAATTACTACCAACAAAAACAGGATCAGGGTTGGGAAAGACCCAACAATAGATTCATATACAGGAGGGGTGGAAGGAAACAAGTAACCTTCTCTGATACATCGGGGTCAAGTAGTGAGGATGAGATTGCCCCAAGGGAAGAAAATAGTAACAGAGGAAACCCAAAGGATTTTGGAGTTTTTTTAGATCAGAGACCGAGACGAGGGCAGCGATACAATGGGAACCAGGGGAGAGGACAACAAGTCCGGGGCCCTCCACCTCCACCACAGGAGTATATGCGGACGAGGAATCAACGCTAATGGCGCCAGATGGAGCACCAGTAATTAATTTATCCGATAGGGAACTCTCAAGAATAGAAATTAATGTTCTGAGTAAAGGTTTAATTTTATCCCCTCTACTGGAATTAATAAATACCAATTGGAAATGGATCTTCGTGCCTTTTTCAGGAAAGTTAGACTTAACTTTTTGAAGAACGCCCCCCAGAGAGAATACTAATAAGTCAGGCCTTAAGCCTAAGTCTACTTTTACTCCAACATTAGCTATGGTAGGGAAGAACTTAGAGATATTTGAGAAAGCGGTAGAGAGTGGTGTTCAAAACATTTTGGCTGAGAACCCTAGGTCCTCGGGACAGAATATTAGTAAAGAAGAGAGGTTAGCTATAAAGTCCCTCAAAGGAAACTTGGATTTAACGATTAAGCCCGCTGACAAAGGCGGAGGGGTAGTCGTTTTTAATACCAAAGACTATGAAAATAAGATGCAAGAGATGCTCAATGTGGGGGAATACTATGAAACTGTTTCAAGAAATAGATTGACAACCCTGGCTAGAGATTGTCTGGCGTTACTTACGGAGGCCAGGGAAAATAGCTGGATTTGTGAGGAGGAATTCAGGTTTTTAAATAATGTAGAACCGAGAATCCCGGCCCTTTATGGCCTGCCTAAGATACATAAGAGCAGTGAGGACCCCCCTATGAGACCCATCGTAAGTAGCATCGACTCCCTTACAGAACCATTAAGCAAATATGTGGACCACTTCCTCCGCCCATTAGTGATGGGTTTAAAATCCTATGTTAGGGATTCTTCCCATATTATTTCCCTTTTAGAGGGTAAATTATTTTGTAGAGAGACTCAGTGTCTGGTTACTCTGGACATTGAGTCTCTCTACACTAATATCCCGCAAGAAGCCACAATGGAGGTGGTTCGTAGGGTCATTGATGAGGCTGTGTTAGATGGAGTTAATAAAGATTTTGTCGTGGAATGTGCAAGGATGGTTCTTATGAACAATATCTTTTTATTTAAAGAGCAATTATTCAAACAAAGGAAAGGGACCAGCATGGGGGCTACATGTGCTCCAAGTTTAGCATGCCTCTATGTTGGAGAATTTGAAAACAAACACATTTATAATGAAATTGCACCATTTTATGAAAATGTAGCGGGCTGGTACCGCTACATTGACGACATTTTTTTCATTTGGGAAGGAGAAATGGAACAGTTAGAGGAGTTTCTAATTTGGTTGAACATGGGTGACCCCAATTTGAAATTTACGTCCCAATATAGCAGGTCAAAAGTGGATTTTTTAGATATTACTATTAAAGAGGAGAATGGGTTTCTGGCGGTGGAACTTTACACCAAACCCATGGCAAAGAATACCCTGTTACATTATTCTAGTTTCCATCCGAAATCTCAGAGGGATAATATTCCCTTCAGTCAATTTCTCCGATTAAGGAGAAATTGTTCTGACATAAACGACTTTCACAAACATGCAGACACTCTAAAAAGGAAATTTAAAGATAGGGATACCCCAAAAAACTGATCTCCCACTCATGTAAACGAGCAAGATTCTATGACCGAGATGCCATGATAAATAAGACAGGACAGAAACAGAAGAGAATGGACAAAGTTGTCTTTGTAAGTAATTTCTCTCACATTGTAATCGGATAAAGAATGTGATTAATAGTAATTGGTATATTGTGAATAATGAAGAGGAAAATAAACTGGATAGACCCATTTTTGCGTTCAAAAGAAATAGAAACTTGAAAAATGAGCTGGTACACACTTATAGGGAAGTACAAGGCAATGCACAGATTACTTTAGATAGAAGACCTGCAGTTGGAAACGTGCGATGTGGCACGTGTAATGTTTGTGCCCTTTGCATTGAATCCAAAAGCCTGGACCATAATGGTTGTAAAGTTAACTCAAGGACTTTAAATAATTGCAGGAGCAAAAACATAGTATATTTTTTGCGCTGCCCATGTGGGAAAGCCTACATAGGGGAGACAGGTAGAGAACTGCGGATCAGACTACAGGAACACCGTTCAGCTGTTAGAACGAAAAAAATAAATGTCCCCTTAGTATCTCATTTTTTGGAGATGGGACATAGTGATTCGGATATTGAGTGGTTTATTCTTGAAAAAATCTGGATAGGCGCACGTGGTGGCAATATCGCACTTAAACGGAAAGCTAGAGAACAATGGTTTATCATGTTATTTAACACAGTTCGTAACGGTCTCAATTCTAAAGAGGAATGGGAGCGCCTGATTGGTGGCATCTAATCTTGGGTTTGCAGGATTGTATTCCGTCGCAGGGTCGTATTGCAAGAGTAATGGCTGTATGACCGTCATTATGGCATCTGAGGGCTGCAAATAAGTGATCTAATATAACTTTTTGTATTGTTTTTTAAAAATAATTCTTCACAATAGTGGATTAGGTAGGGTATAGGTAGGTTACACCATTAGGACTACAGCTCAACTATCAATTGAGTAGAGTTGAGTCGAATATTGACTGTATTGACAACAATATCTAAACTATGAGTTTTTGGTAAGGACAGGACGGACGTTTATTGTTAGATGTTTATTGTTAGATGTTCGTCGGTCTTGAGAGGTAGGGTTGATTAGAATATTTCTGCCAATACTTATTTAAGGATATTAGCGTGTTAGGTGTAAATCTAGTTTAGATAAAAGAATTATTTGTATTCATGTTATCAATAGCAGCAACAAAAAATGAATATTTGGATAGGCCAAGATGGCCGCCGTTTTTGGACGTATCGATGTTCAGTGAATTCTGTCATTACATGTTTAAAGAAAAACTAGTGTTAGATGAAGCCTGCCATCTCTTTTTTGCAGAGACACCGCTGATGGATTTAGGTGTTTCTTTATTTAGATTTTGGCAATAATTTTGGTTTGTTTTGTGAACGTAAGTTGAGCTCTCTATGGAGTTTTGGGACGACCAAGATGGCGACCGTGATATAGGTGAAGTTAGCGGAGTGTTTGGATTTGGCCAGCTGAGCCCACTTTGTGGAACTTAGTCACATGGTTAAATAGAGAGATTTAAAACTGAGCCGTACATAGGAGTCCTCAGACCGTGCTCACGGAGGCGTGCGTTACCCCGTAAAGAGCCGTTTTTTGCTCGAAATAAGGTAAGAGAAACTGATCGGTGGTGAATAGTAGTCGTTAGCTTTAGTCGCTATGTGGCTGAGGATGGGTTTTACTTTAATACTTAGGTTGATAATTTAAAATAAAAGTTGGTAGAAGGTACGGGGTGCCTCTCTCTTTTTCTTTTTCTTTTTCCTCCCCGGGGTTTTTTTTAAATAAAAAAATGAGTTTGTCTGTATTTTCAACATAGCTGAAGTCAAGGCACGGGGTATCATGACTTTTTTGAGTGGGGATAGTTGGGAGATATGAGGGTGAGCTGTACCAGTTCTCTTTTTTTCCCCCTCTAAGAGAGACAGCATCATTAGTATTATTGAAGGGAAGTGTTGGCAGCAATTTGCTGCAATTGCCGCCTCTCTACATTTCGGTTATAATTTATTCTTACATGCTGTAAATAGGATATAGGGCAACAGTAAGGTTGTTGGGCCATTTCTAGAGGAAAAAGAAGTCAGTTACTTAACCATTCAGTAATCGTGATTGTATAGTAGCAATAAATTAACCTGGACTAGTAGATAGGATTATTATGTAATTTGAGAAAGGTAACGTTTTCGAGTAATTAGTTTAGTGTTAATAACTACGACATACACTATATTATGTATTACAGACATACCATTGACTGCCAGTGGACTAAGGTTACCTTGGATAAATATTGGAGAGGGATGCTAGAGTCCTGCAGACAATTTAAATACTGCAATTCGAACTGCACAAGCAGCATTATCACCGTAAAGGTAACAAATGACTAAGATTAGAAAATTGTCGTAGAATTGCTTAATACAATTGTTAAGAGGTAAAAACAGATTTTAAATGCCTTATTATGCTTCTTTTATTACAGAGGGGAGAGTGGCCCTCTCCCTCATCATAATTTCCCAGAGCAAATAAATATACAGGTGGAAGGTAATGTTATGGCTCAGTATCTATTACTACCATGGGTTGTATTGTTTATAATTCTATTCTGGAGTAATTAATACTTTCGTATTCCTATAGATAACCCATGATATTCAGAGTGAGGCCTAAGTGAGAGATTGGCCCATTTTCGTTATAGGATTGCAAGGTACATAGACCGCAGCCGTGACTGGGCCGGTTCTTTGATACTGTTACAGGTACCTACAGAAATAAAAAATCTTTGCATGAGTTAAAATATAATTAGAATTAGCCTGTACTGTGGTGTAAGAAGGGATAGATAAACACCGCAAATTGGGGTTGGGAAGAGAGAAAGAGTTTGCCCTCCTCCTTTTTCTTATCTTTTTAATCATACACCCTTTTATTCCACTAAGTAATTGTTCTGTATGAATTGAGTGAAAGATGTTGTATATGATTGTTTTTTGTTTGTGTATCACCAGAATGTAAATACTATATATGCATTTATCATTGGCTAACTGGATTTTATATGTATTTTTGTCTTTTTTAATTTTGCATAGATTCATATTGTCGTTTGGGAGATATTATTTCTTGTCCTGAGAAAGGTGGTGTGTTAAGCAGCGAAACCCACCGAAACGCGTCGACGCAACTGTTTAAAGGCGTACTGTAGATTGTGTGAACATTTGTAATATTTACTGTGAAAGTTGTTTGTATATAGATCATATACTGAACAAATGATTTAGATCTAATGTAACGTTCCTTGATTACAGATGAGAAAAACTTTTCTTGCAGGTTCTCCCTTTAATATATTGTATGTCAAATATGTCAGTATGTTTATAATTCAATTTTAATTAATTAATTGTATTCTGATTTTATGATTGGTGTATTTTTTAATAAAACATTTTTATGATTGTAAACACTTGGCCTTTGAAGGTGGTGGTGTTATGTTCTGGTGATATAACTGTTTGGACATAATTGTTTTGATATAATTGTTTGGATAAGTGTGTGTGTTTGGTTGTAGTAATCAGCCCAAAGGGGATCTTCTTTCTGACTACGGTCTGCTTGGTGCCCTACTCCTTTGGTGGTTAAGGGGCCCCTCTCTCTTTTTTGTGTCGATCTCTGAACCATGACAGAAACTGTCATCATGGCGTTTTTTTGTGAAGTTACAAAAAGATTCAAAACGTTTGGTGGACGGCCATCCACCAAATTTTAACAAGCTTTGTCTTTCAAAAACAAACTCCCAATGTGGGAGTTTGTTATTGAAAAACAACTGGCCCTCAGACCCAGAGAGTTTTTTTCTTTGGGTGTTGAGGTCATTATTTGTTTTTTTCTGTCCCTCACCACTAGGTTTTAGCTGACGGTGACAGACAGAAACAAGCATTGGCATAGCCAATAGGTCTCGCCTTTGGGACCTTATAAGTGTTTAGCCATGCAGCACATTATCACCCACCGGGCAGATTTCTGTAATGGAACTAGTACTTATGTAAAGTGCTTTGATACCTTCATTCGCGCTACATAATGCAAAAAATAAAAAGGAATGAAAGGAGAAGTGCTTGCAGATTTCTGAGGTGGGGGAGTGAAAAGATAAGTTACGATTGCATTATATAATGCCAGTACCAAATCAGAAAGCGAGCACAGTAGAGAAAATCAGGAGCCGAATTGAAAGGAGGCGAAAGTGAGTTATCCCAGTGTGCAAGTGAAGGCGGGGCTGGAGTATGCTGCATCTTGGTGCCCAGTAACAGATGTTTATTGCCAACCAAATGAATGTTAATTAGTTCGTCGGCCTCTAGTAGGATGAAAGGCTGAGCAGGCGCGCTGGGGTTCGAACCTGCGGTTGTGAGGTCAAACATAAGATTAATAGGGTGCTTGCCTTAAAGTTAAGATTGCATTATATAATGCCAGTACGAAATCAGAAAGCGAGCACAGTAGAGAAAATCAGGAGCCGAATTGAAAGGAGGCGAAAGTGAGTTATCCCAGTGTGCAAGTGAAGGCGGGGCTGGAGTATGCTGCATCTTGGTGCCGAGTAACAGATGTTTATTGCCAACCAAATGAATGTTAATTAGTTTGTCGGCCTCTAGTAAAATGAAAGGCAGAGCAGACGTGCTGGGGTTCGCACCTGAGGTTGTGAGGTCAAACATAAGATTAATAGGGTGGAAGCGTCAGCCCACTGAGCCAACAGAATCGGCTTGGACCAGAGCGGACCGGGCAGGCTAACTGAGTCTGGCTTATTGTTGGTATTTTCGTGCTGCTGGTGTTTCTAGAGAAGCAGCGGCTGAAATGCAAGGTTTTCACTATCAACCGGACACTGCAGTCTGGAGTCATTTGAAAGTAGTGTGGATGGACATAATAAGCTTATTTGTAATTTTCCGTGAGGCTCTGGCCAAGGCCCGCTCATTAGACGGTGCTGACGATTCCACTGAAAAGTAAGATGTCACCGTAATTGATTTCCTTTCTGTTCCTTTGTGTTTTAGAGAAAATGAAAGCGCACTCTTGTGGAGGTGGGGTGGAGAGGACGCGCCTTCTAATGAAAGCGGCAAGGTCTGGAAATGAAACCTGACCCAAAACAGATGGCAGCCTGCGCGTCGCTGCTGCTGGCTCCAGAGAGCAAAACGCTCTGGGAGTAAACATTTCCCGAAAAGCAAAGAATGGCGCTAGCGAGAAGCGGGGGCGAGTGAGCACAGCAGCGCGGCGAACGCGAATGCGCTAATTAAAAACAGATGGTGACATGACCCCGAACAGATGGCGCCCCTGCTCGTAACCGCAAGCCGTAGGCCATGGGCGGATACATTCCCTAGGAAAGGCGGGACATGCACCCGCCTTTGCCCAATTGTGTGCTGTCTTTTTATAAAGACGCGCGCAAAGCCCAATAGAAAAAATGCTAAAAAAAAAACACACGCCCGAGCGTGTGAAAAGTCCAGAGTGATTTCAAGAGGTCATTTTCCTAGAGCAGCGCATGCGCGCTGCGCTAGGCTCGACCTAAAAAGGACATCACACTTTCCACCCTAAATAGTGTGGGTGGTGTTATTCCCTACTACATCAGGCTGTAGGAAGAAGCTTTCCATCAATGAAGCCAATGGGGCTCTGTCAAGAGAAAGCTTGTAGTCCTTCCGACCCTAAATGAGCATGTAGGTCGTCAGTTAGGTGGACAGCGCCCTCTGTCGCATTTGCAATGGAGTACCCTGTCTGTCAAACTATAAATCAGACCCTCGGTCATCGAACAGCAGCAGCCATAATGTCCTAAAAATCTTTCAGTAATGTAGAGTGTTGGACTTGGCCCTTTTTGGCCGGTTCACCCCTAAACTTTTTGCCTTGTGTGTCAGTAGTTTTAAGTCTCTGGGCACTTTAGCACTGTGGGCCAGTGTAAAGTGCGTGCGTGCTGAGTGCGTGTGGTGAGATTGTCCTGCCCTCCCATAGGAATGCATGGGGGATATGTGTGTCCATGGTAATTCCTGGTGTGAGAGGAGTGCAGGGGCGAGTTTAGTATGTGCGAACTCGTGAGAATAAATGCTGCGCAATGGTGTGCGCAGATTTATTGTGACTGGTGTAGAAATGCCACTTTTAGAAGTTGGCATTTATGTGTGCTCTGTGTCTGCCTGCCTGATGTGAATTGCATGTCTGGCTTGTGAGTGACAGGGGCTGGGAGGTGTGTGTGGCTCCTGGAGGGGCAGGGTGAGTCAGCGCAGTGGTGAATAGAGAGATCTGCATCTAGATGGGAGGGAGGAGTTGCACCTGGGGCCTGAATAGGGCTGTGCCTTCCCTCCACAATGCTGGCTCCACCCCCTGTGGTGCGTCTGATGTCCCTAGCCTGTCCTGTGAAAGGAGAGAGGAGCTGAGCAAAACAAAGTGCTCCAAAGCTCCCCCAAACCAGTTGCGTCTGGTTTTTCCCCAGCCCTGCACCTTTACACAAAGGGAAAAGGGTGTATAAAAGAAGGGGCTGTGACCCCATGAAAATGTTCAGTGTTCCTGTTCTGTTCCTGACGGAGGGGGCTTGCTGCTGCTGGGGCCCAGGAGGGACCGCCATGGGGGCTGCCTCCCTGCTGGAAGGCCCTGTGTGCTGGCCCCTGGGCCCAGCTATGCCCCTTCCTCTCTAAGGACTTATCCTTTTACTGCAGGACCTTTTGCCTGCTTTCAGCTCCTCGTGGGCGCTCCACTTTATTTTACGTTCCCCTTGGAAGGAGAGCGTGGGCTTCGCAGCGCGGCGCTGCAGCCCTTGGAGAGGGAATCCCGGTGTGAGGGATTCCCCCGTGATGCTGCGGGAGGCGGGAGCCCACCCCGCTTCTTGTTTTATTTATGAGCGGGTGCCCACCCCGCTTCTTGTTTTATTTATGAGCGGGTGCCCACCCCGCCATCGCCGCCGAGGAAATGTGCCGCCGGCCGCCGCAGCGCGACCAGGAAGTCAGGCACGTTTGCCTGGCCTGGGCGGAGTGGCGACCGGAAACAGGAAATGCCGGCCGGAGCCTCGCGGGCCCCACAGGGAAGTCCCGGGTCCCAGGAGGGGGCCCGGGTGAAGAGAAGGCGATGCGGAAGTCCGGAGCCCGCAGCCAGTGGTGATGGAGGCGGAGGGAGGGCGCGAGGCACAGTGTCGGTGCCTGCCCCCTCCGCCCGAGTGGAAGCGCCGCCGGGGCCTTCCCGGCGAAGAGAAGAGAACGGAGCCTCTCAGCTACCCTGGTGAGTGGGACCGGGTGAAGCTACGCCTCATCCTGAAGCGAGGCATTGTGTGGTGAGGCTCCCATGAGTGAGGGGAGCCCCGGAGACGGAGTCCTGCCCGCAGTCCACAGAGAGGAGACTTCGTCCGCTGTACAGAGTCCGGTGAGTGGGGGCCGATTGGGAGGCAGCCTTTGATTGAAGTAGGAGTCCCCAGGGTGGGGGCTCCCGGCGCCCCTCGTGGTGCCTTGTGAGGCACAGAGACGGTGTCAGTGCCCATCCCAAGAGCGGCCCCGTCTGGCAGCGGGCCGCTCCAACGAGTGGCATTTTTCTGATAAAGGGCCCAGAGGGGTCCGTGAGCATTTGTTTAGTGCCCCCAGTATGGGGCTGATCTTCCCAGCGGCGCCGCAGTTGCGGGCCGCTGCAACGTCTGTGACATGTTTATTTTGAGAGCCTGTGCGTGGCTCCAACGCTTTGTCGTTGTTCCAGAGCCCATGTGGCTCCTACGAAGGGGGCATAATTTGTTTAAGGGGCCATTGAGAGCCCATGCCTCATTTGAGTATCTCCAGCTGCCCAGCAAGTAGTGGGCAGCTGCACCGTTTAGGTTACTCTTTCTTTGGGGGCATTTTCTTGATGTGACTCAGGAGTGAAATACACTCCGCTGCCCCATATCTTCCCAGCTGCCCAGCAAGTAGTGGGCAGCTGCTACGTTTAGGTTTGCGCAGTGGCGCACCCGTGACTTTCGCTGCCTAGGCAGCAGCCCTGACTCTTTGGACATAGGGCATTTGAGCCCCTTTTAGAGATGGCCAGTTGGCCAGGGGCACTGTTAGGTTTGTAGGGCGCCTGGCCCTAATGCGATTTATGTGCTAATGTACTTTATGTGGTGCTAGGAAATGTGATGCATTTACTATGCTTTACGCACCCTGTTTATACCTCTAATGTACTGTTATGATTATGAGGTTCTGCATAATGTTTTTATGCTGGTGAGGTTGGCGCAGAATGTAATTCCGCGCCTAAATATGATGCTGTGCATAATATGGTTTATGTTACAGGCTGATGCTAAGTACAGTGGTTACCAGTGATTACTGGTTGTACGGTTATGATGTGTTCTACATTTATTATAAGTGATACATATACTAAGTTCGCTTTGTGCTGGTTCTGACAGTGGTCCCGTTGGCCCTGCCAGGTGTAAATAATCCCTTGTAAATATGACCTAGTGCCAGGTGGCACGATGTATATTATGTGAGTACTATTCTAATGTGTTTTATGATAATACAAAGGCTATTTTTATATATAACCTTGTGTGGAGTTCCTTTTTGTGGTGTGCCTAGTATGTTGTTGCTGTGGGTGTGTTGCGCAAACGCTTTACACATGGCCTCCGGGATAAGCCTGACTGCTCGTGCCAAGCTACCAAGGGGGTGAGCAGGGGTTATCTTTGGCGTGTAACTCCCTTGCCCTGACTAGAGTGGTGGTCTCTGCCTGGCTTTGGCGCAAGCCTTAGCCAACCAGAGATCCCATTTCTAACATAGAGGATGAAATGCATGCACATGATATATGAAGACATGAAAGCTGAAAGTGTGCTCTGGCACCAAAGAGACACCAGCAATAACTCTCCCGAAATAGCCATGAATTATCAATGAAAAATCAGCTTTAACTATATTTCAGAAGTGCAATAATTTAGTCCTCAAAAATCAAGATGTACATTTCTAGCAATATAGACATTTTACTGTCAAATTAAGGCCTTTCATTTTGAATAAATAAGCTCCCCCCTAACAAGAGCCCTTCATTTATATGAAAATAGATATTTTTTCCCTAAATACTAGCTTTTCATTTTTAGTAAATAAATGTTTGATCCCCAAACATCTACGTTTTACTTTAATTATTGTTGGCACAGAAAAGTACTCTGCATGGTAAATAATGTCTACCCCTGCCCTGAGTGCTCAACTGTTCTGTTGCCTGGATTCCTAATGCTGATTTCTGTTGTCATATGCAAACACAGATCATGCCTGTGCGCCATGACATAGGCCTGTCTCACGGATTGCAGTCTTGTTGGACTGGGAGGGGCACCCAAAGTGCTACCCTCATAGTGGTGGAAGACTACCGCCTTCACCAAGAGTTAAGCAGTACGAGTGCTGTGGTGGCAGCATACCGTGTAGTGATCAGAAGGAGTGAACAGGTCCTATTTACCCTGTGTCACTGGAGTGAAGCCTACAGGCTCCCTCACCATTTTAAAAATGTTGCTGCTGCGTGCTTAACTCACCCTTTGCCTACATCAGTTAGGTGTAGAATGCTACGCAGTGCTGGAGTGGGTACTTTTTGCTAGATGTGTGTGTGCCTGGGAAGGGTACAGTACAGGGGTAGAACAGTACTGTGTGTATGTATGGTTAGTTTATGTACTGAGTATATGTATACCTGCAAGTAATACATTACATGGAAGATGTAGTACTGTGCAGTGCATGCACCACGAAAGCATGTGCTAAATGTATGTGTGCATACAAGACGTACAATACATGATGGGTGAAGTGTTGTGCAGCGCACGCATGGTGAGTGTGTGTGTTGGCACTGTGTGTGTGTTTGCATGGATGTGACAGTACTGGACAGTATGTGTGCTGTGTATGTACACTAAGTGCCAGTGTGCCTGCAATGGTACATTAAGTACACTAAGTGCAAGTGTGCCTGCAATGGTACATTAAGTACACTAAGTGCAAGTATGCCTGCATTGGTACATTACTTGGAGGATCTTGGATTCCATTCTGGGAAGCCCAGACTTGCCTGCTGAGGACATGAGGAGTTAAGGAATACCCCAGACAGATGTGTGCATTGCTGCATTCCCGTGAGCTCAACACATTGGAGGAGAAGGGAGAGAGACTCCCCCTGTACACTTCAAAAATATGCTCTTTGATTCAGTGATAGATCACAAAAAAGGCTTGGACAAATCTCAGGAAGGAGATTGGGCTCAAAAGCAGTGCTTTAAATGGGCCGGTACTCACCGGTACTGAGTACCGGCACTTTTAATTTTTTGCCTTGTGAGTACCGGAACTTCTCCAGGCCTGAGGAGAGTACCGGTACTCACTTGGGCCAATCCGGCTTTGAGCAGAAAGAACGGTCAAATGAGTGTGCACCCGCACTCTATAATGACAATTTTTCACTGAGCAGCCACTGCTTTAATGTGACGCATGGCGTCACCCGCGACGCTGCAGTGTGGCAGAAACAAATGGAATTCCTTCCTTCTTTGCCAACTGAACCTGTTAGCATAGCGCCCATGTTCCCAGAAAAGAGAGGACCGGTAATTTCCAGTCAGGACCCAGGGAGGAATACTGAATAGAACTGTCGAGGAGGCCATCATGTTCTCTGCAGGTGGCCGCCGCTCGGTAGCGCCAGCCTTTGCCTCAAACTAGAAGTGAGGTGCGGGTGTATAAAGGGAAAAAGGGGCTGCAGCCGCCACCTTTGTTAAACAGAAAACACTGGCAATGTTTGTCTTTACCTCTTCTAATTCTGGAACAGCCAAGAGCTTGGAGGTGAAAAACAATTCTTGTAAAATTGTCGAGACTGTTTTATTACATGACAATTTTCTCTCAGTTTGTTTTTTTAATCATTCTGAAACATTTTAGACAGTCCTCAAAGAAGTTTTAACTGATCTCTTCATCTAGTTTGTGGTTTAGGCTTTTGTCTCAGCAGGGAAAAAATATCGGGTTACTTTAGTTTTCCCAATATTTTTACCGGCCTGCATCTAAAAATGCAGGAAAAAACGTCCAGGTGGCAGCCTTGGCGCTGGCACATAGGATTGGCTCCTGTCTTTCTTGTGGAGTGAAATTAGGAGTGGCTCCAATACTCCTGGTGAGATCAGGAGACTGGCACTGATTCTCCCTGGTGCAGTGAGATCAGGTGACTGTTTCTTTTCTCTTCCTTGTATAGTGAAATGAAGAGACTGGTTCTATTCTGCCTGATGCAATAGGACGCTCACCTTAGGAAAGTCAGCAGTTTCTGCCGAGATCAGTGTGTGATGTGCAGGTCTCACATTTGAATCCTGGTGAAGATGTTTCAGCAGTTAATCCTTCCAAGGTCAATAGACTAGATATACATTTTGAATCAGTGCTAAGAATTTCATGTAATACTGTTTTATGTAAAGAGTTTAGTGAAAGCGGTATAAAATAACTCATTTTGTTTTAGCGAATGGAAAGGTCATTCCTTTGTCACAGGCGCAAGGAGTAACACAAAAACAGGTGCTGTTGGTTAAGCAGAGAGCTAACTTGCTGAATCCCGTGGAAAACTCAGGGCGTGTGGACTCTTGCGCAGGTTTAGGGTAACCCCTCAGTTATCTGTTTAACATGGCACAGCACGCACATTGCTAGACTCTGCTGAATCTGCAATACGTGCTGGACCTCCACGTTCTAAAAAGAAATGTAAAGGTAACTCATCCAGGTGGGTGTAAATCTTATACATTAAGAATAGTAAAGAGCACTGCCTTTGGGTCGAAACCAGTCAGAAAAAGTGAAAGGGACTGGGGACTCTGATCTCAGATTTGCAGTCTCACAGTGGCGAGCATGTTCTGTGTGTTGGTGGAAACCATGTGTGGCACAGTACTTGGGCATCTCCAAAAATAGTTTAAAAAATCAATTTGATAGGGAAGCCCAGTGCACCCATCTGAAGTAAGCCACTCTGGGCCTGGCTCCAGTTTGCCCATACCTTAAGTCGGCCCTGCTCTGTAGATCCACGTTTGTGTGTGATTTTATTTGCATTATTTCCTTTTTGAGAAGATTCCAAACTGCTTAAAATGGTGAATCATTTGTTATTACTTGGCATTAAAATATACTTGGTGACTCTAAATTGAGAACTGTCAGTCTTACCAACTTGATTGGCAATAGATTCTTGAGCAGGAGTGTGCCATGTTGTGCAGTGGGGAGGTTGGGATACTTTGGATAAAGTGTGGGTGTTCTGTGGCACCACTCTCTTTAGAACAGCAGACCTAGGGTGTCTAAGGGATGCCAAGAATTGACGCATATGATAAAGTGCTGACTCCCAAAAACCCATTTAACCCCACAACTTAGTAATGTCTGCTGCATCTCCTGTATGGTGTCCACTCATGGTACCTCTGGGCCTTATAATAAAAAGTAGCCAGGAGAGCTCTCCGACTTTGAAAAATACTCCCTCTGTAACTTGCACATTTTTTGAAGCATTGTTTATTAAGTTGTACATGCCCTATTTATGTGAATTTCCTATTGGACTGTCCCCACCCATTTTCATCACTTTCTTTTTTAGGTCTTTTGAGATATCTCGGAGTTGCCTCTAATTTCTTCTTGGCCCCGGGTCTGTCTGCATTAGTAGGTGGTGTAATATATCCAGCCTTACAAATGAGGTTTTGTGATCTGGGTGGGTTGAGGGTGTGCATTAATGTTCATGGTAGGGTAACATTTAATAGCTCTGGACTTTAGGATAAAGGCAGTGCGATCTTCTCACTGTGCCTGCCAGTGGGATACAAAGGTGCACATCCAATCCTTGGCCTCTCAGCAGAGTGCACAGATCAATAGTTCCATATTTTCCAATTTTAATTATGATTATAAAGGTAAGTGTGCAAAGGAGGTAGGCAGCGATAAAATATTGACAAAGATAATGGTGTGTTTACAAGTGAGTAGAGAGAAACTGCGCATGTTTGTGGGTGTGAATGAGCACAGTGAAGGGGAGGTGAAGAAAAGGATGCAGAAGTTCAGTGTAAAGACATTTGAGAAGACAGAGATAATGTGAGGATTTCAGAAAGAAAAAAGGGTGCTCGTGTCTACCTGTAAAAAGGGCAGGATGGGATTGATTGACATTCCAAAGACTACTACCCCTTCAAGACCTTACTAATGTCTATTTCAGTCTCACAATTTCAGAATTGAAATATTTTCAATTTTAATTATTCATTAAAAAAAAAAACTGACCACATTAGTCATAATTAGATATAGTTTCTACATTCTCTTTGTACCATTTGTGCAGAGGCAATCTGCACAAATGTTAAATAGTAAAGGTATCCTTTGGTACATGCAAGAGCAACAAGCATACTCTAAAGATAACAAAAATGTCTCCTATTATGCGCACCTATCAAATGTTTGCCTTTAGCTCCACCCCCAAGCCACACCCCCTGGCCCGCCCCCTAGCACACAGCCTAACGTGGTGAGTACCTGCACTTATTTTTTTCCATTTAAAGCACTGCTCAAAAGGGAATCATAAAGAGTAGGGGCGAGAGCCCAGGACTAACATTTGGATGCACATATCACTGAGGCTGACATCCAGGTGTGAACTCTAGTCACTCCCATTGCCTGTGTTGTGGAACTATCAGCTTCGGAGTCTCCCCTGCTGTGATAAACAGCCTTTCAAGAGGAAGAAGAGAAAGGTTTACACTTTAAAAGAAGCAGAACCCTAACATAAAACTTCAAAGATCCAAACCCTAAATCATATTTGATGTCTAGAAATGGACCATGAGAAGGGGAAGTTGAGATCCTACAATCTGTCATCTGCCAATCAGACAGATGGACTGTGTGAGGAAGGGAAGCTCAGCAAAACTTCTGCCTCTGACCAGGACTGGAGGCCAAGGCCTGTTAGTCTCCCTGCTGGGTGAAGGGACATCACCCAGGGAAACCAAGACCACCTGCCCTGGGTAATGGTTTGCCTTTGTTAACTGTCAAACAGTTAACAAAGGCGAACCATTACCCAGCACTTATGATTGTATAAAGTGTTGTTCAATACATTGCCAAATTTCCAATGGTCGCCAAAATGTTCTAAAGTGAAACCTTGCACATATGTCACATAATATGTCACCACTAGTTTAGGTTCCAAACGTTTTTTCACTGGGACACCTCTCACTATTGTTTAATTATTGTTTGTTGTACAAAAGTATTTCGACTCCCAAGCTCTATGTATCTATTGTTTACCTTACTTACCTACTATATAAACAATTTTACAAATTGACTGCATCCTCGGTGTTTGTGGCCAGCTTTCTTTTTGACATCAATCCAACCCTGTACATTGCGATCGTGCACATTTTTATTAGAAAAACCTTTATCACTCCACAGGAGCCATTGTCTTTTTGATCCTTGCACTACTGCAAAATGTGGCCCGCCAAATTGACACTATCGCAGTGTGACACAGTGCTGGTCCTGCAAACCAGCCAATCAGCATGCAGTAGCCGCAGAATCATAGGCTCTGTTTCTGGCTCCACCCATGCTCTAAAAATCAGTGAATACGTGTGCAAAATTTCACTTAGCTGCTTCGGTGGAGGCATGGTGTTAAAAAAACAAGAATGTTTGCATGTTTTGAGGAAAGAGTAAAAGAGTGCTACAACTTAGAAAGGAAGCATGACTCCTCCCTTTGCCACCCACTTCCACTACTACTCTGCTACTAAATCTGTACTAGCGGCTGCAAAAATTGTCCATTTCATAGAGCTGTAACTACCAGGTGTTATTATAAGCCAACTCTGGGCTGATTACATTGGTGAAGCTTAGTTTTGCTCAGGCACTAAATTTCCTCGCCAGGTTCTTGTTTTTCTCCTTTTTTACACAATGAATTAGTACCGACAAATTTTACGAATCTAGGATACTTAAAAATGGTACTTTGCGCCCAATAATAACTTTTAATGTGTGAAATTTGTTAATATGTCACACTTCGGATGTCACACTTCGGTTTATAAGTTGTTATTTGTATGCTGAAGTGAAGTGTGACTGTTGACAAATCAGTGGCACCCTCAAACTTTGGAAGCAGTCGTGTTTTTTTTGCTGTTTAAGAACCTCACTTTGGGATACAAATAACGAAATGTTTGCCGAAGGGTGACTTTTCTACAAAAAACTACTCTTTGTAAAAAAAAACAAAAAAAAAACATTTACATTGCTCGAGAATAATAGGACGAGACTAACCAGCACTGGCAAATTTTTAACAACAAATCAAGTGCCAAAAGAGGGGAATTGGTATTCATGCGCTGTTTATCCATGGTGAACACCTGTGCACGATCCACTGGCCTGTCAAGTAATAAAAACATCTATGTAGGTAACATCTCACCGGATAAAGCATAGGGTGACCAGATTTTGAGATGGAATAACAGGGACTGTCCTGGCAAATCCGGGACGTCTGGTCGCCCTAATAAAGCAGCAAGGCTAAACCAACTTCTTAATTAAACGTTTCTAAAGATTCTGAAATCAAAATGAATACAATGAGGTGACGTGGGACGCGCGTCAATGCCAAATACAGTACAGGGGTCACGAGCTCCAATGTGACTAAGCAGAGTTAGCCTTTCGTCCTTTCAAAGTCAGTAAATTGCGAACTATTAATGTGATAATAGGGGCATATGTTAGTTACAGTGCTTAGAAAGACAAGAGTGCGGTATGAAACGTTATATAAGAAAACTAGTTATTATTAACAATTGCAAAAGTCTGGGAAGCGGCATACCAGTTTCATCATGTTTGCAGCTGGAGGATTAACTCTTGCTCGGTACGTGTTGTGTAAATTCAGCAACATCTGTATTTCTTCTCCCGTGTAGTCCGTTCTCCTTCCGCTCGCGAGGCTCCACAGGAGGAAGACGTGAAGGCGCAGCGCGTGGGCAGTGGTGAAGCGGCGCATCCCGGCGCGGTGCGCTCGTGCCAGCGCTGGAGCAGACTGACGCGTTGCCTGTCCGTGGTTTCTGCCAAGGCTGCCGGACAGCGCTTGCTTCACGGTTCTGCCCACACATCCCCTGCTGTGGCGGCTCCAGCGAAACTCCCGGGCTCTGCTTTCCACCGCCTGCTGCTGGGCTCTGTTCCGCAAACTTCACTTCCCAGCCTGAGAAGAGTTCCTGCCTCCTCCGCCCGCCCTCGGTGCCTTATTCAGTGATATGAGATGTTTGTAAAAGGAGCATTTCATGCCATGTACTTCCAATTGCTTCGAAATAGCACCTGTTTGTCAGGCTCTGTCAAACGGAGTACATGTAACCACCACCCCCCCCCCCCCTCCCCTCCTCTCCTCCCCTCCTCTCCTCTCCTCCTCTCCTCCTCTCCAATTAGGGCAGGTCTGGAAACAAGAGCAGCCCTGGCAAAAATATTGAAGCTAACCCTGACCCGTCCGCCTCGCTCTCTCATCTCTCCATTTCTCTCGTTTTCATCTCACTCTTTCTTGAAAAATGACTTATAAAGTAAGGCAGAAAAGGTGGACAGTCTTAGCCCATGAATAATTCCAGATTTCCAGAAGAAAGTCCTACATGCTTAGTGGTAGGCGCAAAAAGTTATCCGCCGAGTGTTTTATCTCACTGCTGAATGTTAATAAAGTCTATTCGGTGGGAGTCTCAATTGCCCTGAAGAGCCTAAAAAAATAAACTTTCTATCCTAGTATGATGGGCCATTGGTGGGAGCAAGAGGCTGGGCTACATGACAAAACACACATAGATTTTGCTATAAAACCTAGTTCACTAAATGCGACAAAAGATCACCTCCCAGTAACTATACATAACCACGTTATAGTTCTAAAACAGGCGTCTCCAACGAGTAGCTCGTGAGCTACTAGTAGCTCTCCAGCTACCTTAGAGTAGCTCACCTGTGTGCATCTCAGACTACTAACATGAAAGCCTTTACTTGGTTATATTATTTGTATGCCAAAATTAAAAAGCATGTATATGAGATGAAAATGTGTGTATTTTCAGAACTCATAAGCTGGTGTTTGGAGAAAATGGTTCAATTTCCAAAATAAATTAAAAGCTATTATTTGAGTTGTAGACATTTATTACTCATATTATTGCCTTGGTGCCAGGGAATTGCAGCTATTATGTATTATCCATGTAGATATATTCCAAATTGATAGGGGTTTTTAGGTCGAGCCTAGCGCAGCGCGCATGCGCTGCCCTATGGAAGGCTTCATGTAATCACTCTAAACTTTAGTGTGTGGGTCTGACTCCCCCCACGCATTTGTTTGGCTGTTGGCTGATTACCACATAAAAAGCTGGCAATTGGCATGCTTCATAAATTACCCGGTCTGTTTGCATTTCTTCGTTTCTAGTTGTCCCTCAGTGATTCTCTGAGTAATGGTTCGCCTGTAGAGGGGGAGTTCTGCGCCTGCGGTGTCACGAGCTGCAGGCCCACGTGCGCAAGTGCCAGGAGAAGGCACGCTGTGTTTATCCCGGCTCAATGCCGCTTACCTGGCTCAGTCTGGGGCCGTGGATTGATTTGCTGTCACTGCAGCGCGTGCACCCTCCGCAGACACGGCGTGATGGATGAATGCTGGGAGCTCATTTCCCCGGTGGTCCTTCCTCTCGGACCATGTTAAGGCTTTCCACATAAATATTGCTGCGCCGATAGGCCGCTAATAACATTCCATTCAATATGTAGAATGAATACCAGTGCGAGGCTAGGGGGCGCGCGTCAGGCAGACCTCCATGTGGCCAGTCTCCAGGGGCACTAAAGAGCCAGCCTACAAGGACTGGTGGACACAAGACAAAATACAGCATCTGGAGACGGTCTTTATTATAACTCCTTTACCCGGCTCTAGTGTCTAAGCGCTGTAACAGCAGGTATTAAAGATGCTCGATTTAATGTTACTCATTTCATTTACTCTTTTGGTCGAAAGACTGCAGGGACTGGAATCTCTATCGCAATGGTGTGAATATTTTCCTGCAGTCGGTGCATTAAGCCCCTGAGGTATGGTTTAATGGGTTGCTTTATAGATTGAGACTGTTACTTCAGACTCGCGTGATTCTATGTGCCCCTCTGGACAATGCCATAGAATCACATTTTTTATAAACTCGTGGTATGCATGCTATCAGGTTAATAGGTGCACTGCAGGCATTCTTGACATTCTACTAATGTTGGTCTCTACCTAGCCCTAGTCCTCTCCCCGCACCAGCAAACAAAACAAACCTGTTTTCACGCTGCAACAGCATAATACAGCATGCCCCCCTTTTATACAGCCACCCTCTCAATATATCATAATAAGCTGCCAAGGTCAATAGTCACACGTGCGTGCTCGTCACCATTACACCTGCCACGTCCCGCCTTGGCACCCATACTCCAGCCATGCTGCCCATTCATCTCCAACGCATCTGGGCTCATTTCATATCGACTTTAAATAAAAAGTGTACGATTATTCAAAAATGTTGAGTGTGTGGGCATGCTAATAGGGGATAACCTGCTGCATGGCTAAACTTATAAGGTCCCAAAGGCGAGACCTATTGGCTATGCCAATGCTTGTTTACTTTAGTGCTGGCAACCCTGCCCAATGCACTGATGTGATCACTGCTGACAATCTTGGATGAACAATCACACCACTTACAGTAGCCCGGGATAATTTTCAATTAACATTAGTAGCTCTTATTACAGAAAAGTTGGAGACCCCTGTTCTAAAATGTTGTTTCTTTCTTCATTCCGGTCAATGAATAACTTAAAACTGTATTTCATCCACCTTCAGCAGTGAATACTGAGGTGGAAAGCGTACTACATTATACTTGTCTGACAGTCATTACAACATTTTAAAGGGAGGCCCACTATTTCAGATTCTAAAAACTATTCGGACTGGAAATCCACAGAAACAGATTGTGACAGAGAAAACGAGCCGTGTTACGAAGGACGGCCCGGGGGCACTGAGGGTACGCGCACTAGCGTTTTGGTTGTGCGCGACCTGGATGTTCCTGCTCATCCATCTGCTGATTGGTTGTATGCTGGACCGAGGTTATGTCTCAAGGCCAAAAGAGGACAGGAGTAGTATAAGGAGATACCATTCATCCCCATTCATTCCCTTAAAAGTGACAGGTCCCCCTCCGGTCCCCCCGCCCCTCGCTGTGTCCTTAAAAGTGACGCGTGTCCTTAAAAGTGACAGGCCTCAAACCCCTCACTGTGTCCTTAAAAGTGACGCGTGCCCTTAAAAGTGACAGGTCCCCCATCCCTTTGCAGTGTCCTTAAAAGTGACATGTGGCCAGCTTGTCCAAGGGGCGGTGCTAGGGGCGGGGCTGTTTCGGGAGCCACCAGCGAGCCAGAGCCCTATGACGCCTCTAAGGCCTTGTTGATGTATAGATGGTACGCCCCCTTTTAGGAGCTGTTTAGGATACATATAAGGCATCCTTAAGAGCGTTGTACAGCAAGCAGCCGCCGGAAGACAAGAAGGTTCCCATAGCAAAATGAAGAGATACAACCCTCTTGTGAAGAGCCCTATGTGGGTTTGCTCCAACCCCCTATCAGTAGATATTACCGCAGCTTACCAACGCTGGTAATGGACGAGAATGCTCAGCAAGAAACACCTAAGGATAGGGGCTGCGACCTTACTGGTTTTAGTAATAGCATGTGTCGGGGGTGCAAAACCTCAATCTCAAGGATTGCGTATGCCTGTTGTCTCCGGTTAAGGGCACCCACAGCAAGAGTGAGGGCTCTGGTAGCGGCAGCTTGTTTGCCGGACCCAGTTTCGTGGATATGGAGGAATCTGAAGAGGCTGTAGCACCAGCTAACACACCCGTCTATGAAACCAAGGCCCTTCAGGAGGATCCGGATGCTGATGATGTTGTGCTGCAACCGTCGGGTACAGTCGCCGAAGATGTTGGGGCAACGCGGGCCACTAGCGACTCTCAAGATTTCAGAACCGCAGCAGAGGCCGGTGAAAATGCAGAGGTTAGTAAAAAAAAAAATGTTATGCTCGGTAGTTACAAAAAAAAAAAAAAAAAAAGAGGTATTTTATTTCTTCAGCTATTGGCATATCAATCTTTCTTTTTTGTCCCTAGAGCGTAACACCAGCAGGATGCACCTACTTCATAAAGCACTATGGTAAAGAGCCTGTAGCACCTCCTAACACCTCTGTCTACGAAGACATGGACCTTCAGGAGGATGCGGCTGCTGCGGAGGGCGTGTTGCAACAGCCCGGTACAAGCGTCGAAGATGACGGGGCATCGCAGGACATTAGCGACTCTCAGGATTTCAGAGCTGCCGCAGAGGGTTGTGAAAATATGGAGGTTAGTATGAAAATGTTATGCCCCTGTATCTATATAACGATGTATTTTATTTCTTCAACTAATGGGCTGTCAATCTTTTTTTTTTGAACCCTAGATAGAAGCCCCAAAAAGAACGGCTGGAGCCTGGCGACCTGCAAAAGCGAACAATGTAATCTTTAATTGTCTGTGGTGTTCAAAACAGGCTGAAAGCTCAACGTGCCAAAACAGCGAGGGCTGCGACAAATGCGTATGCGGTTCTAAGAGCGCCGCGTGTGAAAAAGATGAAGATGTCGGATTGTCCTTCTTTGAACGGCGTGAAGTTAAGGGTTTCGCAGCGGCGGTAGTACTAAACTGTGTCAAACGTGACTATTACAGTCTTTGTCAAGGCCACCAAATAAGCGATCCACAGCAGGCGGCTCACGAATGTTTGTGCGAATCATACAGAGCAAGAACAATACGCTATATTTGTGGCTTGTTAAACCCGTACAAGTTGTATAAGCTGCTAAAGGTGGTGTACGGCCTGAACCCTGAAAATAAAACTGTACACCCCGATATGTTGAGGATCTTGACATCTGCACTCAATGAGATCCAATACGCCTATGACCCGAGCGTAAAACTACCTGAAATGCAGGAGATGTGCCCGACTCTTGATAGAAAGCTGCTACAACGACTCGTAGAAAGGCGTATGTGTAACATGTATAAAAAAAATAATCTCAGGGGTGCTTTGGCCCCCCGAAGACTATTTACCTAAGTTCTTATGTAATGTTACAGGATAGTGTGTATTTAGAACAAACAAGTGGAATGTTACAACGCAAGGTGGTTATGTGTTAATACGTACTTATCACGTTTGCTATGAAAATGTAAAGTATCTTTTGCTCAGGTTTTGGTAGTATTGTTTATCTGGTTTTTAATAAAACGCCCTTACACAAAACAATCGTCTTTCATTTCATTAATTGTACCGGATGCTATCATGTCGGGGGCTATGTTAAGAAAACTTTATTATGATACAAGAGGGGTTGGTAGCTTTGGAAGTGTCGAAGCCCTATACAGAAGGGCTGCAGATGAAAACGAGCCCGTGAGCAGAGACCTGGTCAAGACATGGCTATCAGGAGAGGAGGCGTATTCGCTCCACAAGCCGGCCAGAAGCCGTTTTAAGAGACGTCCTACAATCGTTAATGCTCAAATAGATTATCAGTGGCAAGCTGACATAATCAGCCTTCAAGATATAGCAGAACATAACAACGGCGTTTGTTATATATTAACAGTCATAGACGTACTGTCCAAGTACGCCTACGCAGAACCGTTAAGCGATAAAAGAGGGGCCAGCGCCACGGCCGCTTTTAAAGCCATCTTCGCGAAGGGCAGGGTTCCTCAAAAACTACAAACAGACGCCGGTAAAGAATTCTTAAACAAGACATTTCAGAAATTATTAAACAACCACGGTGTTCAACATTTTGTAACACACACGGAGGTGAAAGCAGCGGTTGTAGAACGGTTTAACAGAACTTTAAAGTCTAAGATGTGGCGGTATTTTACGGCCAACAACACCTACAGATACGTGGATGTTCTACAGGCTTTTTTAGATGTGTATAATGCCAGTTATCACCGGACCATCAAAACATCACCCGCAGAGGTGACTCCTAGTAATTCTTTAGATGTTTGGCGAACGGTGTACGGGCATAATTTTGCTACAAAGGTGAAGAAACCTGTTTTTAAAAAAGGCACGCATGTGAGGATTTCAAAATTGAAAGGGGTCTTCACGAAGGGCTACCGCCAGACTTTTAGCGACGAGATATTTATAGTGGATAATGTGGAGCTTAAAGAAGGGCTGTATATTTACAGCTTAAAGGACTACGCTGGGGAAGCTGTATCGGGGGTGTTTTACAAGGAAGAGTTACAAATGGTACCTGATGATCCGAACAGGGTGTATAGGGTTGAAAAGGTTCTGAAAAGGAAAGGTAGGGGGCTAGCAGCCAGGCATATGTCAAATGGAGGGGATGGCCGGAGAAATTTAACAGTTGGGTGTTGGCCAGCTCCCTGAAGGGTGTGTGAGCTAAGGACCGTCTAAAATCCTCTAATAAGATGGAGACAGCCCCCTTTTATATCACCTTACCATCCAACGCTTCTAAGGGCATGTTCCCCGACAACCAGATTTCTAATTACACCGTGAAACTGGCTAAGCCTGTGGACCTGAAAGGGGATTGGGAGGTGGCCCTAACAGAAATTCAATACCCTAGAACATGGAATACATTCACACAGGCCGAGGCAAAGTTTTACATAAAGCGTGAGCAGGATCCAGTGAGCATGCACGAGAGCATTCCATACGGTTACTACCCAGCCGTTATAAGTGTTGTCGATGCTGTCAACAAAGCCATAGCCAACCTCGAAGCATATCCGAATACGCATCTGTCGTTAGATAACGTCAGAAGGAAGGTATTTCTTAAAGCACCAAGCCGTACCACGACGTTTAACTGCTCCGGTAAATTAAGAAGGGTTTTAGGCACCGTGCTGCATGCGAAAAGTCCGATGGAGCAGGATCACACATGCCCCGATATTAACGGTGGGTTCTATACGCTCTATGTGTATAGCGACATTGTAGAGGCCCAGAGGATCGGTGATACTTATTCACCGCTGTTAAGATGGGTCCATGTACAGGGTGAAAATAATACGATGGTTAATATTCAATTTAACAAGCTCGACTACGTCGCAGTTTCTAAAAACCATTTTGACACTATTTCAATTATGATCTACGATGATCAGTCTGAGCCGGTGGCCTTTAAATACGGGAAAGTTATTGTTAAGCTTCATTTAAGACTGAGACACGACAGCGGTTATTAACCAGGCATCATGGTGGTCGTGAAAACATACGGGGACCCGTCTATGTACAGGGACTATTACAGAAACCAAGCCGGATATGGAGGTCCGCCGTACTTTCAAGGGTCGCCGGTTATGTATGGGGCTGGTTTAGGGGTTTCTTCAGGAGCCTGTTTAGAAGAGCTATGCCGTTCTTGAGAAGAGGCTATGAAATTGTAAAACCGCATGTTAAGACGGCTGCTACGAACATTGCCCATGATGTTGTTGGGTCTGTTACTTCGGCGGTTGCAGAGCGCATGAACAAACAGCCGCAAGAAGGAGCGGGTCTGTTGTACAAGCCGCGCGCGAGTGTTAAAAGGAAGCGCAGGCCTTCGAGACGCAGGGGTCCACCGGTCCCCTATAAAAAAGGAGGAGTTCTTCAAAACGCCCTCAGAAAAGAAGAACTCCAAGACGGAAGAGAGCTGCGAAGAAGAGAAAGGGTTCTAAAGTCAATATTTTTTAAAGCCTCGTAAACTAAACCATGGCCTTCGTACACTGTGCATCTGGCGAGTGCGCCAAATCCGAGTTAGACTTGTTTACTCTAAAACCAACGCAGACAAGCATCGAAAACAGCTTCTTCATGGAGGTATCGCCTTTAGCCGCCTTGACACCGCTGGCCCCTATAGAGTTTTTTGTGTCAGGGTCCACGGATATGTATTTGGATCTCAACAACACGCTGCTGCATCTTATGTGTAAAATCGTAAAAGCGGATGGGTCCGACATAGCAGCAGACGCTCGAGTGGCAACGATCGCTTACCCCCTAGCGGCCATGTTTAATCAGGTGGACATCACCCTGGGCGATCGACTCATCACACAGAACGATAACATGTACGCCTACAGAGCCTACCTCGAGAGTATTCTAAATTACAGTAGCGACGCCCTTGACACGCAGCTTTCAGCTGGTCTCTTCTACAAGGATACATACGGCCAGTTTGAAACCACGGCTCTGGACGGTGCCAATCATGGTTTTGTAAAAAGAGCAAGGTTTGCAGCAGGCAGTCGCAACTTTGACCTCCTGGGCCGCATACATTCAGATCTCTTCTTCCAAGATAAACTGCTTATCAATGGTATTGACCTTAAGATCAAGCTCACACGCAACAAGGACTCATTCTGTCTCATCAGCGGGGATGCGGACCAGTACAAGCTGGACATCCTGGCAGCGAGCCTGTTTGTAAAGAGAGTGAAAGTGTCCCCGAGCGTCAGATTAGCGCACGCCGACGCTTTGCAAATATCAAACGCCAAGTACGCTGTGGAAAGAGTAGCTCTGAAGGTGTTCAGCATCCCAGCCGGTACCCGTTTAACCCAGCAGCAGAATTTATTTCTAGGGCAACTACCCAAACTCATCATCATCGGTTTTGTGGACAATACAGCCTTTAGCGGCACCTACGCCTTAAACCCCTTCAATTTTAGACACTACAACATCAACTACGCGGCGCTGGTCCACGAGGGCACTGTGATTCCTGCAAAACCCTACACCCCTAGTTTTATAACCTCCAACTACATCAGGGAATATCAGGGGTTGGTTTCAATAACCGGGAAGCATCTAAGGGACTGCGGTGTAGCTGTGTCAAGAGAAGGCTATGGGGACGGGTACACGCTGTTCGCATTCGACCTGACCCCCGACATGGAAGACGGCGATCACTACAACCTTGTCAAAAACGGGAATCTAAAAGCTGAAATACGATTCAGTAATCCGCTACCGACGAATGTGAACATGGTCGTATTCTCTGTATTCGACAGCATCATTCAGATCAACCACGCAAGACAGATTTTGTTTGACTATCTTTAAAACATTTTGTGAAATGGACACTGTGCAGATACGCTCGTTCTTAAGCAGGCATAAAGACGCTAGGAAATACTTTTTAGGTGTTTTCCCTAGCGACGGGTTACCACCTGAAATAGGGTTAGAAAGGCCCCGCACTCTAGTCTTTAACATAGACCCTCATGATAAGAGCGGAACACACTGGGTGGGCCTGTTTATAGACAGTGACAAGGTTATATTGTTTGACAGTGCAGGTGAATTCCCAGAACATCGTATCTATACAACCCCTATATTCAAGTTTGTGAAAAAAGCCGCTGCGCGGTTGGAGTATAACAAGCTGAGGATCCAGGATTCCATAGCCATCACATGTGGGGAGCATTGTATTTATTTTATCAGTAAAATGTCTGAGGGTATGTCGTTTAGAAATTTCTTAAATCTATATTCGCGTGACCTTGTTAACAATGACAGTATAGTTGTGAAATATGTAAAAGAAAACACAGTGGTCTCGGTCAGACCTGTGAAACCCGAATATGTCGCTTGTCAAAATTGTAAGTCCGTGGGACATGTGTATGTTTAATGATGAGCGCCTAAAATAAAAGACCATTATTTTTTTTAAAAAATACGGTATTCAGACTTTGTATTTCTATGCTACCACATACAACATAATTAAAACCTTTTAAAAGACAACAGAGGCAGGTTGTAAAGTTATAAAAAAAGTGTTTTATTACAAACATCTATTTGTAAGTCCGTGGGACATGTGTATGTTTAATGATGAACGCCTAAAATAAAAGACATTATTTTAAAAAAAAATACGGTATTCAGACTCTGTATTTCTATGCTACCACATACAACATAATTAAAACATTTTAAAAGACAACAGAGGCAGGTTGTAAAGTTATAAAAAAAAAGAAGTCTGAAGAAACATCAGGGTGTAAGCCAGGTACTTGGTTTGAAAATTGCCCTTTTTCGAGGTACAACCATCGTTGTAGGGGTACTCCAGGAGGGGGATAGCAGGGGTGTGTCAGAGCCTGTTGGTGATGGGTGTACGGGGGCTTTCAAATTTTCAAGCAAACGACGGTGCTCGTTATTACCCACGAGCGTGGAAGGTATGTTGAGTTCAGCAGCGGCTCGTAGAAACGCATCCCAACCACGCGGTGCGTTTTGAGGCGTTATGATTTTGGGGTGCGTGAGACCTTTGACTAGATCGTACATGTGTGACCCTGCAACCGGCTGTCCCTTGTAGAGAAATTCGCCTCGTTCATTCCAGGATGTCAGGTCTTTAGAAGTTGTAAGTTTACTCATCAGCATTTGCGCGGCCCCCTGTGTCTTTGACTTATATTTTTTAAGAGATCTGTAACAAAGTCATCTGAGGGTGCTGCATGGGCCTGTGATGGTTGCAGGGGCTGAGGGCCATTTGGAGGCACGGCTGGTTGTTCAGAGTCCGGGGTGTATAGAGTCAGCTTATTTTTCTCGGTATTCCATTGGTTGTAGTAACTTAAAAAGTTTTTAAGGGTGCTGGTGTAAAGGTTTGCCTTGTCATAGGGGTTTAGATCGGTTCTGTTCAAAATGTCTTTAATTTCAGCATCCAGACGCAGAGTCTCATTTCGGCGTATATCCCAAGTGTTGTCCTTTGAAGAGCCCAGCTGGTCCATTTGCTGCCTCGGAACCAAATACATCTTGGTGGCATGATCCATTACTGTCCCGAGAGGAGGCTCGTAATTATGGGTATAGCTATGCCCAGCAAAGAGCCTATAAAACCTCCAGACTGTTTCACCAGTTTCTTCTTGGTAATGAGTGAGGCCCTTTTATTACTGAGCTTCTTGATAAGAGACCTCTTCTTCTTCAGAACCTGTAACTGACTCTTTGATATAGGGACGTTGCCTTTTAGGGTATTTAGGGCAATTTCAGAAATGGCAGACACTAAGTCGTCAGAAGCAGCGCACAGGATGGCCTTTCGGTGCTGGGGACTGGCTGTAACAAGCATTTTCAGGAGAGCTAAATTGCGACGTAGGCGGGCCGACATGGTCAACACCTTGTATTATAAGGGGTCGGATTGTAAATGTCTCTAAAAGTCATCAGCGCTGCTTTTTATAGGCACGGGCCTTGGGCTTAGGGGTGTAAGCGACTGGTAGATCTGGGGCAAATATATCAGCCCTCAGTCTATAGTCTTCTAGAGTTTCATTTTTTAAGTCGACCAGCAGGTAGCCGTGGGGTTTTGCTGTAGCATCGTTAAAGGCCTCCATGAAGAAGTGTGTGTTTCCTGGGTACATCTGTTTAGCTATGACTGATATTTGTTGTTTGTCCCGGGGGTTTTTAAATAAAACAAGGTATGAAGCGTTGAGAGCTATAGACCTGCTGTTCTTGCCCTTGTAAAACAAGTTCTGCACAATGTAGCAGATGCTTAGATTACGATGATGCGAATATTGAGTAAAAGCTCTCTCTAACTCCGGATGATCCCCACCTTCACGCATAAGGTCATCGACAATTATCAGGTTTACAAGGGACGGGGGCAGTAACTCATCATCGTTGAGATTATCTGGTATGCCTTCTATAAATCTGATATGGGGGAAACGACTGGCCATGTCTGTATAAAGAGCTTGCCAGCATGAATAAAGCCATACAATGTTGTTAGGGGTTTGGGATAAAACAGAGGCAGCATTTTCTAAGAGCTTTTTTATAAAGTAGCTCTTACCACAGTTTGAGGGCCCTGCTAACACGCATGCGAATGGATGCTGTAATCTGGTGTCCATGGTGTGGGGTCTGTATCTCTAATGAGGCTAATAACCATACGGCAGTGTTTTATAGTCGGCAGTCAGGACCCTTTTATCAAAAACAACCCGTAATGTCTTATGTAAGGGCTGGGTTGTAATTTCCCACTTCTTTTTGGACCTGACTATACACGGCTGGTTCACAACTATGGTTTTAGCATTTTCACATTTGTCGGAGGCCGCGTATTCGTGCACCAGATTCTTCAGACTATCAAAATTGATTTTTAGGGTGTTGCTGACATTTAAGGTTATGCCTTTGACCTTCATACACACTTTGTTCTTGTTTGTGCGGTAGGAGTATGTTTTAGGCCCGGATGACGTGTATTCTATGATATGCTCATCCTTATCTA
Source organism: Calotriton arnoldi (assembly GCA_963921515.1). Taxonomy (NCBI): domain Eukaryota; kingdom Metazoa; phylum Chordata; class Amphibia; order Caudata; family Salamandridae; genus Calotriton; species Calotriton arnoldi. Next base: position 956,221 of record CAWUFW010007262.1, on the reverse strand, counting down.
GTTCGCTGGTCAAATTACCCAGATAATCCCCAAGAGGAGGGTCTTCATCCCCTGGTTTACTCAGAAAAATCACTGAGTCGGTATCGTGATACAAGCAACGGTCCTGGAGTTTGTCCATAACCTTGTAAAGTTCTAGACGGGCATGGGCTGTGGTGAAGCACGCTATGAAGATGTTGATGTTGTTACACGTTGTGGGGTACGCTTTTGTGTATTTCCAACACACAGCTGCGGTCTCGTCATCGATAAACCCGCAGCTGGCCACCTCGTAACATGGGGCAAACAGGTACTTAAACAGCTCATCAGGATCGGTTATTAAGGTCGTATTTGACAGGTTTGTACGCTGTGCGAATTTTCCCCATAAGGAGTTGAGGCAGAGCTTGGCTAACTGTCGGCGGGCAGGGTTGACCTCTATCAAATGGGGTCGTAAACGGATACCTTCGTGAGCGTAGTAGTCAGCGATGTATTTCTGCTTTGCATCCTGACTAGTACACCATTCGGGATACCCTGAGGCCTCCTGCTTGTCTCTGAGAAACATATTAATGTATGGGGCAAAGAGACGTGTCGTGGTCCTCTGAAAATGCCATACCTCGTGTATCCTACCGAGCCTGTAACCTTTCTCTAAGGCCGCTTCTACCTCGATGCTGCACCAGGTCCCTGTGAGCATCCTTTGTTCATCGGTGTGTCTACAAGCGTCAACCTCTTTAAGCACCGCACATGTGCGACAGAGGGGGAACATCAGTTTACCATCGACTCGGTATGGTAACACCGGAAAGTAAAGCTGTCGTGGAGGGTAGATTTCACATTTGACTAGCCCAAAGTATTCGGATATGGGCTTAAAATGTCTATATATGATGGTGGGGTGTCCTAATGGGTATACCTTCATTTTGTTCACAAATGGGTACAGACTGGTGAAATCATAGTAGTGTATTTTCTCACCCTCACCCACGGCCCTGTACAGTTGTATGGCATTTGTACGACCCCCGAATAAGGCATCGCGGGGTTCCAGAGGTTCTGGTAAATCATGACTCTGAAGGAAAGAGCAGAGCGCTGTGTCGGTTGTTAACATCTCTAGCCACTCATGCTCCCAAAGAACCCTCATAGCAAAGCCACATTTTTCAACATACTGCGCCTTCAACAGTGTACGTCTGTGTAAGTGTTCAAATTTGACACCCATCAGTCTGTTAAACTCATGGGGTTTGTAACACTGGGGACAGCCGTGGTAAAAGCAGCCATTGTATTCAAAGGCCGTCGGCACCCCCTTAATTACAGCGTACCCATCCAGGTAGTAGGGACCCACACGGTATTCACCACCCTGTAAGGCGTGTTGAATATGTACGTCTTCCTTCTCAGAAATGTACATGAGCCACCGGATCGAGGGGGTTGAATAGCGTTTCTGTTTGCCATTATAGAGGTCTACAGGCACTAGTGCAATACTTTTTGGTCTTAAAAACATGTGTTTGTAGATGGACATACACATGGAGGCCAATGTGATGTTTTGAAAAGGGTCTATGTATTCGACAGCCTTCGGCATTTCAGGCGTATTGGGTTTCAAGACCCTGACTTTCTTTGTCATTTGAGACTTCTTGGGTTTCAGGATACTGACTTTCTTAGTCATTTCCACCACAACATCTCTGAAGAGGTTGCACGCTTGTCGTAGGATCATTACATCAGCCTGACAATAAGCTTTCAACTCCGTTTGAAAATGAAACTCCTTTTCACTGTTTTCAGAGTACCATTCTAGAAAGCTCTCCTTCTCGGATGGCATCATATATTCAACCCCGTAGCTGTCAGGAGGGGGCATGGGACCCACATAATTCTGGTTCGCCCAGGTATTAAAAAAGTGTGGAAAATAACCTTTACAACCGGGGAAGCCAAAGGCTTTTGGTAGCTTGCTCAATTTCATAGGCAGGAAATTCAGGGTGTCTATAAACCTTATTTGTAACCGAACTGCTGTTAACAACATCAGCTTGGACCCCTGAGTGATGAGTTCTACTTGGACCTTTTCACGAATCATATTTTGTAAAATAAAGAATGAGTCGTATGCTTTTGAGTTGTGGGCCAGCATGGTATACCCTTTGAATTTGGTTTGAATGAAAGTGTTAAGGAAATCACCAACGCACGTTCTGCCTTCAAACTCCCAGCTGGCGTCGGAAGTTAGATGGTGTGCGTAAATATAGTTAGGTTGGTGTACTCCCGTCTCTTGTGTGCACTCTATATCAAACACTATGTATGCTTCGGTTTTTGTCTGGGGTCTACCTTTAACCATGTAGCACTGATGGTTGGTACCCGCCTCAAAAGACGTCTGACACCTGGGGCATTTCATACCTTGGCATTTGTGATCTGTCGCCACATACCGACCACACTCAAAGCAATCCATTTTAGGGATGCATTTAACAGTTTTCTTATGGTTGCTCAAACAGTCTTGAGAGCGACAAAACATCTTACAGGTGCGACACCTCACCTTCAGGGCAGCGTCTACGACGCAGCCGTCCCTCCGACACATCTTACAATGCATTTCACACTGATGACGGTCCTTACTGCTGTATATGTGGTCACAATGTGTGCACACGTACTTGACACCCAGAAAACTTTTGAGGTTCAAGATACCGTAAAAGTGATTTTCGTGGTGAAGGACATATACGGTCTTGTTTCTCACACGGTCCCCTGTTGTAAAGTACTTCCAAGAGCCGCTGTGATAAAGAACTTTCACAGTCACAGAGAAATAGTTCTCAAAAAGACCTATGTCACCAAAGCCGACCATGCGTTGTGGTGGTATTTCAAGAACGGCGTGGGCTTCAGCCGCTCTAGACAGGATGGCAGCGTCGGTGGTGTTGCGCCCCATCAACAATCCTACGATGCTGGCCGCCAGACAGATATTGGTTGTGTCGTTGTTAAAGTCGAGCAGCCACCGCTGTTTCTTACCAATTATCTGACTGTATAGCACACTCTTTAAAGGTCTTGAAACACCGCCCTCACGACCCCTTACAATGAGGGCTATGACACGGAAAGTACCGTAGGCTACTAGTTCAGCCTTGCTCTGTAAAAGCCTCGAAAGGTTTTCTAAAAATTCCACGGCGTCAAACACATCTCGGGACCTCCGTTTGGTGAACAAAGGACTGTCAAAACCCTGCCCCTGGAAGCGTAGTTGGAAAAAATCATTAGGACCCACATCGCGTAACAACCTTTCTATGAGCGTTTGCACAGCCTGGTGTATAGCTAAAACACCGTGATCGGAGGACCTTATCTGGTGGAGGTTGGTAAACCTAAACTCCTCGTAGTGCTCGGTGGCATTAAATCTCTCTACATCACGCCTGTAGCTTCTAATGCTCTCTAAATAGACGACCTCTGAATCCTCATCTTGAGGGATTTGACTTGTTGGGGAGCTTACTGCCGTATCATTTTGGGGGTTCTGGTTTAGTAGGGTCTCTGGGGGCCTTTTAAGCACACGTGTAGCACATATTCGGGCTTTTTTTAATTTACTTATTAAAAGGCGGCGCTGCTTGGCGCTATTAGCCCACTTTTGTTTTTTACGTGACCATGCTTTTCTAGGTAACCGGCCCCCGCCTATCTGAACAGTATGGGGTGTGTCTATGTGCGCTGTACTCATGGAGGCCTCTGCTACATACCCACCCCTCAGCACCTCTATGTGTTCCGGGTGGCGTAGTGTTGGCGCTCTACCGCCAACATCATTCAGTTGCCCTCCCCAGGACCCATCCCTCCTACACTTACGTATTGGGGGATGGATGGCATCGGGGTATGACTCTGACTGCATGGTTCCATGTACTTTTTACGCTGGAGTATGCGTAAGAAGCGCAGGGACTTTGTCAGTACTGCTTGGACCTTGCTGCTATATTTTGATGTGTGTGCTTTTTTATTAGAACCGTTGGCATGGGGTTTCTTTAGGGTATGGCGCTGCCCTAGTCACGCATGTATACGCCCTATGTCTGAGCCAGCTTCCTGGCACGTATTGAGGATCAGCCTTTTACACAGGCCAACTCTTTGCAGTATCCTCTGCTGTGCCGCCACCATGGACCTGTCGCCGCTACCCCCCAACCCCATTTTTAAGTTTGCGGTTTTCGCCTGGCGCTTTAGCTTTCTGACAGCCATTTGTATATCCTTTACATGCGCATCTAGTACCGGATTTGGGTCTACAGCATCGTATTGTGGTGGGTTAGGTATGAATACGGTGTTTGGCTGTATAACAGCCTTTAACACCACAGGGGCCTCTAATGGTCCTTCATCCCCAACGCCATTCTGTAACTGAGGGCCTGGGGGGATCATAGAAATAGGATCCCAGTGCGAACACCCCGGGGCATTTGGGAAAGGCGCCTCACTAAATGTCACCCCCGTACTATGAATTGACCAGTCGTCCCACCCTGTACTGTCAGTGTTGTATGTTGTCGGGGGTGTTGCGGAGCTTACACTGGACGCGGGGCTGGTTGGGTCGTAAGCTCCCTGTGGGGTAATAGGGGACATAAGGTCCGGGGAGTTTAAATGACTGTCGAAATAATCGAGGGTGGTAACGGCTAAGTTATTGTCAGGGCCGGGGATGGGTGAATGTGTAACAGGGGTCTGCAAAACCCCCTGTATGTGCTAGAAGACCCCTCGGGCGCTGCTTCTGAGGGTTTATCAAGTTTGTCTACCATACTTGCCAGTGTATTGAGACAGCTTTTGTTGGTGTTATACGCTCCTCCTAGGGGCTGCCCTTTTCCAGACCCGGGGCCCCTAAACCCTTCAGTAACGCCTCTAGAAGGTTTTGAGGTCTGTTCTACGGGGCATTCCTCTACAGACGGTGCTAATTTATTTGAAACTATAGAGGGCGTCATAGGATGGGAAGGGGCCTGTGGTGTAGCCGGTTTGTTTAAGGATCCTGCCAATGTTTCTACTTGTAACGCCTGTACCCCTTGCTTATTCTTAAGATAACTTCTTGAAAGCTTGTTGACTTTAGGGGTTTGAGTTTGTAACATAGCTTCCACAACAGGCTTCACAGCCGGGAGGCCCAAAGAGAGCGCGGGGGTAGATGGATCGTTCCCCTGCTTAGCAACATTTTTTAATGCTAGATCTAAAGGTGTAGCTAGGGTCTCCGGGACCACCCGTTTCATGCTGAGGTCTAAAGGGGCTGCTTGGGGTTCCAGACCCAGAGACGGCTTCTTGAGGTTTAAAGGGCATGTCTGTGGTTCTGCGACCATTTGCTTCTTCTTAAGTTTGGGCTTGTTTGAGCTTAGAGTTCCTTTTGAGGCTTTGAGAGGGTTCAGATACACATCGGCCACGTCGGTTCCCTGTTGCATGTGGGTGTAGTATGTGTAGATCTTATTCTGGCGTACACGCCTACTCACTCCTTTTGCCGCAGACCCGGTGTTCAGAACGGTCTTTGTTATATCCCTCAACGGTTTTGTAGACCTCTTAGACTTAGGCGTATCTTCGCCGTGGCTCTTTTGAACGGTTCCTAGAATGTAACATAAAAAAAATATATATTAGAAACAATAAGGAACATAAGATGCTTACAATACCCATAGTAGTACATCTGGTACTACATGGCGGTGCACCCCTTTGTTTGAGAGAATACAACCCAGAGAGTTCTTTTTTCACACCCTTTTTGTATAAAACACACCTTTTAGATGTCTTTTCACAGATCGTTTCTTTGCCGCAGGGCCTTCTTTAGATGTTGAAGATTTCCTTTTCACAGGCTTTTCTTTTGGTCGCTGCGCCGGCTCTTGCACAATCACTGCTTCCGTGTGTGACGCCATGGACCCTGTAAAGAAAAAATAATCAGATTTACAGTATATACCAGGCCTTAGTAGCCCCCTCTACGGCGCGTTCCTGTAGTTCACAACTACGTCTTTTGGGATCTAGACACCCCATGGTTTAGACCTTTTAAAGAAGCAACGCCTTTCTGATTTACCTGTAAGAACGGTGCTATCCTGTACACATGGCGATGCGTCTTGACCACCCTTGGGACATTCTATATCATCAAGAATCCGTTGTAGTTCGGGATCCAGACCTATAAAATTACACATACACGAGAACACCATTAGAAACACCTAACTTCTAAGATATATGTGAACAAAACTACACGGACCTATACACCTCAAAACACATGTACCTGTCTGTAGGGCTAGCATTTCAGAGGCGGTTAGGATTAATTCCGGCATGTCCTGCGTCTGGATAAATAGAAACGGTTGATTTAAAACTACACTTCATAAACATAATATTACAAGTTCATACATTCACCTTAGAAAGCGCCAATACACAACGCAGAGAGACATGCACCCTTACACAGCGTCTACATAAAACAGTACCTCGGAATACATGCCCCTGATTATGGGTGTACAAACTGTAGACATGCCCCCCAGCTAAACAGCATGGTTAAAGTTTGGGCTAACATAAATATCTAAATTGAAAACAAAACTCAGCCATTTATTTTACCCTGGAAGCAGATGCACCAATAATATAGGCATCTGATACCTTTAGAATAAATAAGCCCTTAAAACTAGGGCTGTCATTTGCGTTTTAAAAAAACCCCGCGCGCGCGCACACACACACACACACACGCACACGCACACGCACACGCACACACACACACACACACACACACACACACACACACTTACTTTTTGCATGAGATGTTTATGGCAGGGTATCCAGATATATATATATATATATATATATTACACAATAAGTCCCAGCAGCAGTTTGTCACTGGTTGTTAGCTGCATAAGATAAATAAGCAGCAACTATAACGTGTATATAATATTGAAAAAGCTTCCATTTAAAACCTTGGTGCCACACCGACAATACTGTTGCTTAAAGCCACTGGGGCATGCTCACAATGAAGGGTCTCGCTCAATACTGCTAGCGCTGGTTTTTTTGGGCTTTCACACGTCTTAGAGCCCCGGCCTAACATCAGACATACTGCAGCATTGGGAAGCGCCTTCCCAGTGTGTCATGTGTGACTGCCTTTTATTGCAGTATTATACCGCCATTTGTATTTGGTATCCTATGTTTAATGCACCTCTGCCACTTTTTCCTATTGGAACTTATTCCTCTTTTTTGTATTTGGTTTGTTTGTTTTTTGCGCAATTGTCACTTTTTCCTCATGCAATGTAACGCTTGTCTTTGTATTATGCTCATTTGTATCCTCCTTCTTATGTAATGTTGCTGATCCTGTTGTTAAGCGCTCTGACACCCTCGGGTAAAGTCCTCGCTATATAAAAACGCATAAATAAATCCCTACCATGAGCTTCACCTCCGTGTTTGACGAAGGAAGACCCTCACAGCCGTGATGTCATCAATGGGAGGAGTCCCCGTGATGATGTCACGGCTGGGAGGGCCTCCCTTCGACAAACGTGGCGGGAAAGCTCCTGGCAGCCATGAATCGGCAGCCATCGTAACCCTCGTGGTGGATCCTGAAAACGCCACCTCCAACGGACCCCAGAGCAGCGCCGGTTGTAAGAGGGCTCTGGGGGCCTTATTTAATCACTTTTTTTTTATTTTTTATTTTTACAACGGGGCCTCGCGCCCCTGTGCACCGCGATGCCATTGGGGCCCCCAGCCACAACGACGCCAGCACCCCGGAGCAGCGCCCTTTGCAAGCGGGCTCCGGGGACCTTTTTTTAAAAAGTACGGCCTAACGCACACCGGCGCCATCCCTACTCCCACAGCCCCGCACAAGAACCCTGGAGCAGCGCTCCTGAGGCCTTTAATTTTTTTTAAAAACGGGGCCTCGCGCCCACACGGCGTCCGAGAACGCCGGCCCCCACAACACCTCCCGCACCCGAGCCCCGGAGCAGCGCCCTTGGCAAGCGGACTCCGGGGCCTTTATTTTTTAAAAAAGGGGCCTCGCGCCCCCTCACTGGACCCCAGGGACACCGGAGCCCCAGCCACAACGGCCGCAGCAACGCCGGAGCACCGCATGGCGCACAGCGGGCTCCGGGGCCTTTAATTTTAAAACAGCGGGGCCGAGCGCCCCACATGGAGCCCACAGGTGCCGGACCCCCACCACAGCCGCACAGACACCCGGAGCGCCGCATGGAGCACAGCGGGCTCCGGGGTCTTTAATTTTTAAAAAACGGGGCCGAACGCCCCACAAGGAGCCCACAGGTGCCGGACCCCCACCACAGCCTCACAGACACCCGGAGCGCCGCACGGAGCACAGCGGGCTCCGGGGTCTTTAATTTTAAAAAAACGGTATCAAGCCCCCCAAGGAGCCCACAGACGCCGGACCCCCACCACAGCCTCACAGACACCCGGAGCGCCGCATGGAGCACAGCGGGCTCCGGGGTCTTTAATTTTAAAAAGCGGGGCATCAAGACCCTGCGCACCCAGGCGCCATCCCTACCCCCAACATCGAGCGCACAACAGCATAAACAACCCCGGAGCACCGCATGGACCACCGTGGACGGCCTCACCATGGCGCAGCTGGGAAATCACACGTTTGACCCATGCCTCTACAGAGCCTCAACCCCTGGGTGGTGAGTACAAAGTGGTATTATTTATTTATTTTATTTGTGAAACGTATACTATAAATGAAGGTCGTTAAAACTACAGTTCATGTAAAATGCTTCGATACCAGGTTAAAGTGTTAAGGCTGTTTCAATGTGTATACGCCAAACCCTTAGTGGTATTCACTCTTAAATACACGTATAAAACGTTCTACACTGTATTTAAAATGGCAGGTTTGTTCACATTAAGCACCCTACCAATTCTCCTTAAGCATTAATTAAAACAGCGTCAGCAACATCATGCCTTGCGTTAAACACCTTTTAAAATGCAACGCTGTTCATTTATATACAGGCATCATCATATTAAATAAGCCCATACACTCTTAAGCCCTACACACTCTTAACCCTGTAACACAGCCCCTTATTTACGTACCTCCATTAATGTGTAGCAGGCTGCGTCGATCTGGGAGAAGCTGGGCTGGTCCATTGATGGCTTTAAACTTCAGGGATGATGGGTCTGTGCAGCAAAGGTCGCTCCTAATGGGTTTTTGAATGGCTGTTTGTGTCGGGGCTCTAAAGTATGGTTTTTATACCTGGCAGGGCATGAGAATTGGAAGGAGGACCCTTTACGGAGGGGAGTGTTTAGAAGCTTGTAGTACGTGTCATTATTGGTAATAGAGCATTGTAGTGAGGGTCAATATTGGGACCGTTTTCTGACCATCCCACGACTTTGTTAGATGGCCCTTTGACCTGTGACATCTGATAATTAAACCTAGGACCTGTTGGGGGTTGCGCTCCTGGGAAAGATGGTCGTATGTTTATAAAGAAACCCTGTACTATACAATTTAAGACGCGTGGGAAGCTTAGGACAGGCTGATTAGTTCTGCCTGTTCTCAACGGTGCTCTGGCAGGGTAACTGGCCTTTTGTTCTTGTGTTTTCACGTTGTCACTTGGGAGCCTAATGGATAGTTTTCTGACCCCAGCTACGACAGGGATGCATTTCAAACTGCAGCATCTGCTTCTAAAGAAAAGACCCTTTTTAAAAAACTCTGCACCGTAAACCCATGTGTTAGACAACACCAGATATCCCCGGGGGCTGGTGGGGGCTTAGGTATGCCTGCTCAGACGCCAACTGCCAACACAGCAGCCCTCGGTTTTAAATACCCACACGCACATGTCACTTTTAAGGACACTGCAAAGGGATGGGGGACCTGTCACTTTTAAGGCCACGCTTCACTTTTAAGGACACAGCGAGGGGGTTGAGGCCTGTCACTTTTAAGGACACAGAGAGGTTTGAGGCCTGTCACTTTTAAGGGCACGCGTCACTTTTAAGGACACAGTGAGGGGTTTGAGGCCTGTCACTTTTAAGGACACGCGTCACTTTTAAGGACACAGCGAGGGGCGGGGGGACCGGAGGGGGACCTGTCACTTTTAAGGGCATGAATGGGGATGAATGGTATCTCCTTATACTACTGACAGGAGTTTTCTTCCAGTAGTGAGCCGGGTCAGGGGAAAGCGGAGGAAGCCGTGAGGCAGACGGCATCGGAGAAGACGGCAGCCCTGAAGCCGGGAGGTGAAGAGCGGACGGAAACCTAGCGAAGACTGGAGAACGAGGACCGAGGGATTACCGCATCCGTTGACCGAACCCACAAGCACCTGAGGGACGGCGTGCTGGACGAGGCAGCCATGACACCAGTCAGGAGTCACGGCCTCAGGTAACTGTGTGCGATAAGCACGTGGTTCTTGGGAGAGTGGCTTGTGGTGAATGGGGTTCTTTTGTTCTGGGAAGCTATAATTTTCAGGAGATTCTATCGGGTTTAACTGCTTGCTGCTTGCGGGGGGGTCAGTGGAGATCAGTCACTCACTCTCTTGATGACATAAAACGGAAAGCAGGCTATTGGATCCGGTTTTGGGAACAAACTGGTGATGTCAGGTACATGGGTGTGAACCTGAGGAGACTGATATTCAAGATTTGATCACTCACAGGCAAAGAGATGTATTTGGTGAAGGACATCCATGAATCCTAGCGTACCGGATTAATGGCCTTGTCTTTATGTTTCCCAAGGGTGCTGAAGAGATGAAGAGGGACCGATTACTGAGGAGGATTCGGAAGATAGTCCCATAACATCAGGAAGAGAGACTTTATTTTCAATCAGCTTATTGCACTGAGTACTTTGGAGACAGTAAATCGGAGAAATAAAACCCTAATAATATCAAACCTAGTGAGTGTGCATCTCTTGTCCTGTCATAGTGGTGTCAGAAGTGGGATATTAATTCCAGAGAGGACAAGACGATGACCCAATCCGTTACCATGGATGACATGATTAAACAACTGGCTGAGGGCCAGCGACATTTGCAATTGGTGATTGAGGGGCAAGCGACCACGGCTCAGAAGGACCAGGAAAATGTACATGATGTACTTCAGTCCGAAGTGGGAGTTATAACCAATACCAAAATAGTACAAGATACTGCTATTCGAAGGCTGATGGATACCATCACCAATACTAGGGTTCACCTCAATGTTCCCAGTTCAGTCTTACAGAAGTTCCAAACTGGGGAAGATCCGGAATTTTTCTCTACTAATTTCGAACAAGTAGCCAGTATTGCATCATGGCCACATGAACGATGGGGGCAGTATATTGCTCCACTATTATCAGGAGAACTACAGATGGCCTATCAGGTGGCAAATCCAGTTGGTGTGACTCCTTACCCAGAGATAAAGAGAATTATTTTGGAGTGGTTAAGTTATGATAGTGAATATTACCGCTTGAAGTTTCGTAAGGAAAAGTGGAATTCACAGGACAACCCGAGGGCCCTATTCCATTGTGTACCGGATTTGGGCAACCGCTGGTTATAACCCACTTTATCAACTATGGAAGAGGTCCTGGATAAAGTGTATCTAGAACATTATTTGGACGCCCTCCCGAATCCTACTAGGGCTTGGATCAAACAACATCCGAATGTTACTGTGAGCACAGCTATTGATTTAGCATGTGCTTATCATAGAGCAACCAATTTCAAGGCCACACAAACCCGACCCCCGGAGATGAAAACTGCCCAACCGAGGATGCCTACCCCTGTTTTTCTGCATTGGAGGTTTTCCTCTCCAATAAATACTCCGCGATCTTCCACAGAGAGTAGACAACCAATCCATTTTCCCAGTAGACAGACAGTGCCAGGACCACAATGTTATCAATGTGGGGAGTGGGGACACATTGTAAGGAACGGCCCCCAAAAAGACTCACCAAACAGAACCAATGGAAGTAGGATATTCCCGAGGTCAGGTATTATGGGCAGGAGTTGGGTCTGAGAAATACCATAAGTGGATACAAGTTAACCAGGCTCCAACAAAAGTTTTGATTGACTCTGGTTGTTGTCACTAAGTGATAAGTTCTGAGAGAATCCAGGTAGGTCAGTTGTTGTCCGGGGAAAAGGTTGGCATTACATGTGTACACAGAGATAACAAAACCTATCCAGTGGCTATGGTAGAGCTTGACTGGGACAGAAAGAAAATATACGGGTCGGCGGAATACCACAGTTAGTGGAGGAAATGATCCTGGGCACGGATTATGTGGGTTTCTCCTTCCTCTTGACTGAGGCCATACATGGAAAGACAGGAACTATTGTGGTTGGAAGATGCACCTTTTATGCATGAAGAGTTAACTGAGGGTAGGCATAAGACTAAGTTGTACCACCGTGAGAAAAGATTACATAATAAGTGGGTTGTTCTTAATGGTGGAACTAATGACTCTTCTGTCTCTACTTCCTCTTCTACAGATGGGGAACGGGCTGTACCACGCAGTTTTAGGGCAGCGCAAAAAGAAGATCCTAATTTAGGGTGTGCATGGGCTCAGGCCACAGAGACTGAGGCAGGGCAGGTAGGACCATATATTCATGTCACTGAGGGTTTCTTGTATCGAAAGATAAAGAAATCACACAAAGCAATCTGTCAGTTGTTGGTGCCTCTACTCTTCAGGGAACAGGTTTTACATTTAGCCCATAGACAGGCTGGGGGAGGACATTATGGTAGGGATAAAACAAAGGAGTACTTGTTCGAGAAGGTTTTATTGGCCTGGAGTGTTTTCAGATGTTAGACGGTTTTGTGCGTCATGTGAGAGATGTCAGCGAGTGAATCCACCCCATATCCCTAAGGCTCCCTTACAACCTTTGCCTCTTATTGAAGTTCCTTCTTCCTGAGTGGGTTTGGATTCGGTGGGATAGTTAGTCGCATCTACTAGAGGGTATCAATATCTCCTGGTGTTGGTTGACTATGCGACCCCATATCCTGAAGCCATACCCTTGACTAGCATGACAACGAATGTGGTGGCCCAAGCAATGATTGTTTTTTTTTTGTCTTGTTGGGTTTCCAAAGGAGTTACTGATGGATCAAGGAACCCCCTTTATCTCACGTCTGATGGCGCAGGTCTGTTAAGTATTGGGAGTTTAACAGATTCAGACTTCAGTATACCACCCACAGACGGATGGTCTTGTGGAGCGGTATAACCGGACCATTAAGACTATGTAAAAGAAAATGGTGACCGAGAGCGGTAGGGATTGGGATAGGCAGCTTCTGTTGGTTTTGTGTGCCATTTGTACCCATGTACAGTCCTCCACTGGGTATTGTCCTTTTGAATTGGTTTTTGGCCGAAAACCTCGAACCTTTTTGGATATGGCAGCAGAGCATTGGGTGGATGAGGAAGATGAAGGGGTGGACCTACTCGAGTATGCAGCCACATTAAGACAAAGGGTCATTACTCTGTGGGAGTAAACTCATCGGATTTTGGAGAAGGCCGAAGAAAAACAGAAAACTTGTTATGATGTCAATACCAAACTTAGGAAGTTAGAAGTCGGAGACAAAGTGTTGTTACTCCTTCCCTCCTCTTATAACAAATTACTTGTGAAATGGCAGGGTCCCTATTCAGTTTTGGCTACGGTCACCCCTGTGACTTATCGGCTGGCTGTACCTCATATGGATCATCTAGGACAGACATACCATATTAACTTACTAAAAGAATGAGTGGAAAAGCCAAATACCACCTTACTGGTGACTGATAGTAAGCCCCTCGGGATTTCTTTTCCTGTCCAAAAGAGACCTGAAGTGGTATGAGGGGTTCCTTTGGGATCTAATCTTACACCTTCACAGCAACAGTTTCTTTTTGATTTGGTGGATAGGTATGAGAATGTCTTTTCTAGACATCCTCGTAAGACCCAGTTGATGCAGCATGACATTACGACCGAGGGGCAAGGCCAATATGGGTTCATCCCTATCGAATACCTGAAGCCAGACGACAGGCAGTGGAAGATGAAGTAAAGGAGATGTTGAGAGAAGGGATTGTTGAACCCTCTTATAGTGCATGGTGCCTTCCGGTAGTCTTGGTTCTTAAACCCAATGGATCAATTCGTTTTTGTATTGCTTTAGACAATTGAATGAGGTCGCCCAGTTCGATACTCATCCAGTGCCAAGGGTGGATGAAATGATTCAAAATTTGGGCTCAGCACGAGACATGCCCTCCTTGGATTTGACTAAAGGGTACTGACAGATAGCATTGATGCCAGAAGCAAAGGAAAAGACCATGTTTTCTACCCTTTCAGGGCTGTATCAGTTTAAGGTGTTACCCTTTGGGTTACATGGAGCGCCTACCACATTCCAGCGTTTGATGGATTTGATATTGAGGGGACACCACGAGTACGCAGCTGCCTACTTGGATATTATAGTTGTGTTTAGTCTAACGTGGGAACAACACATACAACACTTGGAGGCCATTTTGCTCAGTCTGAGAAAGGCAGATTTGACAGCCAATCCCGAGAAGTGTCTGTTGGCCACTAATTCAGTCCGTTACTTAGGATATCATATACAGGAGGGCATGATTCGTCCGCAAGTGAATAAAGTAAAAGCAATTAAGGACTTGCCGCAACCTGTGGAAAAGAAAGAGATCAGAGCTTTTCTGGGATTAATTGGTTATTACCGCCGTTTTGTACTCCATTTTTCGGAAGTTGCTGACCCCTTAACTGACTTGTTGACAAAGAAGTCTCCAACCTATGTGAAAGAAGGGTTACCCTGTCACCAAAGGAGTTTTGTCCAACTAAAGGAGATACTGTGTGGGAAACAGGTGTTGGTTTGTCCAGATTTTACCAAACCGTTTGTTTTACAAACAGATGCATCTGACATTGGATTGGGGGCTGTTCTTTCTCAATAAGACGATTCAGTGCTCTTACATTCTGTTGTGTTACCTCAGGAGTCCCGTTATCCCATCATTGAGAAGGAATGTCTGGCAATTAAGTGGACTATGGAATCCTGTCAATATTACTTGTTGGTTTGTTCATTTCTTCTCTTTACGGATCATGCTCCTTTAATTTGGTTGTCAAGACATAAGGACTCTAATGTCCGTATTGTTTTTAGCAATGCAACCCTTCTCATTCCAGATTCAGTATCTACACGGTAAGTTGCAAGGGGCTATGGATTATCTCTCCTGTGTTGCTATGTCTTCATGGCCTGAACATCCATGCCTGGAAGGGGAGTATTGTGAGAGAGAAAGCGACCAGTGTTACGAAGGAATGCCCGGGGGCACTGAGGGTACGCGCACTAGTGTTTTGGTTGTGCGTGACCCGGCTGTTCCTGCTCATCCGTCTGCTGATTGGTTGTATGCTGGACCGAGGTCACGTCTTGAGGCCAAAGGAGGATGGGAGTTTTCTTCCGGGAGTGAGCTGGGTCCGGGGAAAGCGGAGGAAGCCGTGAGGCAGACGGCATCGGAGAAGACGGCAGACCTGAAGCCGGGAGGTGAAGAGCGGGCGGAAACCCAGCGAAGACCGGAGAAGGAGGACCGAGGGATTACAGCGTCCATTGACCGAACCCATGAACACCCGAGGAACGGCATGCTGGACGAGGCAGCCGTGACTCCAGTCTGGAGTCATGGCCTCAGGGAAGTGTGCATGAGAAGCGCGTGGTTCTTGGGAGTGCGGCTTGTGTTGAATGGGGTTCTTTTGCTCTGGGAAGCTATAATTTTCTGGAGATTTTATCGGGTGTAACTGCTTGCTGCTTGCAGGGGGTTAGTGGACATCAGTCACTCTCTCTCTTGTTGGCATAAAATGGAAAGCAGGCTATTGGATCCGGTTTTGGGCACAAACTGATGATGTCAGGTACACGAGTGTGAACATGAGGAGACTGATCTTCAAGATTTGTTCAGTTGCGGGCACAGAGGTGTATTTGGTGAAGGACATCCATGTATATTAGGGTACAGGATTAATGGCCTTGTCTTTATGTTTCCCGAGGGTGCTGAAGAGATGAAGAGGGACGGATTACTGAGGAGGATTAGGAAGATAGTCCCATAACATCATGAAGAAAGACTTTATTTTCAATCAGCTTATTGCACTGAGTACTTTGGAGACTGTAAATCGGATAAATAAAACCCTAATAATATCAAACCTAGTGGGTGTGCGTCTCTTGTCCTGTCACACAGTTACAATAAGTTTTTCCTTTCTGACAATGGCACATAAGAACACCTAATGAGTAAACTGGGATTCTACCTAGAAAACATTTAAACCTGGGGACTGTAGGGGGTTGCCACAATGCCTACAAAAGTGGAGATCATGAAGCTAATTCCTACTTAATTTAGGTTAAAAAGAAAAGGCAGTGGGGTGGTAAGGGGAAGGCCAAAGACCCAGGGCAGAAATATGTGGAATGCTTAGATAGCAGTGGAAGAGAGATGGGACATCAAATATGAAGGAGAGAAGAACAGCCGCAAGTCATAGCAAAGGGATATAGAGAGAAGGGTAGTGATGATTTTAGTGATGCTTCAAGATAATGTATCATATATGCTTCCAATGTGAACAATCAACGTTTTCTGGGAGATTGGAATGCGAAGACTGGCTACTTATGCAAAGGTCTGGGAAGCCAGACATGAAGAACAGGGACGGGGTGCCTCAACAACAACAGCAAAATAATTGAATGCAAACACTGGAAAGGTAAGAGATAGAATTGAAGGCCTCAGACTATGTACCTGTGGCAGGTACAGTGGTTATTGAAAATGAGAAACCTAATATGAGAAGATATAAAAGAAAAAACAGCCACCTAATACACCCAAAGGGGAGGGATGTGATGAGAGGATAATTTATGGAACATCTAAAAACCAACTAAGAGTCAGCTCCCCTACAAAGTACAAGGAGACGGGCAGGAAAACTAGTATAAGAGATGTGTTTCTTTTGACCAACCCAGCAAGAAGAAAGCAGACAAAGCTGGTGAAAAAAATAAAGGAACTAATCTAAAGATACAACACAGACTAAAAGCCTCCAAGACAGTGAAGCGTTGCACAGTATCTTCAGCACCAAGAAAGAGGACAGATGCAGGACAGGACTGGGAACCCAAAGCAGCCCTTTCAATTTTGTTGGATTGGCCCACACCCCTGAGGGGGAGGGGCAAACTTGAAGCACTGCTGCTTAACAAAACTGGCCCCCAGCACTGCTGCTTTTGTTACTAGGGGCTGATATTGCAGCATCGCTGCAAAACCTGCCCCCAGTAACAAACCCAGCCCCCACCACTCCAAAACTAGCGCCCACTGCTCCAAAACCGGCCCCCTCCCATCCAGCCTCCTGCACAAAAGCCTGTTGCCCGCTACATGCCAGTCCGGTGCTGGACAGATAGATAGTGACAAAGTCATCTAAGAACCTCTGAGAATTTTCGAAATACTTCGACAGGGTACACAGCTCAGAGACAAGAAAAGAAGGCTGAAACAGAAAATGAATTATTTATAGGTACAAAAAGTGAAGCTTTACAGTGAAGCAGGAGAACACGTGAGGGAAATTAACAGAAAGGGAAATAGGAGAGATGATTAAAAAAATATCAAAGTGTACGGCATCCACAAAATATGGATTGGGAGTAGAATTTTCATAACATGAAACAAAGAGGTATGGGTGACCTATATGAAGAAAAATTCTAGAAATATCCAGGAAGGGGACGTAGGTGTTAAATAAGGCATTAATCACCTTAGTGCCTAACATAGGATGAAAAACAAAGAGCCTAAATACTTTTGAACAGACCAATGGAAAAGCTGCAAGGGTTGGACCTGGACAGAAAATTGGCCTTGGCACCAAAATAAAGTGTTCAATTTTACCGAATCCATTATCTAAAAAGTTCCCCACATTAGCCAATCGGGGTCATTTTGAACTGCTGTATAGGTGTTTTGCAAGATGGTGGAAACTGCATTGATTTATGCTTGCTGTAGGCATTGTTTGCGGTAATATTAGGGACATCAACACAAAAAAACTGCACACTAGTCCATGCCACAGGCCCACAAACACCCAAAAAATTGTCCGACACACTGACCTGTCAGAGTAGCCCTCTATCACTGCCAGATTGCCCTACAGGCCAGTCTGACTCTGAAAGCTGTCACCGATAGTTCAGAAAACATGTATATGATTTCGGAACAATAGGTCATTTAGGGAATCACTTGACGGTATTGGCATCTATCCAATGTCAGGTGAAAAAGAAGGGCAAAAAGAAGGAAAAATTACTTACCTGTAATCCTAATTCTCTGTAATGGGTGTTCTGCTCAAGCAATGGATGCAAGGGGAAGAAAACATTGTACCACTTTAGCCTCTGCTTTAATGTTTGCTAATTTGACCGTCTGATTGGTGTTTTTTGGTTTTTTTTGTACCAAATTTTATTGAGTTTTGTTGCATATACAGTATCAAGCATGTGTAATTTGTCATAGTACATTTCAGTATAAACATTGGGCATATTATGACATACATTATTAAGTTACATGCAACGTTGAAAGCAATGTGTATTCTTGAGTATACAATAGATAGCATGTCTGCGATTGTTGAGACTGCCCAGGTACTGTCATCTGCCGTTTCGATAGAGTCTGTATCGAATATTGTAAAACTCTGTTGATTCACACCATTGATAACAAAACCTCCCCCCCATTACTATCTAATGGGGCAATCCTTTTAACAGCCAGGTTTTGGAGTAATTATAGGGAATTGACTACTTGCTCCTGATTCTCAGGAACTTACTTTCGGTAGGCGTCAATTTTGTGATATAGGAATGTTGCGAGGTGTACGGGTATTCAGTTGAAGCTCTTTGCTGTCTACCTCCCTTCCCCTCCCTCGGCTGCTCCTTTCTGTTGTGTGTGTGTCACATTGCAGAATTAATTTACGGTTGTTGCTATCTGTATATCCTCTGCATGCCTATGGGGTTCAGTCGTGTCGAGAGCTTTGAAAGATTCCAATAGTGTATCCCAGGACATAGCGATAGGAATTTTGCGTAAACCCCATCTTTCCTCCTTTCATATTGCCCCGCTTTCTGCCAGTCCCCAGTGTTCTACCTCTTCTCTCCAGGTTGACACTGTTGGTGGTCTTGCCGATTTCCAATGTTTTGTAATTAGGCGTTTTGCTAGTATGGGCGCTAGGTCTGCAAACCTCGCTTGCACCTTATATCCTTTGGGGCGTGCATAACGACCTAATATACAGCTTTCTGCTGTAGTCCATGTATATCCACCTATCACCCCCTGTAGTGAGTGAGATATCTGTGTCCAGTAGGCAGACAAGGTGTGGCATGACCACAGCATGAAATTATTGCTGTGTTATGATGAAAAACTATGGGACTCACTGGATAGTTTCTCCGACAGACCTTCCAGGAAGGACAGAGAAGAGTTTTCTGAGATCCTAAAGGTCTATTCCTTTTGGATATCAAAGGTAATCCATTGACAGAGAAAATGGCATTGTCACTAGATGCTGGAAAGTTTTTTTCCAAAATACAGTCGGGAAACCTGGTTAGGTCACTTGAAAGACTTGGTTTAAGGGCTATTACAACCACAAAGTAAATACCTTATATAAGGGCCCCACTGCAAAACTTTGCGCTGGAAAATTCCTGTCACAGATATGTCAAATACATACATGGATGAGGAAGTGCTGTCCAGTATCACTGCTGATGCTGAATTTCTGCTGATGTCTGTTTTAAAGCTGGAACAATGGGCGAAAGAAATAACTCCCAACACTAAAAGGCATAATAGCCAGGGGCGGCTCCTCCGCAATGGCGGAGGTGTGTCGCCCCACTGGCTCAGAGCCAGCAGGTGAAAAATGAAATGATATACTAAAATCGTTTTATTTTTCATTTGCCGCCTCCGAGACAGCGTGTGCAGGGAGAGGCAGGGCCGGGAGAAAGGGAGGAAGCAGAAGGACTGGTTTGCGCACTTATAAATGTGAGTGTGTGTTTGGCCGGCCGTCTCAGGCCAGCCAAACACACATGCGCTCTTAGGTTTCTCCAACTGGGCTGTATTGAACAGCCGGGTTAGCGAAACAGCACAGACCAGCCCGCTCAGGCTAATCCCCGCGCTGCTCTCATAGCATGAGAGCAGTGCGGGGATTGCACAGGGCGTCTCTGCTGCTGTCCCAGTGTCTGCTGGGACCAGGAAGCAGCTGAACACCAAGGCGTGAGGAGCGATGCAGCCAGCAGCTTCAGATAAGTGTTTTTTCAAAATTATTACTATTAATCACCACCCCACCTCGCTCCCCTGCACTCTCTCGATCGGCCCCCCCACCTATTCATTGTGTCGGCCGCCACAGATAATAGCAATAAAAGAGGAGGACAAATCCATGCAGCATGTAAATGGCAACCTGATGCAAACGAAGTCCAAAGTCAAAGCTGAAGAGGAAAGGGGCTGGGGATGGTAGCTGGCCGATGTAGCACAGTGGAAGAGGGGACTTAAAAATGCCTCAAACATTTTAAGCCAAGAAGAAAAAAAGGCAATGCAGCTATGACTACACTGGAATAATGGGGTTCCTACACAGACATAGTGGCAGGGCTGTATAATACAATCACCTATGCACTGGGTGACGCGGGCAATGGACGGTAACTCAAACAAAATGGCAGCCGACATAGGGGAAAACAATGGAGAAGGATAATGGGGAACTTAATGTGCAGGCCTGGGAGGACTAGACTAAAATGTGCACACTTTAAAATTAATAGTATTGGGCACCTGACTGGCTTCACAGCGATTATTAAGGGGATTACAGCAACTAATGAGTTAAAGGGTGGATATAAAAGGTGGTAGACCGCACACTGGGCTAACAGGTGACGGATATTACAAATATTGTTACAGTACTAAATGACCGACGAATCATAGAGAAGAGTGCCTGGGGATATCCAAAAAGCAAAGCAAATGGTTCCAATACACAATAAGAGGAATCGGGTAGAATTGGCAAAGGTGGAGTCATATGTCATATATCTTGAATTTATAGATATGGTGCCCAATCCAAAATTTACAAAACGATATGGATAAAACAGGTAGAGAGATGGCATTGGACAAACAAAATGCAGTAATATAGAGAATGCAGAGATGGAAGAGGAAAGACGGTGAGATGGAAAGGGCAGAGGCCAAGTTAGCAAGCGCATTGCAGTTATTCCCTGCAAAACAATTGATATCATTAATTCACTTATAAACACCAGTCATTATTTGTGCGGCTAAGCTGGAACGTTAGGAAGTTAATTACCTAGATGGTTAGTGAGTGGTTTGGAGGAAGAGCCCATATCTATATAAAGAAGATGTATCTAAAACTACAAGGAGTAAAGGAAAAGGGGTTTAGATGACTATACAATTTACTTTATGGAACGACCAGGCTTGACTACGTGGGGACCTGAACACGTACTGGTATTGTAATGTGTACAGATATTTTTGTGAAAACAAATCTTAGAAAGTGCTTAAAAACATATTGGGCAAATTAAAATTATGCTCCAAGTGTATTTGTTCTCATCATGTGGCAGATTTGATGGATTGCTGCAAGGGGAGACCTGCACCAGCATGAGCTTATTAGCACCCCAGGTTCCTTCAACCCGCCAAGAGAACTCATTTACACTATTCTGAGTCATACACTTGAGGTAAAATCTGAAATACCGGATTCCTGTCACCTGCGTGCTGAGTGTGCACTCTGAACGCGCCATATACAGAAAGGCACTGTAAATCGAGCCCACGCTGCAGTAGGCCCCACGTCCTTTATTAAGTGAGTGATAACGGATGCGCCCCACAAGGGGCTTATTAACACCCCACAGGGCCCTTCCAACTGCCAGGACACCTGGCGGGCCGCCTACACATTTGAGGCCTACTCCACACATTCCAGCGGTTCACCTTCCACATTCTACACATTCCACTGACCCCGGTCGCAATCATGATGGCAATGTCGGTTTGTCTTCCCTTAGCTTGGTTATTAAAGCTGTCACCGGGGAAGATATCGGAGTGAAGACTGGGAGGGTAGAAGAAGTGGGGATAGGGAGAGAACTACGGAAGCAAAGACGGGTAGAGAGGAAGGAGGAAAACAGGGAGAGCAATATGTATTTATTGTTGGGGACTGTAAAGCAAATCTAGCTTTTTGGTCAATTTCAACAGTATTAGGAGTCAAGGTGGCGAGACGTGGCGAAGGAATAACAGTAAGGCTTGGCAAAGCAGAGGTGGGGTACTGTGAAGGAGATGAAATAAAGATGGAGAAAGCGGGAGAAAGGCAGAGTGGTCAGCAGCAGCAGAATAGGTTGCAACGACAATAAAGTGCTGCGGCACAGTGCACATTCCCCACCCTCTGACGTCATCTACCTTTCCTCCCATTCGCTATATTGTCTTACAGAGCTTTGAAGCACCTAAAGGCAACATGTTGGCGCTATACAAAATGAGAATATAAATATATGAAGACATTAGATGGACGAGGAAGAGGATGGTCTGGTTTCGAACTATTGACGTAGGACCTTAGCAGGCCATGATTCTTTTTACCCCAGATTTACCACTCAGCTGTATTTTGTAATCCTTGGCAAGCCACATTATCTTCTTGTTTCTTGGCTCCAATGTCTTGCAAACTTGTTTTATTACATATTATGTGCCGTATAAAAAAAACTGGACATCTGGATAGTTAGCTCCGGTGATGGAAAGAAATTGAATTGTAAAATAAAAAAATGTAATCGAAAGTGTCACATTTGGCGCTGTGATCTTAATATAAAAAGATCCACTCTTTGCACAATAAAATCGCAAAAGTGTATTAAATAATTCTTGAAGTGCTGCTTTTCCTGAATGAAAGACTAGCCTTGCAGTATTTAAAACCAAGTCTAAAAGACAGAAAATAACAAGAGGAAAAAAAAAAAGAAAAAGAAAAAAATCGAGGATAAAGTACATTTAATCTATTTCAAAAGCATATCAGATATAGGCACAACGACCACAAACCTGTATCTTGTGTGTACAGTACGGTCCTGCACAAAGCCACATAAGCATTAGTAAAAATTATTTGTTTAAAAATCCTTCAGTAGAGTAAATAGTAAATCAGTTACACTTCCCTTGATTCATCCTTTATGATCACTCTAGAGAAATGAGCTCCGCTTTCACACAGGAGTGAAGGTTCAAGGGCATGCCTACATTGCGCATCACTCAGAATCCTAGGTTACACATGGCTGCACAGTACTGTATGGCTGGCCCTAAAACACAGGTCTAGTCTTTGAGTGCAGGAGCTGCATGATGGGTAAGTGCAGTAGCAAATGAGCAGAGATGGACTGTGGTAAAATCACAGTGGGTTATGTGCTGTAATATTTGGTGATGAAAGTTGTGGGTGACGAGGATTAATTAAGAGCTAGCTCGGGGACGTCAGGATAATGCTCCCCTTAGCTGGAAAGCGCATGTGATGCCTACTGGAGTCTTTTCAACAGGATTTGGAGAGGAAGGCACCTTATGAGGAGTCGATAGTCTTGCAAAACATCAACAAGCGATAAAGACCAGAAAAGTGGGATGACTTCTTGTGCATGTTACGTCTTGACATCACCCATCTGTAACGCAGCTGGCATATTGGAAAGAAAAAACTCAAGAAAGCCCTGCTTTGAGGACGCCACAGATGCTCACACTCCCGGAAAGCCTCTAATCAGGGTCCAGGCTCCACAGTAAATTTCTTCACAACTGGAGAAATCTGACCTCGAGAGATCGGGTGATAAACTAAAGTTTACAAAAAGTGTTGGATGAAATGCTTGATTTAATCTCAGGGACTGGTAATTACTTGGGCCGAATCTCAGTCTATCGTTATTTTGCACACCATGCCACCAGACATGAGTCTGTGCACACTGTGTCACTGGAACCAGCTGTACCCGGCTAATGAGGCCATAATTAGGGCGAAACTGGTCCTGGGTTACTTGTGTTCCATTTCAGGGAGGACCTGGCTTGTCAGTTTGGGCTGGACTGTTCCACTTGGAGCATGGTCAAGACTGATTTGCATATAGCTGGATCCAAACTGAGTTGACATGGTGTGCAAAATAGCGATGGATTGGGATGCCGCCCGAGTAATTATCAGTGACTGAGATTTATTCAAGCATTCCATCCATCACTTTTTTGTATACTTAAGAGAGATAGGGCCATATGCATCAATGCCTGGCTGCAAAATACTGGTCGCAAATTATGACCAGTATTTTTGAGACCAGTAAAGAATATTAAGAACCGAGATATGTAGTAATAGGTCGGGTCTTCAAAATCCAAATCGTAGTTGGTCGCAATGAAATCTACCTCGTGAATATTAATGAGGTAGGTCATATATTCTGAATCACTATGATTGGAGACCATCATAGGAATGGTGGCATGCTGAGGCCAGTAGACCACCATGTCTGTAATTGCTTTTAAAAAAAGCAAACTTTTTTTGAGATGCAGTCCCATTTTCCTTAAAGGAAAACAGGCTGCATTTAAATTTTAAAAAAAATGTGTTCTTTTTTTGAAAGTTTATTTAAGAGTTGTCAAAGGTCCCCTGGACCACTGGCCACTCTTCAACAAACTTTTTTTTTTTACATTCACAAAGGGGAATGGGTCACCTTCCCTTCTGCAAATGCATTACCATATCATTTGAGGTGTTGATACATTTTCAATGTTTTGGAACTGTGTTTCGGTCATAAAACATCGATATATAAGTTACCGATTCTGTATTTGGAAGGGACACCTACAACACACCCTTTCTATATACCGAATCAGTGTCCATTTTAGGAGCCAGAAAAACTTTTACAACTTCTAAAACAGGATTAGTACATAGGAAAAAGCATTTTTACTGTTGCAAATGCTGAACTGGAGTTTTTGTGACCCTTAAAATGGTTAGTACATCTGATCCATAGTGAGTAGACACATAATCCATAAAGCAAACTTAAGGGAAATGTAAGCAGTGAGGGATGGGTTGTGAGAATCACGGAGGAGAGAGGTGGTCTGAAGAAGTGGGTACCCATATATAAGGGTGTCAGGTAATGGTCGGATGTGATACCTGAGGAAAGCAGTAGTTTAAGAGGATGAGGTAGGTGGCTTGTAAGAGTGCACAAGAAAGGGTGGCTGTGAAACTTTCAGAGCAGAGAGGTTAGTTATTGATGTCAAGCCTAAGGAAGACAAAGGGGGGCTATGAGACATTGTGAGCTGATGAGAGGTCAGCACTGTGATATCTAGCTTTGTGAGTGATGAGCTTGTAGTATGAGCATGTCTTGCATAACTATATTTAACCCTTATATCATCCAAGCTATTCTGAGTTAATTCTGTGTTTAATGTCCGTTAAACATATAGAAAAGAGCACATTTTGCATTTTTGGTCCACATTTTAAATTATTCCAAGCTCACTTCACCTGCAGATCAATAATAACCCTCAATATATCACAATCATTTATTTACATGATGAAGCTCCAGAAACGTATGGAAGCAAAGAATACCTTATACTGGAAAACATTTTATGGTAAACAAGCTGCTTCCTAAAATGATATTGTCTTTTCAGTATTGTTTGCATGTTAATATATGTAATGATGGCAAACATTTGTTTACCTAGGGGTTAGATTCAATAGCCAAGGCAATTGGACCTCGAATGTTGTACAAAACTTTATAACTCCTGCTTATAACTCTTGTATATTATCTGCTTCCTATTTTACACCAACTACAACTGGACCTCTCCCATCCTCTCCAAATGTATTTCAAGTCAAGACTGCATCACTGTCCCTTCAGAGGGCCTAGGTTTGGGGCATCTGAAACATTTACGATCTTATGCCCCCCCCCCCACACCCCAGCCTCAAAATGATTTCTTATTCAAAATTAGTCACCAAACCCACATCGACAACTTTGCATTTGCAGTGGGTAGAACTTGGGATTAAAAGCATTATGGACTCCTCAAATTTTTTGGATCAGAATCTGGTCCACTCCTGAGCAAAAGTCCATCAAGATGGCTTTCTGAACGTTGAGAGTTAGCATGCTCTTAGTTACCCCAGGTTGAAATATATGAGATTCGTTGATTATTATTTCCTGACTGCTATATGGTCTGGAACAAAGAACATTACTAAAATTGACAGACTAGTTATGAAGACTGCCTTTGGGAAACATATGACGTTGCATTTTTAAAATGCTGGCCTAAAATCTTCACTTGGTTTTAATTATATTAAAATATAATCTATTCTTAGAGTTTTAGCTGCATTGGTCAGTTGGCACCTTATCCTCACTCTCTATATCTTAAGTTTATGGTGGGGATATTGCTGTCGAACAGCTTCACATCAGACTGGAAGGAGGGGACTTTCACCAAATTCCTCTTTGCCATTAAGGGCAAAGAAGACAAAATCCATATTTTCTTCGTTTGCCAGCTTTTTTCTGGACGTTTGATCCAGGTTCTTGAGCCCAGTACTCTGGGTCACAGAACTGAGCTCATGTCCTCAAATTTGGCGAAGATTTCTCAGATGTGAAAGTACATTTCTTACTATTTACTAAGATCATGGAAGCGAAAATCTATGTCAATGGGGTGTGCAAAACATTTACTTGAACTTATGAAAAGGATTACATGGAAGGCTTCCACACATTTGATAAGTTACCACTTCTGGCGATGGATTTTTAAAAATAAATAACAATTATGTTATGGGCAAAAAAGAGTGTGTGTACGTGAGTGATTAAACGTATCTTACTGAATGCATGGGTTAGTGACTAAACTGGGTGAATGTCTGTATCCGTCTGTCTGTTGCTGTGTAAGTGGCTGCATGGGTTTGTGAATAGCTACATGAGTGTCTATATGAGTTATTGATTCGTTGTCTGAGTATCTGTATGGGTGCCTGAGTGTTTGTGTGGGTGGGGTGTGTGCGACTCTGTACATAGATGTGTGAGTGGGTGATTCACTGGGTGCATGATTTGAAGAGTGCGTCTGTGATGGACTGCTTGGGTGGGTGAGTGTGTGTATGGGTGTGTTAGTGAGTGAATGTATATCTCAGTGGTACATGTGCGAGTAACTACATATGTAAAAGGCAGTATATATGTGTGTTAGAGTATTTAAAAGGCTATAAGTGAGAGTGTGTGATTGTGAGAGTGGCTCCGATACCAGTCAAATCCGTGATCGGACTGCAATAACCATAGTGCTTTGCAATTGTTGCTCGAAGTGCGACACGGCATCCACCCCAATTTCCAGTGACACTGGAAATTGGGGTGGATGCCGTGTCGGAGTCTCGAGAGTTGGAACTTCGCTGAAAAAAGGATTGCACTATGCAATAATGTTGGGAAGTTGGACTACTATATGAGCTCTGACTGCAAAGTGCATGTATAAACGATATAAAAATAAGGGTTACTTTAAAACCGATAAGTGCCCAGTCGCCGGGAGTGCACCACCCCACAATGAGGGCCACCGGATCAGGTGATCACCGGGTTCGGAGTATTGGAGATGCTGTGAATGGATTTAAATGGGACACGTGTCACTGAGGCCCATCTGTGGGCTTGGAATTTGGCGGCAGTTTGATGTGTTGTGCGGAGTGACTCGCCAGGACTACGTGGCCCAGCAATCTTTGCTCTGACAATTTGTACGGCCCATTCAGGGCGGGCTTACCTGTATTAATGAAGGGAGTGGTCCTGTAAGCACCGATTTTCTACTGCGTCCACGCTTCTGAGGAAGAAGGTTTTACTTCGAAACGTGTCAGGCGGGGAAGACGCGGTTGAACTGCTTAGGCGATTGGTGACATTGGTCCCGTTATACCAATAAAGGTTTTGTAACCAACACGGTGTCTGAGTGCTTCCCACCGGAGGGTAACCTTTTGAGCAGAAATATTTGGCGGCCGCCCAGTCGCCGGGAGTGCACCACCCCACAATGAGGGCCACCGGATCAGGTGATCACCGGGTCCGGAGTATTGGAGATGCCGTGAATGGATTTAAATGGGACACGTGTCACTGAGGCCCATCTGTGGGCTTGGAATTTGGCGGCAGTTTGATGTGTTGTGCGGAGTGACTCGCCAGGACTACGTGGCCCAGCAATCTTTGCTCTGACAATTTGTACGGCCCATTCAGGGCGGGCTTACCTGTATTAATGAAGGGAGTGGTCCTGTAAGCACCGATTTTCTACTGCGTCCACGCTTCTGAGAAAGAAGGTTTTACTTCGAAACGCGTCAGGCGGGGAAGACGCGGTTGAACTGCGTAGGCGATTGGTGACATTGGTCCCGTTATACCAATAAAGGTTTTGTAGCCAACACGGTGTCTGAGTGCTTCCCACCGGAGGGTAACCTTTTGAGCAGAAATATTTGACGGCAGCCCAGTCGCCGGGAGTGCACCACCCCACAATGAGGGCCACCGGATCTGGTGATCACCGGGCCCGGAGTATTGGAGATGCCGTGAATGGATTTAAATGGGACACGTGTCACTGAGGCCCATCTGTGGGCTTGGAATTTGGCGGCAGTTTGATGTGTTGTGCGGAGTGACTCGCCAGGACTACGTGGCCCAGCAATCTTTGCTCTGACAATTTGTACGGCCCATTCAGGGCGGGCTTACCTGTATTAATGAAGGGAGTGGTCCTGTAAGCACCGATTTTCTACTGCGTCCACGCTTCTGAGGAAGGTTTTACTTCGAAACGCGTCAGGCGGGGAAGACGCAGTTGAACTGCTTAGGCGATTGGTGACATTGGTCCCGTTATACCAATAAAGGTTTTATAACCAACACGGTGTCTGAGTGCTTCCCACCGGAGGGTAACCTTTTGAGCAGAAATATTTGGCGGCAGCCCAGTCGCCGGGAGTGCACCACCCCACAATGAGGGCCACCGGATCAGGTGATCACCGGGTCCGGAGTATTGGAGATGCCGTGAATGGATTTAAATGGGACACGTGTCACTGAGGCCCATCTGTGGGCTTGGAATTTGGCGGCAGTTTGATGTGTTGTGCGGAGTGACTCGCCAGGACTACGTGGCCCAGCAATCTTTGCTCTGACAATTTGTACGGCCCATTCAGGGCGGGCTTACCTGTATTAATGAAAGGAGTGGTCCTGTAAGCACCGATTTTCTACTGCGTCCACGCTTCTGAGGAAGAAGGTTTTACTTCGAAACGCGTCAGGCGGGGAAGACGCGGTTGAACTGCTTAGGCGATTGGTGACATTGGTCCCGTTATACCAATAAAGGTTTTGTAACCAACACGGTGTCTGAGTGCTTCCCACCGGAGGGTAACCTTTTGAGCAGATATATTTGGCGGCAGCCCAGTCGCTGGGAGTGCACCACCCCACAATGAGGGCCACCGGATCAGGTGATCACCGGGTCCGGAGTATTGGAGATGCCGTGAATGGATTTAAATGGGACACGTGTCACTGAGGCCCATCTGTGGGCTTGGAATTTGGCGGCAGTTTGATGTGTTGTGCAGAGTGACTCGCCAGGACTACGTGGCCCAGCAATCTTTGCTCTGACAATTTGTACGGCCCATTCAGGGCGGGCTTACCTGTATTAATGAAGGGAGTGGTCCTGTAAGAACCGATTTTCTACTGCGTCCACGCTTCTGGGGAAGAAGGTTTTACTTCGAAACGCGTCAGGCGGGGATGACGCGGTTGAACTGCTTAGGCGATTGGTGACATTGGTCCCGTTATACCAATAAAGGTTTTGTAACCAACACGGTGTCTGAGTGCTTCCCACCGGAGGATAACCTTTTGAGCAGAAATATATATATATATATACACACACACACACACACACACACACACACACTGACTTCGAGGAATCACATGTAAATTTATTTAAACATGTGCACGGACTGCTAAGGAGAAATGCAAAAATAATGTTTTTACTACTAATATTATAGTCATTTATATGAATAACTGCGGTTCACAACGTGTACAAGCAAGGAATGCCTTTTTGTTGGGAAATGATTTATTAAAACAAGCAATTTCTCATCAAAATATACTCTTTTCAGTTGTCGTTCGCATTATGAGATGGGTAGTGATGGCAAAATGTTCCTCGAAGGAGAGGCCAGTCGGCAGAATACACATTTGGTTATTAATTCAGGGTCATCCCAGTTCGCGAGGGAGAAAGGCTTTCCACATTCTTCACACTGATGGAATAGATAAAAATATTTTTAAAACATTGTTGCAATCATTTGGAACAATGTAATTTCACAAAGTGCAACTGTAGTCCATTACCAGTGTTATTGACCCCTCTTTCTTATTCATCTAGATTTGTACTAAGGCACCACAAATATCACCCCACAATGTATCAAAACCATGTATCTTTATGCTTGTTACATTAACTGGATACCAAAATTGCAAGTGTATCAAGTGATCATACAAAGCTCAAAAACAAAAGGATTTCTCTATAGTGGGCTTGGACAAAGTGTGTGCAAGCGAACAATGCAGACACGGAACAAGAGGGAAGTGAGCTTAGCTGGCCCCTCTGGGCCAAACATAAAATAAATCAAGTTAATGATATACTAACGTAACAACGTTCTCAAAAGTCATTCTTACAAATAGAAACAAGAATTTGGACTCCCTCCTTCACAACTCTCTAGATATATTCAGCTTACAGGTGTCCTTTAATCAATAATGACAAAAACCCAAGACATAGATAACCTCCATATTTCCAATTGCACAACATATACACTCATAGAAGGAGTACAAGGGAATCGTCTCTGGTTTATACAACATCTTAATTGAATATTCTTTCTCTATTGACACCTCATCTGCATTACAACAATGGTGGTCTTCATGACTGAAAATGCAATGGTCTGATGAGGCCTGGGGCACCCTACTGGAAAACTTCAATAGCGGGCTCAGAGATTCTCATCTGAAATTTAGTTATTTTAAAATATTGCATCGCTGGCACTAGTCACGTTATATCTAGCCAAATTTAACCCCGACTCCCTCTGCTAGAGATTTCAAGAGCCCAACTGTGACATTGTTTATATACTGTGGGAATGTCAAAAATGTGTACTTTTTAACTTCAGATTGAGAAATATTTGAATGACTGCTCGCTCAGTTTTTCCTTTTCAGCATGACTGTCATGCTTGCATGATATTTCAGATGAACCCCCCATGTCTGCACACACTTACAAATGGCTTCCCACTGCCCTTGGTCTTGCTAAAGCCAATATACTACGTTTTTGGAAGACAAATTCAATCTTGGTTTGAAGATATGTTTGAAGTGGCAAAATTTGAGAGAATGACTTAGAACCTAAATGATAATTTGCACCAATTTGATTGTGTTTGCGACCCTTTTCTGGAATTATGACGGTGACGACAATGCTACTTCATTTATATGATATGCTGAGACAATTGTTCTCATATATATATGTGAATGCATACTTGATTGTTCTTTGTTCTTCCCCTTCTTTATTACTCAATTTCTCTTTGAATGTACCATTTATATTTTATATACGATTCTACACTGAACATGTCCCGTTTTATATTTAACTACCAATTAAAAATTGGAAGCAAAAAAAAAGTGCGTGCAAGCAAGTATTGGCAAAACCAATTCTTTGCTACCTGCCTCTAGCTGTGCCTCCTATGTCAGTGCCCTGATTTTATTCCACAAGCATCTAAAAAAAATTACATGAAAGACAATAGGCGAAGACGCATACTCCATATAATAGGACTTACCGCTTGAACTCTGTGTTCCTGTTTGGGGTGGGACCTCATCCCTCAGCCACTCTGTGCCCAGAAGGGGCGGGGCTACAACCATGCGCTTAAAAGCGACAAGTGCTTCCCACAGTGCGGGTGTTTCCACACAGCGGTTCTCTGTTGCCTGCACTTACCTCCTGGACTCTATGTGTTCCTGGTTGGGGTGGGTCCTCGTCTCCCACCCACCCCACACCCAGGTGGGGTAGGGCTACAACCACGTGCTTAAAAGCACAGAGTGCTTCCCGCAGCATGGGTGTTTCTACACAGCCGTTCCCTGTTACCCGCACTTACCTCCTGAACTCTGTGTTCCTGGTTGGGGTGGGACCTCGTCCCCCAGCCACCCCGCTTCCAGAAAGGGAGGGGCTACAACCACGTGCTTAAAAGCACCGAGTGCTTCGCGCAGCGTGGGTGTTTCTACTCAGTGGTTCCCTGTGGCCCACACTTACTGCCTGAACTCTGTGTTCCTGGTTGGGGTGGGACCTCATCCCCCAGCCACCCCATGCCAAGGAGAGGCGGGGCTACAACCATGCACTTAAAAACGCTGTGTGCTTCCAGCAGTGTGGGTGTTTCTACACCGCGGTTCCCTGTTGCCCACACTTACCGCCTGAACTCTGTTTTCCTGGTTGGGGTGGGACCTCGTCCCCTAGACCTCCCGTGCCCAGGAGGGGCGGGACTTCAACCACATGCTTAAAAGTGCTAAGTGCTTCCAACAGTGCAGGACGCACCAGGGCATGTACCCTTGCGAAGACCAGGCTAAGACAGGCTGGGCCATCCCTCTTTTGTTCATCATCTGAGATGTCTTTTCACTTTAGGTTTTAAGGAGAAGCGGAGGTTGAACAATGGAGGAACGCAAAATATGTCCTCCAGTCCCTACACAAGGTACAACCTTGGACACTATTTTTGCAGTGTGCAGTGGAGGTATTGAACAAAGAAATTGCTTTAGCCGAGAGACGCTTATCATTGTCATCCACACCTACTGTTTATGTTTCTCAGGAGTCTAACAATGCCACAATGGGCAATAATGAGTTGGCACAGCTCTTGTCAGATAATCACCAGGATGTTGAACTTGCCCCTACTATATCAGCTGTTACATCCATTATAACACATATCAATCAGCCAGAAGCTACGGAATCCCTCCAACCCTTTGATTAATCCTCAATTAAAGTAAAAACCACAAAGAGTCAAGGAGGGAAAAGGAAAGGAGCAGACGGAGGGAACAGATCTAAAAGACAGTGCCCGGTGCCTTCAACAAGTCCATCTACCACAGAGCAAGGGGTAGACAAGAATAACTTGTGAATTGGAGGGGGTCCCATAGCACTGATAGTAGAGGAACTTTCCACGGGTGAGCTGATCTTGGTTTTGGCTGCTCTGAGTCCCATCTTAAGCCGATTAAAGAAAATAGAGGAAAATCTTATGAACCTGAACCTGGCTCTTGCAAAACGGAGATCGGCCGGCCCAGTGTCTTAGGGCTCAGCTGGTTCTTTCCCGAGTTCATCACATCCAGGTGGGACACAAGCACTAGGCCAACAACTGCAAATCACTTCAGGGAGAATTTCTCACTCCACCCTGGTGGCAACTGAGGGATTCGAGGGAGAATCCCAATTGCCATAACCTACAAAGGGCTTCTAATGGGAAAGAAGGTGCTCAGTCCCGAAACTGCCAATATTGCAGTTCCTCCTCAAGCAACCCTCTTAGTAATGGTATTGAGAGGAGTTCCTCCCTTGATGCATGATATAACTGAGAATCATGACCAACTAACGAACAAAGTGGTCCACAGGGTCAATGGAAGGCTGGACGGCCCGGGGCTATCAATTAGTCAGATTTTTCACGTTTGAAGAGTTGCATGGGTCGGTAACAATATAAAACCGGACAATAACGATTGCATTGTTGTTAACTTTAAAGGCAAGTTGGTAGCCAAGGATATCCTGACCAGGCTCCATTTTTTTTGCTTATTGTCAAAGTCAATCGAGGCGCTTCCACTAGGCTTCTTCTATAGGCCTACATGTAGAATGTTCCCAGCTCCTTTGACATCCAACGAGCCCGTTTCCACCTCTAACAGATTTTTGCCCATTGCTCATCTGGAACAATTGGATTGACTTTCTGAGCAAACCCCCTCCTCTGGTCAATCTCCGTCAGTTTGTCCTGGTCCCGGAATGGGGAGGCAACACCTGTATCTGGCCAAGGGGGATCGAGAACTTGTCATCATCTCATGGAACATCGCTGGTCTGGCACAACAAATCTGAGCTAAAGGATTGGGTAATGTACGCAAATAAAGCCCATATTGTATGTCTCCAAGAAACCTGGCTGATGAACCCAATAGACTATGATGGTTTTATGTCATTTTATACCGCTGCAACACCTCCAAATATGGGCAGGGCCAAGGGGGTCTGGTTACATTAGTTTCCACCAAACTTGCACTAAAAGGCACGAAAAGCTTTTTAACTTCACCTTACTATCAATTTGTCTGTTTAATTCAGAGGGCAATCTGGACATCCTGGTTATACATTTTTATAACATTGTTTTTGACTCTTCACTGGTTCATGTTGTGAAAGCCCTTGCTCTAAATTTGGCCCATTTTATTGACCGGTTCAGAAAGGACTATTATGTTGTTTTGGCAGGGGATTTTAATGTGTCACTATGCCTTTTTTCGTCTAAGCAGGTGTGCGGGCTCACTGATTGTAGGTGGGATGACACGCTTATTTTAATCACTGCTCCTATGGTGCAGCACTTAATGACTTAATACTAAAATATTATTTGAAAATTGTAGAATCTTGTTGGTTGAACTCCCAATTCCAGCTACCAACTTTCATAGGAAGAGGATGTAATAGCAACATTTATTTTTATCCTCATTTCAGATAGTGATAGAATAATTTTACAGGACTTTGAGGTGGGAGCTAATTGCTTAAGCGACCATAATACGCTTCTTCTAAAGCTTAAGATGAAATCTCCTCTATGCCTTGAAGTTGGTAAAATCAACAATATTGCTCCCATCGGTCTGAATGGCATTAAAATGAAATGGGCAGGGGTCAACCCATCTAGAGTTTTAAATGTCTTATTAGCTAGGAATATAGAGCATTTTATGCAGGCCTGGCACCAGTCAACAATCATAAGGAGACAATGGAAGCTCATAATTCCATCTCCCTATCCATTAGCCAAATACTGACTCAGAGATCAAAGGGACAAAAGAGGGATAAAACAGGCTGGTTTAACCATCAATGCACAAAGGCACGGAACATTCTTATCAACCTCTTACACCAGCGCCCTAGGCTCCCATAACAGTCCAGG
Organism: Calotriton arnoldi; assembly: GCA_963921515.1. Classification (NCBI taxonomy): domain Eukaryota; kingdom Metazoa; phylum Chordata; class Amphibia; order Caudata; family Salamandridae; genus Calotriton; species Calotriton arnoldi. Next base: position 921,653 of record CAWUFW010007262.1, on the reverse strand, counting down.
AAGCTAAATTAAAATATAAAATGCCTATAAGGGATAGGAAGAAGGAACTGCAAGAGAAAGCATGGGAGGATTTAGTAAAAGCTGCTGAAATTGGGGAAACCCCCATTTTTGGAGAACAGTTTATGCCCCCTTGTTCTCCAAAGGTGCAAGACCGGACCTAAATTAGTCTATCACCCCTTACAATGGGTGGATCACTTCAGTCTGATTTTTCTCTCAGACTAATGATATAGAAGTAGTGACACAAATCCCTGTGGCTACTCCCCCAACAGATATGGTTTTTACCCTGGAGGAGGTCGTAAGGGCACTGGATAAAAGTCCCAGGGGGAAGGCAACTGGCCCCGACGGGGTCCCAGTGAACACATAAAGTCAGAGATGGCCATTTAGGCTCCGTTTATGACTAAGGTTTTAAACGCAGCGTTAGCAGGACAGGTACCACATTCATCGGCCTGTTCATTTATTATACCAGTTTTCAAGAAGGGTTCAAGACATGACCCTAAATGTTATCGAAAATCTCTCTTCTTGACTCCTCGGCCAAATTATTGGTGAGGGTTCTCTTAGAGAGATTGGAAGCCTGGGCTGAAGCAAACGATATTTTAATGAATGCCCAATACGGCTTCAGGAAAGGGCTGGGGACTGTAGAGCAATCGCTCAACCTTAATCTGTTGATGGGGAAATATGCCCAAGCTAAAGAAGGATCTTTATATTTGTGCTTATTGATTTAATTTGTGCTTTTGATTTGGTTAAACGTACCAAACTTTGGGCCTGTATGCAACAACTGGGGGCGCCTAGGGAAATTATTTTGCTCCTCTCAAACTTGTATAGTAACCTTACTGCCAAAATCAGCTTTGGGACTGAGGGGGAATTTACCGTACTTATTAATATAAGGAGAGGGGTTCAGCAAGGATGCATGTTGGCGCCCTTCCTCTTCTCTTTATATATAAATGGGGTGGACGATAAACTACAATGGGAAGGTGCAGATACCCCCAGAATTGGAAGTCGGCTAATACCACTGCTTTTGTACGCAGACGATGCAGAAATCTTGGCACTTACACCTATTAGTCTGCAAAAACGTATTAACTCCTTTACAAATTATATGGAGGAGAGAGATTTACAATAAACATAGCTTAAACTTTTATTATGAGTTGTGGTCAAAGGAGGGAACAGGGTAACACCTTATTTATCAAGGGGAGCAAAATACCAAAACGTTTAATTATCTAGGAATCCAGTTCTCCTCTAAAGGGGACTGGAAGCACCATAGAGTAAGTTGCATATCCAACATCGCAAGAAACAATGAAGGCCTTTTTAGGTTTGCCTCTAAATTAGGCTCTAAGCCTATTAGAGAGCTGCTTATTTTATATAAGGCAACATCAATTTCAGCTGCTTCATATGGAGCAGGAGTCTGGGGGGGAGGGGGTAATGGAAGGATACAAACACACGAAATAAGTTCCTAAGAAGACTCCTAGCAGTACCCCAATCCACATCAGAAACTATCTTTCGTGGCTAACTGGGAGTTGGGTTTGTTTCAGATCAATGAAAAACCAAAAGGCTATTGTTATGGCATTCAGTTTGGTCTAAAGTAGAGACACACTTCACCAGATCTATTATCAAAGACTGTGTGGGACTTGATCATCAAAGAAAAATCCCTTGGCTGAAGCACATAAAGCATATCCTGGGAGGGCTTGGCCAGACAGAGGGGGATCTTTGGGCCCACCCGGAGAATATTATTGGCTATCAAAAATGCCTTAAGGAGCATATCCTTACAATTTGTCATGAGGAAAGGGTCCAGTGGGATCATTCTAAGGTCTCTGTGGGAAGATACTTGGCAATGAATGTTCAGCCTGGGTGTAAAAACTATCTTATGTTAATCCATAACACCCACCACAGATTCCATTTATCTCGATTTTGATTTCTTATTTTCCACCGAATGGTCTCTTTTCCAAGGAATGAAGGGTGGGGCCCTTTAAATCAGAACTGCCCCTGTGAAAATAGAACGGAACAATCGACTTTGCACATTGCACTTTTTTGTAAATTTTATCACTCACTGAGAAAGCAATATCTTAAATCGCTTTTAATGAACGAAAGAATATTTTATTACCAGAAGGCCTTTCAGTTTTTGTATGCGCTTAAGGATTGTCTAGTTTGTCATTGGGTAGCCATGTTTCTTTCTAAGGTGCTGCGCACTAGGGACTCATTATTTATGATGCTTTTATGTTTCCAACATGGTATAAACTGAATAAAGTGAATTAAATCGAATCGAGTTTAAAAAATGTAATGTCATGTGAGATGTTGATCACTATGTGGAGTTCTAGAGATGAGGAGAGATGATTTTGTAGGAATTGGTGTATGAAGCATTTCAAGAATTATCGTTTCCAATATACAGCAGATGAGTACAGAGGACTTTAAAAACCCAATTTCTGCTAGGGTATGGAAATTGCTGTCATTCCTAAATGAAGACAACAATTTATAGTGAAGTGCTTTGCATCACCGATGTGTCCGTAAGATATATGTTCAATATTTCATTAAAAAGGCATGAAAGAATAAACCCGCTGCTCACTTCCGGTGCAGGCGCCTGTTCGCTGCACCTTGATGCACTGCTGGTACCTTTGTATCTCTGTTAACAATTTCGTTTCTGGCTGAATAATGAAACAGCTGTTCACGATATTTATAGAAACAATAAATATTTAGCTCCTAATAATACAAACCTGAATTATTTTTAAACCCATTGCTTTCTTGTTCTCTATCACTGCAGGAATGCGCTCACATTTTTCAATATTCCATAATCGTATTGATGAATCCTAATTCAAAAGGAATAAAAGTGATTTACATGCCAATTATTGTGGGTTTTGTATTGCGAAAAGGTTTTGTCATGTGGAGGTAGAAACACAGCACAGGCGCAACAGGTGCAGCAGCAGCGCAAGACACACACAAACACACACGCACGCACGCATGCGCACACACACACCGCCCACCCCCAGAAAGCAGCAGTGCAAATTTAACACACACGTTTGAAATTAAACAACGTACCCATTGTAACTGCTCGATTACAGTAATCCGTGACTCTTATGATTTTCTGCCCAAGATTTTAATAAATAAATTTTCGCACTCAACAAAAACCTGAAACCAGAGTTTTCTTGCGGACACACGAAAGGACTTACTGGAACAATTGTTTCAGCTTGTGTTGTGGGGAAGATATGACTCCTCTTCTTATATGGCCAAAGTGGCGTTTGTGCACAGAGGTACATCAGGTCACAGGAAGACATGGGACAAAGAAGTTGTAAGGGAATGCCTTTTTTTGCATGATCACTGAATTTTTTTACTGATGCTGCTGGTTTTTCTACTCTGAAAGTGCAACAAGACAGAGGTCCTCATCCTCGGCTCCAACCCCTCAGCCTGGGACGACTCCTGGTGGCCTACGACACTGGGAGCAGCCCCGACACCCACCGACCACGCACGCAACCTGGGAGTCATCCTCGACTCAACGCTCTCCATGGCCAAGCAAGTCAACGCAGTCTCCTCCTCCTGCTTCAACACCCTCCGCATGCTTCGCAAGATCTACAGGTGGATCCCGACAGACACAAGAAGAACATTCACCCAGGCCCTCGTCAGTAGCAGACTTGACTATGGGAACGCCCTCTACGCGGGAGCCCCGGCCAAGCTCATCAAGCGACTGCAACGCATACAAAACGCCTCCGCACGCCTGATCCTCGACGTACCACGGCACCGCCACATCACCCCCCACCTGAGGAACCTGCACTGGCTCCCCGTCGACAGGAGAATCTCCTTCAAACTCCTCATCCACGCACACAAGGCACTCTACAAGACTGGCCCAGCCTACCTCAACAGACGACTCTTCTTCTACGTCCCCAACCGCCAGCTCTGCTCCGCCGACCTCTCCCTCGCCACCGTCCCTCGCATTCGAAGAACAACCACCGGCGGCAGATCCTTCTCACACCTCGCCGCCAAGACCTGGAACACCCTTCCACTAAGCCTACGACAGACCCAAGACCTGCTGACCTTCAGGAGGCTGCTCAAGACCTGGCTGTTCGACCAGTAGCAGCAACCCCCCCCCCTCTCCCCAGCGCCTTGAGACCCTCGCGGGTAAGTAGTGCGCTCTACAAATTCTGTGATTGATTGATTGATTGAGCCCTGCCAACCAGGTCTCGATGCCAGTGCACTGACCCTTAAAAAGGTATACGTCTAATTGGCTTACCCACAATTGGAATAAGTTAACTTACTTATAAGTCCCCAGTATCTGGTACAAGAGATACCTAGGGTCAGTGAGTTAAAGTGTCCCTCGTGGACCCGGTAAAGTTGCCGGAGTGCAGTTTTGTTGCCCAGCACGGACGTTACTGCCAGTTAAAGGGAACCACCGGTTTTGCTGTAACCAGAGACCAGAAGGCTAGTGGCAACTGGTTTTATGCTGACAGGGTCAGACAGGCCTAGAAGGCAATCAGGCAGTGTCCAATGGGCTGGTCTGACAGGTCAGTGTGTGGGCAGTTTTTCTGTCTGTTTGTGGGCCTGTTTTATGGTCTGCTGGGCTGGTTTTTACTTTTGATTTCCCTGATATAAAAAAAACATTGTCTGCAGCAAGCTCAAATACATGCAGTCTTCCATACCTTGCAAAACTCTTATACCGCTTGTTGTTACAAGTTTAAAACTGACCCAATGATTCACTAATGGAGGTCACTTTTATTTTGGTGCCCAGGCCTATTTTTTGTCCCAGTCCTACCCTGGAGCTGGACTTCACCCGGACTTCATGGGACGAAGACCCCTCAGGCCAAATTCGCCCCTCCATGTTCGTTGATCAAGGGGTGGCCAATGGAAGACCCCCGACACTGGTTCCGCACTCTCAGCATCCTTGAGCATCTTCACCATCCTGCATCTCTTACATCAAGACTACTCCATTGATTCTAATGGTGGTCCACCTATAGACCTTGGAACTGGACTAGAGACTGCTTTAACTTTGAGGTAACTGTTCAACTGGAACTTCCTTATTGGTTCCTGTGACTGGCTACCCATCGGAGTTATTTTCCATGAGAGTACCCTTATAGCGGTTTACAAGTTACTTGTTGTGGCTAACCCTAAACCAGGAGTTGCAGTCTATCACAATGATTTATTGCGCTAAGTGAAAAGCTGTTATTTATTGTTTCTTTAAAAATTCATATCTCGGAGACAAGCTGGTGAATTATTGTCATTGAGGCATCTAATTAAAGATAAAAATACAACCTATTTTTAAAAATTGGTGTCAGATTGTTATTGTGTTTTCCTCATATTCAACTATTTTTTTACATTTTAATGCTTTACACTTGTTCCTTTGATAATGCCTGACTGCTCTGAGCCACAGCTACCCATGAAGGAACGAATGTTTTACAAACAAACCTGGCTGGCCTTGGTATGGAATTGTTCCTTTTTTACATGGTGGGGTCACACAACCACACCATATGATAAACCCCTTTCCTCACATCCTTAAGGGGCCTGGGGATGACGGCTGAGGAAACAAGCGGGACATGACATGCAGCATGGCAAGAACATAGGCAGGTGCAGCCGGTAATGAGGTGGTGTTACAATAGGATGGTGGCAGGTTGGCCAAGAGTATGAGGGTTTCAGGGAGTTGTTGAGGATCACAGGAGACGAATTACAGAGAGCACAGGGTAGGAAGTCCAAATGGTCTTTAGTACTGGTGAGCAATTAGAGGAGAGTGAGCAGGGAGAAAAGGCAGGCACAGGGAATCATATAAGATTTTGGCGGTGCCCAGGAGGAACATGGGACAAAAGATATATGAAAGGCACAGGGGCACTTGAGAGCTCTAAAGATAAATAGCCAAGGGAGGCAGACAGGCGCGTAGGAGGAGGCAGCACAGTTCTTGCTGCAGATAGGTGTGGCACACATATGGGTCAGTGGATGCCAGAGGTACTCCGGGACATAGGCGGGGAAGGCACGATCTCAGTGGCTCTGTGGGGTATAGATATGAGTGGCAAAATGTGTTGGTAGAGAAAGGGGTGCACCAGTGGGTTCCTGTGCACTGCGTTTACTGATGCTACCTGTGAATGCAGCCAGCACATTGTAGCAGGGGCACTAGAAAGTCATCATCATGGCCATCCTTTCTTTTGCATTGGGGCACTTCAGGAAATGCCAGGCTCTCCCAACAGCCTGCTTGTTATTGTTTCAGCCTTGTGGGCAGAGAGTAACAGATTTACGCAGTAGTTAGGTTGCCCTTGCGTCTAACAAGAGGGACAACACTGCAGGGCTCAGAAGGCCCATCCCATTGCTGCTACTTGGTAGAGACAACTGGAGCTCACACTGCGGAAGGGCTTCCCTCGCTCCTGTAGGGGCAACACTGCAGGCCACACTAGATTCAGAATTTCTGGAGCAGAAGGTGGAGTAGCCAGTTTCCTCTTTACAACAATGGATGGTTTTTTTTGGAGAGCACAAGGAAGATCGACCCAACCAATCCCTGCGGTATGTTAATTTCTGCAGCCCACTCAATTGCCACTGGCATGAAAGTAGGACTACATTGGGACAGCTATTACCATTATTGTTGCTTGCCGTGATTGATAAAATATGCCTCCCTTTGTACAATGCATAGGGTGCAATGATGCACCTCTCATGCAATGAACGGAAGCTACACAATGTCTGCACTTATTTTCTTTCACAATGTAACAATATGAGCTGGAATGTAAGGTATTGGGCCATCTGACACTATCTGCCACGTAGTCCATTTTTGAAAATTCTTCATACAAAATAATGCATGACAACCATTATTTGTCAAACAGAGTAACTGATAACAGCCATCAAGTGTTTTGCAAATAATCGCTTCTTCAGGGCCCAGATATAAAATTCAGAAAAAGTTGTCACTCTGATCAATAATTTGATCTTCCAATTGAAAATGTCTTACTGATGAATCATATATGATGATGTATCATGTAGTATTTTGTACAAAGAATCATGTCATATTGGACATTCACCTGTGACAATGAAAAGAAATTTCTCGAACTGAACATTCATCTGTAAAAATAAAAATACATTTCTATGAAATATTCACAGTTCACGGAATTTATATTGTCTCTCAGTTAATCAGTTATATCTTGTTGTTAGTTACATGAAACAGTGCCACTGAAAGGTAACCTGCGATCTGAGAGTTTAGTCCCAGGTGAGAATTCCATTACCTAAAAAATGTAATTATATTTGTATATATGAATATAACCACTGACTCTTTTTGCTGGGTCCAGGAGACAACAGGATACGTTAAAACTAAGAGGGGAGTTGACTTCAACCCAATTGGAGAGGGGTCATCATGGTTCTGTCTGGCTCGTGACTTTATAAGGAGGTTCTAGACATGAAAATGATACCGACAGTGACCCACAAGGCTTCCGCACCCCTCACAAACCGCCCATGGAGCAACAGTGGACTGCAGCAGCCCTGTTTTATGGTTTACAAAAGTAGGCTTGAGTTGAGGCATAACACCAGGGGAGTAGCAAGGGGGGGCGGTCGGCCCCGGGAGGCACAAACTCTTACCTGCGGCCATCGCAGGAATCACCAGCACCCCCTCCCCCACTCTTACATGCGGCAGCCATGGGCAGCAAATGCACGGACTGTCACGGGCGGCACAAGGCCTAGCTACGCCACTGCATAACACCTAATACCTGTAGGTGGACATGATGGTGTACTCCTACCACAACTTTTGTGGGTCACTGTTGGTAACCTTTTCATTACTTGCCCATTACATCAGCTCTAGTATTTGCAGAGGGACTATTTTCTGATAACAGTCCTGAAGAATGCCTAGAACCTCCTTGTAAGGTCGCATGCCAGACAGAAACATGTTGACTCCTCCGCAAGTGGGTTGAAGTTCACTCCCCTCTCAGTTTTAACCTATCCCTTGGGGACACCAGAATAACAAAAGCTGCTCATCCCACCAAGAGGTAGTTTTATCCTTCCCTGATACTCACCTTCCACTCTGCATACCTCACCCATACTATTGGCTCTCATAGGACCTCTATCACTAAAAACACTCCGAAAAGCACCTCTCATACTAAAGTGAGTTGCAGCCTACACCAGGAACCATTTGTCCTGGTGTGAGGAGGAACGCGATGGTGAAGCATGCCACCTGGGGGTGGGTGAGGGTTACAGTCCTAAATCAAGGGATTTGCCAACAGTACAAAGTACTCCCTCCCTAGAGAATGTTCTCAGGAGATTAATTGTAGAGATTGTGTGTATCTTTTTGTTCTTTATATTGTGTTTCCAGGAGCAGTACACTATCGGTCAGTTTAAACACGCCCTATAGACTCTCTTTGTGAATTGAAGAACTACTGGTAACCACGTTTCTGAAGATAAATATTTGATTGTGTGGTGCACAGGCATTAGAAATCTGGTTATAGGTTGAAAGAAAAAAAAACAAGTGGCAATTTCAAGGAACGGCCTGGAAGAACAAACGGACCAGGGTTCCATATGAACCATTGCCAACACGAAGAACATTCCTAATTCACCTGAGAGGAGAACATTTTTTCATTCAGCAATACAAAATTGGAAATAACTAATGAGAAATGATGATGAAAACAAAAGATAAAACCAGTGCGCCTACAAAATTTCTTCAACGAAGTTGACCAGGAACAATTCTTCTAGATTGAAGTTTGACATACGTTACTTTGGACCAGTCATTAAAATATTACCCTCCTCTACTCAGTGGCGTAGCAAGGAGGGGGCTAGTCCACCTCGGGCGACACGAGGTTTGGGAGCAGCTCTTACCTGCGGCTGTCACGGGGCGGACAACGGAGGGACCGCCACGGGTGGCAAAAGGTGTAGCTACGCCACTGCCTCTACTGCTGGATTTAAAATATCCATCCATTTAAACCATCTAGCAGGACTAGGGTTTGTTGCAAATGCTTAAGCATGGTTTTACCTTTGATGCCGATAGGACCCATTTTTTGTCACTGCTCAATGCAATATCTTCCACCCAATCTTCATGGCCCTGCAGTGAAAGTGAACTGGATTAAAGTACAGAAATACAAAATTGTCACCAGCAAACATGTTGAGTAATCGCCACTGCCTGTGGTTGTCTTCTCATCAAGGAACGTGCAAAGCAAAAGCTAGGAAATGAAAGCCACCACGAAGCCAGGCATTCTGATAAAGTAGGTTTTGGGGGGCGGGGGGAGTATTTCATGTAAAAAAAGACCTATCTAACAAAGATGCTCAATGTAGGCAAAGAGTTAAATAGATACATGATGAGAGCATTACAAATATTAACTATTAAGAGACGGATTGTAGAATGAAGAAAAAGACAAAAGAAACGAAGAAATCTGGTAAAAGGTAAACAAATAAAACTGAACAAAAAAAAAATGTAAAACAAATTGAGAAGAATACAAAACACACATATATCAACGACTGAGAGAAAACAATAGTCATAAAGAGCACCATTATGAAAAAGAACATTGCCATTTCACTATCAAATGAACAATGCTGTAAGACACGCCTATCAATTACTGCAGGTCGGCCAGGCAGTAACTTTCTTTACAACATAATAGCAACTACAGCAGATGTATCTTCAAAGCACTCCAGAAATACTGTTGTTACCATGAGAATTATTTCCAGATAGTGTTAAACACATGCATTACACTTATTTGACCATGGTGCACCTGCAACCATGAAATCTCCTGCAGTCATAAAATACACAAATAAACAACATCAGCACACCTATTTGTACATAAAACTGAACCTTTTGAATAAATAAATGTTCCACGAATCCAGTACCTTCAAAGTCACCTTTTTACATGCTGCGTCCACATTCCAGACAACAATGGTTTTGTCATAGGCACCAGAGACGAGAAGGGTGGCTGAAAGGCAAAAAAAAGGCATTCCACTTATTTCCTTACTTTTGCAAGTTTTTCAACAGAAATCGGTCTCCAGGCTGCTATGAAGAAGACACCGTGTTTATGTAAAAGTAGATATTAAGAGGATGCCAATAGACGACCATGTGGACTGTTGAGGTCTACCTTGTAGGTAAATACAGAAAGGTGTAAAATGAATTACATCTGTACAGTGTACCATTGTTTATCTGTAGATTTCACAATTTGTATGAATAGTGAACCACGACACAACAATATGGCTGATGACAGTTGTTTAACAAAAAGTGGATGGACCCAAAGTATTTCTCGTCCGCCTGCCACAAACACTGTCAGAAAAGCCAGGGTTGCTGAATACCAAGGATGCCTAGTGTGGATTCCACCTCACGCATTTCCCTCTCTACCTTTGTACACCAAAACTGATACTGGCACAAATTAAGTACTGCAGGGAACACCAGAGAGAAAAGAGAACAACTAAGATTCACCCTTCTAGACTGCGCAAGTTCATAAAAATGTAGCAAAAGGCAGTGATATGTTCACACATTGTGTTTGGGGGTCGTCATTGAGTTCTAATAACCTGGGGCACAAAGTCAAAACAAGCTGTAGACCACCATAGTCTGCTCCTGTATATGATAATACCTAGATTAAATGTAGGTGATGTAGGTGCAAGTCAAGCCAAGCTGCAGGGAGATCCCAACCCACGTACTTAGGTGAACTCTTCTGCACTGTGCCCACTCTGCACTGAAATGCATGCTCATGATAGAGCCACTTATACAGCCCTTACTGCTGCCTGCTTGAAGCCTACTTGCAAACATATAGCAGGAGAAACAAAAAAGTACAAAGAGTGAGTGAAAGAAAAAGAGAGACATAAAAAGGAGAAAGGGAAAGAATGAGCAAGATAACGAAGTAAAGAGAGAAAGATAGAGACATAGAGGAAAAAGACAGAATGAGGAAGATAATGAAGTAAGGAGAGCTGAAGATAGAGATTAGAAGCAAAGTGGTTGCAAATGCAACAGAATACCCTGCTCGCCAAACTCCACGTCCACACACTCTATTTTGAGTGGGGTGGATCATCAGTATTCTGCCGACAGACCATCCGTAGGCTCCATAGATGGAATACCTCCTCAGACGGCCACACTGAGTAGAGGCCATTGGAAGAAGGACTTTACAGCATCCGCCCCATTTAGGATGGATGGCGTAAAGGCTTTTTTTCCTATTCGGCTGCCAGGAAAGACCTGGTGATAAGGAGCAGGAAAACAAATAATGACCCCCATGCCCTGGAGGAAAATTCCCAGATTGTTGGGGCCATAATTTTTGTTTTTCCTCAAACAAACTCACACTATGTAAAACAAAAAACCTTTGAAAAGTATGACAGCCAGCCATCATATCTGACAGTGCATCCATCAAACTTTTTATACATTGACAGGAATCGCCTAGGAAGGTGGTCCCTTTCAATGTACACATTTGTCTGTAGGGCCAGCAGACCACTCTAAATTTGCGGGCGGACGTCCCTCAAGATGGCGGAGGTAATGCTGCCATCCCAATGGAGTACTCTCCATCCACCAACTCTAGATCAGGCCCATAGACTTAAAAATTCAGAGCCTCAGCAGAAGTGAAAATAGATGACTAGTAACAAAGACCTACACAGTCTAGAAATTGCCACAATAAGCACTCACAGCGCATGAAATCTTTCCATTCCCCACCAGCCAATGAAGAGGAGGTTTACACCTCCAAAAGATTCAGGAATAGCTTAGAAACACATTATCAGAGTTTATCAAAAGGTAACAAAATATAAAAATCGATGAAAACTCAGAGCCACAGAAGAAAATGAAATGCTGCACGTGAATAGCACCATAGCAGAACATATGTTTCTGCAAAAAGCAATAAACAAAAGAAAATGCCACCTTCTTTCGCATCTGTGGCCCAAATACCTGTGTGCTAATGAACTCTCAACCCCAGACTCCAGCTCCAGTAAATCAGATTTAAGCATGCTTCTTCCAAAAGCAACTAAGGAAATCGAGGAAATCCTACTATTTCCAAACCACTGCAACTCTAAACATCAGCATGGTAGAGGTGCCATGACTGCCCACTCCAGACTCCATTTTCATCAAGTCAGGCCGAGCACAGGATCCTGGCAAAACCAAGCAGAGAAAACCAGTAAATTTCATCCTCTCACTCCACTCTAGGATGAAACACCAGCGCAGTAGAGATCACCTGACCACCCACACCAGGACTCCATCTCCAGACAAGCAAAATCCAGCACAGGCTCCCTCCAAAAGCCATCAAACAAGAAAAATGTAAATCTCAAATTCCCACACTACTATGGCCCTGAACACCAGCATTGTATAGATTACATGACTTCCCACTCTTGAACCGTTTCTATGACCCATCAAATTCAAGCAAAGGATCTGTTACTTCTGTGCAGAGAAAGCTTACCAGATGATACAGGCATCCAGGCGGGGTACTCTGGACACAGCTGGGAAGAGTGAGGCTGAACACCATGCTCAGCATGTACGTGGGTGCTGCTGCAGCGAAAACCCCACAGGCTTTTCTATGCTTGCGGTCACCTTAAGGGGTGTTCCGCGAGATGTGTGGAACATAGGCAAAGAATGGTGGCAGCAGAGCAGCGGAGTACCATGTGAAACAAAGGGTGTCAATCTTGGGCTACTTCTTCAGATGCCTAAGTGGAACCGTGAGTTTCAGGAAGGAGGCATGAACAAGTCTTTCCAAAATGACGGTATGTCCAGGGGAACACGTCTGAGACTCCCAATCCAAGAGAGAAGGGTTTTTCCTGTGATGTTAGTTCCTCTTTAAATCATGTGTAAGAATGCATCTACAAGTGATGAATGTGTTGCAATGCATTTATTCTCTTATTTTTCATTGAGTTCATTGACCATTTGCTACTATTTTGTCTCTGACTTTAAATCCCTTGTAGCTGGAGACTCTGCTGGATTTCATCTGAATTCTTCTTGCTTGCCTATTCCTCCCTCCTGATGTCAGAGGGAGCTTGGTGACTTGATATTCATCTCTATTTTAAACGTCACCTACAATCAAGAGCTACAACATTTCTAAGAAAGTTTCTTTTTATCCTTTGTGGTTTTTTCCTCCTATTTGCAGCGTTCTTAAGGAAACACTTGACACCATTCACATTCACTTTTAAGTGCAGAGTGGCAACATGTATAATGGAAGGAGTGGTCCATTCCTCAGGCAATCATGAAGATGATTCAACAGACATTTTCAGCATTCAGTCCTTGGCAGGCATACACCAAAAGCAACCAAAAAATAAGAAATCCTGCTCCCTACCACTATGTCCCTCCATACCAGCATGGTAGAGGTTACATGGCCGACCATCCCCAGACTCCATTTCCAGCCAATCAAGTCATGAGCCTTCTTTATCTCTATAGGTCCCATAGCTTTGTTGCAAGGGTTTCAGAAGTAAAGTCCAGAAAAAGACAAGGATGTTGCCTACGAGGACCTCGGATCAGAAACACTGCATGCAACATCTCTTCCCATAGAACATTTCACCTACACCATGTTTGTCCTCCACATAGAGCAGTGCATCAATTCCACTAACACACGCCCACATAGCCAACAAAAGACAGTACTCAAGCTGCGTACTGCCAACAAATAACCATCCACATCTGACTCGCCACCTCTCACAGAAAGCAGACTAAAATATATTACAGTTCATGATTATCAATGCTCACTCCACAGACATGCATGCAGCAGATTTAGCCAGTTTTATCACCAACAATAATCTTGATTGCAACTCTACAACATTCATAACATTGATTGGTTACATCAGATGTGAAAAAGAGTTGCAGTTGTTACTTTTGTAAAGATCATGAATATTCTAGCTAAAACTGTTCTTTAACACCTTTATGCTCATCTACTACCACCTACAGCTATCAGCAACACAAACCCACAATGCACCTTGTTACTGGTCACCCTGAGCCAACCCAACATTTATCTCTGAGATGCCCAGCTGCATTACAGCAGACTCCTCCAGCTACAGGAAAAGCTGATTCCTCAGAGACATCGAAATCACAGGTGCCTTATAAATCAGAGTCACAAAGGATGCCTTACATAGCCTACTGGCCACTGCTTATATCACTCACACTGCCCACCTACACCAATGGGAACACACAAGGCCTCATCTAAACCACAATGATCAACCTCACCTACCAAGTTCTATTAAACACTTACCGGACCGACCATGCAGCCACCTCTTTTAATTGCTCCATACACCTCCCAATCTTTAAAGTCAACAGAAACCAACAAAAACATCCCAACACATACTGTTCACATCAACCTGACCAACTGACCCAAATATTGCAATAGAGTCCTCATTCAATGACTTCACTCACAACCTTCAAATGGCAGTAGATGTCTTGGGGCCAGCTTAAGTCTCTCATCTCTAAGTACAAACCCTCAACATCATGCTACAGTCAGGAGCTCCTCAACAGCAAACACATCAATCTGCGCGAATAATTGGAGAAAACAGATGACTGAAGACCTAAAGATTCTAGAGAATCTTCACTCTGCCTGCAGGAAGTTCATCACAGAGGCCAAGACTTCCTATCACGAAATTGTCATCAATAAAGCCGCCTACAGAAGAATGGAACTTTACAAGGCAATCACACACTTTATAAACGCAACACAGGATCCGCCACTCACCCACTCAAGTGCAAAAATGCACAGCAACCAACAAGTTTTCAAGAACAAGTTCAACAGAATCCAACAACACATCAACACTGTAAACACAACTGATATTACCATGACCATTTCATCCCTCATCACACCCAAGTGGAACACCTACAGGGCTCTCTGTGTTGATGATCTGACTGAATGCTTTGAATGAATTATGGTTGCATCATACAAATACAATATCATCTCATTATTGCTAGTGAAAGAGATCTCTAGTGATGCCTTTTGCTCCTACTGAACATTGTGAACACATCACTCAAGACTGGATAAGTCCTTCCCCATTTAAGAAACCCTACCTAGACCTCAATTACCTCGGATACTAGCATTTCATCATTCAATTCCGATTCTTGGGAATAATTGTTGAGAAATTGCTTGATTTCCAGCCCAAAACTGCCATGACTTCCATGTAAGTCTTGGGCTGGAAAATGTAGTACCCTTCACCCCCATGAGGAGAGGGTTTGTCATTGTGAATATAATGATAGGAAACATTTTGAGGCTTCTCCACTGTAAGCCACGTTTGCAGCTTGAAGTAATTTCAGCCCTTCCCCCATGTTAACCTACGGGGAGAGCAAACCTCATAGGTAGTGAACACACTCATGGGTATTCTTCACTACCTGGGCAGGGAACACACATGTGTACCTGCCTTGCCTTTCACCTACCACTTGCTTCACCCCTTAAGACTTACCCCATGGGTGCCCTAGTGGTAGGAAAAGGTCCCCTCAGGATTGGCCAGTGATTTAGAAAGGCCAACATGAGCATAAGTGCAATGGTGTACAAACAGGCAATGGAAGGCTTTGACACATGTTTAAACACGCCAAAGGTGCAAGTGCACATACACAGGCATGCAATGGCAGGCGGGGACGTTTAAATACATCAGGTAAGCACCACTTCCTAACATGTATAGAAAGGGCGCATGCACACTTTCTCACTGTGTTTACAGTGGGAAAGTGCCCAGGGCCTAGGGCCACTAAAAGAGAATCAGCAACACCCATGAGGAAACAGCAAAATGTTTAGGAAAACACTACCTCAAGCGTGTCAGGTCTAACTCAGCAGAAGACCTGTCTACCTCTAAAACCATCCTGAACACAGAAAATCACATGTGAAACTGTACACCAGAACCTATGAACCTGAAAAGCTTAGGCAATGTTTGTAGACAGAAAGGTGACGAAAAAGAGAGAGTCGGAGAGAGGCAAAGCAGAAGCAAGGTTGGCAGTGAGGTAGAAAAAACAGATCAACAAGGAAAGAGAAAAAGTGGTAAAGTTACAGAGAGATGCAGAGGAATAGAGAGCAAAGCAGAAAGGGCGAGAGGCGGTGAAGAGGAGATACACAGAGAGAGTGACATAAGTGCGATGTCGTTGATGAGGTGGCTGCGGGCTGCTAATACACTAATACACCTCTGTGGTTTGTTTGTAAGACAAGTTGGAGAGGAGTATTTAGTATTCTTCATCATTGTCTTTATTTTCACCTTTTAAGCAGTAGTTTGCCTTGCACTGATTCTGCAGACCTGCGGGAGCTTAGGAAAATGATGGCATTCGTTTAGAAGCTGTTTTCCTGTTACACCGCGGTCTGGTGAGCGCTTTATCCACATTCAATAACTAAAGCCCATCTGCGGAGTAAGCCTGACATTACTGTGTGCTGCCCTGAATTCATCTAATGAAAATGCAATATAACAAGTGCAGTGTAGCACCTCTTTAACACCCCAGTGCGGCGCTGTCACCTGTCATCCCTTCTCCACGTGACGGCATTAGATAAATTACCATCTTGAGAGAACGCGCATGCGCTGACTGAGCCCTCGTGCGCTTTGCTGAAAACTCTCGGCCCACAGGAGCGGAAGGACCCGGTCTTGACGTCCCAGGACTTTAAGGTTTTGTCCCAAGATGCTGTGCACAGTAGGCGCCCATTTCCGCTAAAGCAGCAGTCTGATATGATGTTGTCGTGCCCCCTGCAATGAAAAGGGAAATTGCAGTCTACATTGTAAACAAGGATTCTTACACACCTCAGCTCCCGTTTTCATAGGTCACAAGGTTATTTACATCACCTTAACCACAGGCTGCGCAGTACACAAGGTTTTTGTTACCACCTTAACTCTAAACTGCACAGTTTACACAAGCAGGCATTGAAAACTGCACTAAATCCAGATGCACTGCCCAGCAGCAATAACTGCATTACCACGCTGCCGAAACACTATTGAATTTACAGCATAAACCATTCGGATTAAGTGGTAAAAAGAATACAACTCGAGTGTGCTATTTTTTTCCACTGCTTTTTGCTGTTGTTTACTGCAATAGGATTTCTATGAATTACTGTGAAGCACCATTTGTCACAACAAAAATCAGCACAATTGTCAAAATGTGTGGTAAATCAATTACTGCTCATTTTACCCCTCAGCTGCACGCTAAACAAGGGGGCACAGTTACTTGTATTACGTTTACCCAGTCTGCATAGTGAAAGAGATGCTGTATACCCACCTTAACCCTAGACTTCATAGCTTACAGGGAGGAAGGCATAGTACTGCATTAGGTGGGTCATCAGAACACTGTAGCACAGTTCTGCAACACAGCCCATTCTTGGCACAGTGCAGGACGTACTAATCCACAGCTGCACTAAGGGTCCTTATGAAATGAGCTGCGCATCTTCCACCTCATTAATACTCTGGGAGTGGGATTCAGCTGTCTCTCTCATTAGGAACATATGTAATGTTGAAAATGCAAGATGAGTCTTCAGGGATACAGGCCTGCGAGGGACAGCTGACACCATGTCTACACTCACTTTTGCAAAATACTGCCATTGTGACCCCTATCACTCAAAGAAACAAAGATGGCAATGGCACAAAAAGCATAAAAGTGGGAAAGGGACATCAGTAAGAGGGGAGGAGCATGCAGAAGTTAATAGGACCTCCGTTTGCTCCATTTGTGCCCGCAGCTGGCTTTCCCACAGTGAACGTCCTTACCTCATCAGTCATTAACCAATCTATCTTTTGTTTCTGCTGAAATGAAGCATGGTCTGGCAAAGGCAGGCATGTCCCTTTACCATCATCTTTTCCCTGTGACTCACAATGTGGAAATTCCAATTCGCAAGGCCATTTGCTAATTGAGATTTCAATTTAGTACACTGTACATTGGGAATTCAAGCGCACAAATTAAGCCATTTTGTGTTGCTCTGGCTTTGTAAACCCAAATTCCCTGCATACAACAGGCACAGGATGCCTTATATTATACGGCCTTATATTATATATATATATATGCCTTATATTATCAACTCCAGTCAGCAAAGTAAACAATGTTACTGAAATCACCTTAACTCTATCCCATACAGTACACAAGGTTTCCTGTTACACCAACAACTGTCTACAAACTAAAAGGAGTTCTTATCTGTTTTTTTACTCCTGTCTTCAAAGTACACTATATTCTTATTATCTAGATGTCTACCTGTACAGTGCACACAGTTTTGTATATCATGTTAACTCCAGTATGCATAATACACACCAGTTTTCCTATCACCTTAAACTCAGTGTACATTAAAGAGTTTCTTACACTACTTGAATTCAGTCTGCACAATATTCTAAGAGCCAGATGTGCAAAGCCATTCAACGCTACAAAACCCAACAGTTCACTAAATGTGACAGCTTAATGACTTTTCAGTATGTATTAAACCCATTTTGAAAATCAGAAAGTTCTTACCGAATCGCAAAATGGGTTTAGAAATGCATACTGAGTGTTGGGGGCATCCTTTCCAAATTGCGATTCGGAATGCTATGTATCAATGGTTTGCGGTCACACTTTTGGTCGCAAACAATTGAATTGGCTGACTCTTCAAAGGAGGTTGTAACCCATTAGCAAAGAGGGACCCTTTACCCTTCCTGAGTGTAAAAAAAAAGTTTGCTTGGGAGTGGGTAGTAGTCCCAACTGGCGACTCTTAAACAATGTTTTTTAAAAAGTTTTTTTTTTTATTCAGACCTGTTTCTTTTAAGAAAAACGTGCTGCATTTAAAAGATATTTAATGATATATTTAAAAAGCAATTACAGACATGGTGGTCTGCTGACCCCAGTAGGCCACCATCTGTTTGTTGGCTACCAATCGGAGTGAGTCAAATTACGCAACCTACCTTAAGAATACTAATATGGTTGGTAGGATTGCGATCACCTCTGAATGGGAATTATGTAAATTCTGTGTACTGGACTATTAGTACATAGGTCGGCTCACAAAATTCTATTCCATTCACAAAAAAGTTGGCACGCAATTTGCAACCAGTTTTTGTGAGTGGAATTTTTTTTCATATCTGGCCCCATGTTTCTTGTACTACCTTAACCCCAGTCAGCATTGAATAAAATATTTTGTTCCAAAACCTTAACTTCAGTTTGTAAAGTACATATGGTTGCTTACTGTACCTTTATGTCAATCCGCACAGCACGCAGGAATTCTCATATCCTTTAACCCCACTCTGCACAGTATACAAGGTTTCTTGTATTACTTGAACTGTAGTATGAATAATAGGCAGGGGTTCATATATAACCTTAAATTAAGTCTGCATTACTACCTTAACATCTTCTGCACAGGACACGATGTTCCGTACATTACCTGAACACCAGCCTGCGTAGTGTACATGCTTTCTTGTAATACCTTAACCACATAATGTAGTTGGTTTGAGTATTATTCAATGTAAGGTCCATGCTAAAAGACACAACATATAGTCCAAACTACAAAGATCTTATGGGCTTCTGGTAGGACATTTGCTTTCTCAAAGGAACTCCACATGATCATTTTGTTTGTCGAAAGAGAATATTTCGATACCACAGAAACTCACAATGATATTGTCAATAATTTCACATAACCTAATTCTCACAGAAAGTCTGTATATCACTTACCTGGGAGTACATGTACATCATGTCACCTTGACTTGAACTGCACAAATGATGGCCTCTACTATTCACTAACACCAAGGCCTCAAAATACAAGTCGTGGGGTACATCTCAATCCGTGCTCACAAATCGGAATTGTATGTCGAGTAGTAATGACCACACCTTATTTGTCCAACAGATCCTACAAGAAAAACCTGAAAAAGCTATGGGTAAACTTTGTATGGACAAAAAGTGAAATATGTGGCAATCAGTGTAATAAACACTGATTATGTCGGGCCAGATTGGGAATAAGTGTCATATAACACAAACAGATATATACACCTCACCTCAGAGCATCAGTATTTACCAGGTGAGGTAAATACCAGCCCTTTTCTGCCCAACATATAATCGAGGCCTAAATTTAACAATGCTGGATAAAAATCAGAAGACAGACCAGATCAAAGTGAAAAGAGTCAGGCGAAGAAGCGAATAACAAGCTGAAAGCTCACGCGCCCTTTGTCATTCCAACACACTCGTGCGTTCGTGCGGAGGGGTGGAAAGACTAGCCTCGAGGCAATGTTGTAACAAGTAGGCGAATACGTCATCGTCGGATTAAAAGACCGCCGAATCCATCAATCAAATCGAATGTCTAAAGCTGCTTGGCAGCTTCCAGGAGAGCAGTGCGACAGCAGACACCGGTGGGTTTGCTAAACATTCGTGCTCGCCCACATGCCAGCGATTATGAGTCTTTCTGCAGGAAGCAAGTCATTAGTCACTGCTGTAAGATGCCAGCGTCTGAGCTGTCACTTTCAAGCGAAACCTTAACCCCTGCGTGGCGTCTTTGTGCGACTGGTACCCCCCTTTTCAAATACCTCAGCATCCAGTCGCTTTCGAATTAAAATGGTAAAATAATTAATCTGGGTGGAACAACCAACTTTGAATCTGAACACATTATGCATAGTTCATACGTTTAGAGACCACGTGTACGCTGAATACCCGAGGAGGAGTGTAAAACAAGCATCAATGGTGACGTGTTCATGTACTTTGCTTTCAGGAACACAAGCTCCAATAATTTTGGGACCAATATGGTTGTGGAGAATACAGTGCCACAAGTACTGATTTGTCCCTTGGAGGGAATCAGTAGTTCAATTTCCTCCACGATGGCCACATACATGTGCCATCTTCAGTGAGCTATGGAATAATTCCCCAGAAAGTTTTGTCAGTTCAACACCAGTGGCATATATATATGTGTGTCTCCCATGAAGTTTGAGATCAGTGAGCATGGAGGCGTTACCCAAGAAATCCAAAGAGAAGTGGCACACACCTGGAACACTCTCCTCCAACCTCCTGGGCTGGAAAGCTGTTTGGATGCACATAAAGCCATTTTATAACAACTGTATTAAATTCTCAGAAATGAAATTGACGATAAAGTGAATGAAGCGACGCAGTGGTTGAAAGTGCTTAGTGCAAAAAACATGTAATACAGCCAAGGTGCCAAAAACACATTTATAACGAATTAGATCCATATGGATAAGTATATAAGTGGCTGGAAATTTCAAACTCTAATCAAAAAGTGGTAATTATTTTTGGTGGCAGCTATAGACATGGGATCAACCACTTGAAGGATGTTGATGTTTCAACCCCCAGGCAAAAATCATGGGGTCACAATGAGAACTATGGATACATTTTCTGCATCTGATGAGTCCACAGTAAGTGCAGGTAGTAAAAACCCTACTACACATGGGAAGGGATCCAGTGTGAAAAAGACGAGCCACCTATGCGCAAGAACAATTAGGGCAAGGAAGGAATGTAGACCCCAATCAACAGTGTTGACAGTCTAAAACCTCAGTGGTGTTAGTCAACAAGTGGTAACCACTATGGAAGAGTTGACCTACCCAGCCCGCAACAAGGTCAGGTGAGAGAATCCGGTCCATAACCGTCAGTGTCCGTGAGGGGCTTGACTTAAAATATTTAGCTTTCACTTTGCAGATGCTTGTTCTTGGGAGAGTAAAGTGTGCAACAGGACCAATGACCAAAGCAAAATCCTCCCACAACTTTTAGATGGACAGTGTGCTCAGCATTAGCCATTTAGATACAAGCTAGTGAGGGTAGTACCAGCTGAGTCACCAGATAAAGTTACTGTGTAGTAACTTTATCCAGTGTTAATATGGCTACCCTCACCGGAAAGGCCCATGGTATTTGTTAGTCTAAGAAGGAATGGTAGTTTCTGATTATAAGACTGTCAGCACTGAAGATCATTTGTTGTGGTTGAAGAGCATATATAATAATATCAACAGATCCCATGGGACAATGATTCACCTCGCCCAAGGTATTACTTTTTTAAGTGTCTGTCATCTTCGGCAGTACCCACCCTCGCCCCCATTGAAGTAATTTAGGCAGAAATGATAATCAGACTCTCACGTACCTTAGAAATAAATTACTAAATGGGAAAATATATATTGTAAGTTGAGTCCAATTTTGTCTGGGGGTTGTTTTCTTATTTGTTTCTTTTGTTTATTATTGATCAGCAAGACAAAGATAGGCCTTCAAAGATTGTTGAATGCACTATATGCCTTCACAATTGTAAACCAGGCCTAGGCGTAGTTCGCGGAGTTTCGCTGTGCGGAACTCCGCGAAGTAACAAAAAAACTACGCAGAATTCCGCAAGTGGCGGAGTGCAGTGCGAACTGCCATTATCACTGACCATTCCTGCCGCTCGGGTAGAAATTCTACCCGAGCGGCAGCTCACGCTCGCCAACTTACCGTTCGTGAGTGCGAGCGGGGAAAACTCTGCTGCACAACGCGGAGCGGAGTTTTCTCCACTCCGCGGAGGGCGGAGTGCAGAAAATTCTGCAAACTCCGCGAACGGAGCGGAGTTCACCGCCCAGGCCTATTGTAAACAAGCTGGATATTAACCTGAATATAACCAAAGTACTCAAAATTGCTAAGAATTTTTTTTTTAAACCTGGCGTTTGGAACCTAAATGGGAAACACATAGCAAATGAAAATGAGCACAAATACCTTGGGGTTATTGTAGACAGCAGATGCACCTTCAACCTGCACAAGCTCCAAATGAAGGCTAAAGCAGGCTTCCTCAATCTTGCTTTTGGAGCACTCTCAAAGTCATTGAAGGGTCCAACTTATAGCCACTTGCTGAAAATCCTTAGTGCTAAGTTGATTTCTGCCCTAACCTATGGGAGCAAAATAATGAGGAGGAGGAACTCCGATATTTTGAACCGGTTAATTTCTAAAACATACCGACTCAGCTTCCGTTTACCGAAATTTGCCTCCCAAGTGTAAGTGTGCCTAGGGTTTGGTCTTTTAAAGCAGAACCGGGCATTTGAGGAGCTTACCTCAAAGCTTGCCATCGATTCAAAGCTGCACAACAGGGAACCTTGGATAATCTGATCTGGCACCTGCAGACACACAGTCATTGATGGTTCGCACCTGCAGACATGCAGTCAGTGAGGGTTCGCACCTGCAGACAAGCAGCCATTGAGGGTTTGCACCTGCAGACATGCAGCCATTGAAGGTTCGCACCTGCAGACACACAGTTATTGAGGGTTCGCCCCTGCAGACGCAGTCATTGAGGGTCCGCACCTGCAGACACGCAGCCATTGAGGGTTTGCACCTGCAGACACGCAGTCATTGAGGGTTCGCACCTGCAGACATGCAGTCAGTGAGGGTTCGCACTTACAAACATGCAGCCATTGAGGGTTCACACCTGCAGACAGGCAGTCAGTGAGGGTTTGCACGTGCAGACACGCAGCCATTGAGAGTTTGCACCTGCAGACACACAGCCATTGAAGGTTTGCACCTGCAGACACGCAATCATTGAGGGTTTGCACCTGCAGACACGCAGCCACTGAAGGTTCGCACCTGCAGACACACAGTCATTTAGGGTTCGCACCTGCAGACACGCAGTCATTGATGGTTCACACCTGCAGACAAGTAGTCATTGAGGGTTCGCACCTGCAGACATGCAGACATTGAGGGTTCGCACCTGCAGACACAGTCATTGAGAGTTCGCACCTGCAGACACGCAGTCATTGAGGGTTCGCACCTGCAGACATGCAGTCATTGAGGACTTGCACCTGCAGACACGCATTCAGTGAGGGTTCGCACTTACAGACATGCAGCCATTGAGGGTTCGCACCTGCAGACAGGCAGTCAGTGAGGGTTCGCACATGCAGACACGCAGCCATTGAGAGTTTGAACCTGCAGACACGCAACTATTGAAGGTTCGCACCTGCAGACACGCAGTCATTGAGGGTTCGCACCTGCAGTCGCAGTCATTGAGGGTTCGCACCTGCAGACACGCAGCCATTGACGGTTTGCACCTGCAGACACGCAGCCATTGACGGTTTGCACCTGCAGACACGTAGGCATTGAGGGTTCACACCTGCAGACATGCAGGCATTGAGGGTTCATACCTGTAGACAAGCAGTCATTGAGGATTCGCACCTGCAGACATGCAGTCAGTGAGGGTTCGCACCTGCAGACATGCAGCCATTGAGAGTTTGCACCTGCAGACACGCAGCCATTGAAGGTTCACACCTGCAGACACGCAGTCATTGAGGGTTCGCACCTGCAGACACGCAGTCATTGAGGGTTCACACCTGCAGATACACAGCCATTGAGGGTTCGCACATGCAGACACGCAGTCATTGAGGGTTCACACCTGCAGATACACAGCCATTGAGGGTTCGCACATGCAGACACGCAGTCATTGAGGGTTCGCACCTGCAGACGCAGTCATTGAGGGTCGCACCTGCAGACACGCAACCATTGAAGGATCGCACCTGCAGAGACGCAGTCATTGAAGGTTCGCACCTGCAGACACGCAGTCATTGAGGGTTCGCACCTGAAGACACGCAGTCATTGAGGGTTCGCACCTGCAGACGTAGTCTTTGAGGGTCGCACCTGCAGACACGCAACCATTGAGGGTTCGCATCTGCAGACACGCAGTCATTGAATGTTCACACCTGCAGACACGCAGTCAGTGAGGGCTCGCACCTGCAGACACTCAGCCATCATGTGCATGAAATCAACCAACATGGCACTCAATGCAGGTTTTGTTAAATTCTTGGTGCTGTTTGTGAAGCAGACCGAGGCTCTGTGCTTCAGTTAGAACTTGGTATATCACCTAACAACATTAAGATCAGAGCCGGTGCTATAAACAACATTGTTGCTGTGCATTAACCGATGGATAGACTTGGAATGAGAATTAGCTGTCTTACTGTTTGAAATGCATTTGTTATATAGATTGAGACGCAATTCGTTTTGAGGGGCTGATAATGCTTGAATGGCGGGTCTGCTCGCCAGTTTAACCAGCTTTATGACTGCACAGCACGACACGCACCTTAGCTGCTCTACCATTGCATATCTTTTAAAGAGGTGGGATTTTGTAGGTTTTAATTTGCTGCTAGTTTGCCCTGCACGACATGCACTTTACAGTTTGAAGTTTGCACGTGACTTAATGATATTCATCGGAGTTTTGGTACTGACGTCAGACAGAGACTGCATAGAAGTACTTGCATATTGTTCTTTTAATCCTAGCCTTGCAGTAATTTTATACGTGATTATTGTATTTTATGCTGTATTTTACAGGTAATAGGACTTTGTAATGAATGGTTTTCTGTCACGCAACGGTTTTAATTAACTATGCATGGTAAATAAATACAGTTCAAAGGCTTATTTGTTTCTAGTTACATTTATTCTGAGTAAGAAGACTGGGATCACACCTGATTGCAACCGCTCCTGCAAAATGCAGATTCTTGGTCAAAAACATCTTAACTTGGAAAAATCTGTTTACTATTTTTTTTTTTACTAGAAATCTTTTTATTGAGGATTTTCACAAATCAAAATAACATCCAATACAAGGCATTGATAGATAAAGGTATCCACCACATTGATATGCATAGCAACCGCACGATATTAAGTACAACTGTGCGTAGGCAGTATACGGCAGCAGGAGCTGTGCAGACATTGAATAGAGAACGGAGGATCAGGGCAGGCATGTTTCTTGCATGTGCCTTCAGGTAAATCAAGAACAATATAGCTGAACGAGTAAACATGTACGGTCGGAAGGATACGTTCACGAGTGGCAAAACACCAGGGAGGCTCGTGGGAAGGAAGGGGGATTAAAAGAAGGAAGAGAAAAATGTGGCAGGTGTAAGGGGGAAGTGGGCCAGCACCACCGGGGCAGTGTTGTTATATCACAGGAACGAATTTCAAAGGATTTAAACAATCAAATCCACCGGATCTCGCACTATCTTTCCTTTGCCCCACAGTCTCCCCAGGAAACTGTACTACACCAGCAGCAGAAGTCAAAGGTGGTTCAGTAAATGGTACGGAGGCGGCTCGGTGTGTAGTACCATCGTGTCATCAGTTTGTATGCTGTCTCGCGCTGTGGCATGCTTCGGTATATCTTGGGAATGTCTCGCCAGATTGTTTCCCACTGCTTTTGGGAAATACCCTCAGTAGTGTCAGCTTGCCATTGCAATTGGTATGTGTGCAGCCAAGCCTGCCCCGAATGCTGGAGGACCGGATATGTGTGCAATATCAAACCTCCTGTGCCATCATAGGCCTGACTAGAGTCTCGAAAGGGGTATATTGCCTCGTTGCCCCTTGGGCGCTAGGAGGGTGGAGCTCCCAGTGGCGCAGCTGACAATATTGCAGCCAGGCCGTTTCGGGAACCTGGAATTCTGTTTTGCTTTGCTTGAATGTCTTAATGGTCACAACCTCAAATAAGTCATGCACGGTACAGCAGTCTCCCTCTCCCCAGCTGGAAAATGAGTGGGCTTCAAGGGCCGGCGTGAAATTCAAGTTGGGATGCTGTGGAGTATTTGGACAGGGGAATGTGGCGAGGCCTCATTTAAGCGCTATCCTATCCCATATCTCAAGGACAGTTCTGGTAGGGGTCGCTATGTAGGCGCTTCGTGGGCTTGCATATCTAGAGAGCCAGGCAAGATCCCAGAGGGGCCTACAGGCTACCGCCTGGTCCATGTGGAACCAGTGCCTCTTGCTCTCTTATACCACCCATTCAGAGATATCGCGGAGGAGTGCTGCACAATAGTATTCAATGAGTTTGGTGCAGGCTAATCCCCAGTCTCTGGGTAGCATCAGCATAGTGTTAGAAAACCTGGGATGTTTTCCTCTCCAGATGAAGATGCATATATCTCGCTGGAGGAGGACAGTGTCATCATGGGGATGGGGATGGGCACGGCCTGGAACAGGTAGAGAACCTTGGGGAGGATGGTCATTTTGACAGCGTTGAGCCGGCCCAACCACGACACATGCAGAGGGCTTGTGGGGCCGACTGGAAAGGGGCGAGAGATTATAGGGCAGGGAATTCCAACTTGGGTATTTTGGGGTTCAGGGCGTGAGATTTAGACATGTTAACCCTGAAGTCAGAGACCCACTCACAATCAGTAAGGGCATGTACCACCACCGGGAGGTAGAGAGCAGGCTGGGTAAAGGTGAGCAAAAGTAATTCGCGAAGAGGCTGAGTTTGTGGAGACGCACTTCAAAGGGGATGTCCACGATAGACTCTGTCTGCCTGATGGTGATGACCAAAGATTCCAACAACAGGGCTGAAAGTGGGCACTCCTGCTGAGTGCCTCTCGTCAGATGGATCTGTCGCGTGCGTTGACCACTGCCCTGTATTGTGGCTGTAGGGGCAACATAGGAGTCCATTATCCTGGAAATCATGCCCGGCCCAAGACCAATCTTCCCAAGGACCACCCTAAGAAATGGCCAGCTAACCCTGTCGAAAGCCTTCTCCGCATCAAGCGAGAGAAGGCACGCGGGGATGTTATGACAGTGAGGCTTCTCAACTACATGTGCAACCCCTTGTCGATTGCGGATCAATCCCACCAAGTCTGGCTCAATCAAGTCAGGATGATATGGCTCCAGACGATTCACCAAGATATTAGTATAGATCTTGGCATCCGTATTTAAAAAAGCGATGGGGCGGTAGGAGGTACAGAGGGAGGGGTCTTTACCAGGCTTAGGAATGAGGCTGTCACAATCGTCTGGGTGAGACCTGTATCAGATGAAAACGCATTAAAGAGTGTCAGCATTGGGTCCTGGAAAAAGGGAAGGAATGCTCAGTAGAAGGTAACTGGAATCCCATCTGGGCTGGGTATTTTGCCAGTAGGCAGTTCCCTCAGAGCACTTTGCAGATCGGCAAGAGTGATAGAGGCTTCCAAGAATTCAATATTTTGTGGGTCTATAGGATCCCAAACACAGGTGCTAAGTTAAGAGTCTATAAGCTCATGAGGGGCGTCTTCCCTGGTATAAACAGCTTGGTAGAAGCTATGGAATGCCTGCTGTTCCCCCTGTTCGGTGGGGGCCCAAGTCTCATCTCCTGTCTTGATCTTAGCTATGTGTGCCCGAGCATGCTTCTGTCGTAATTTGTGGGATAGGAGCGCACCCACCTTACCCTCCCACTTCATAGAACCATTACTTCAGAGCAAGCAGCGGTCGTTCAGCTTTATTTGTCCTATGGGTCCGCAACTAGCCTCGTAGCAAGGCCAACTGCCTCTTGTTGCGTCTGGAAGGGGCGGACTGATCGAGGCGCTCAAGAGCCTTGATCTCGGTAGCTAGACCTGTCTCTACTAGTCAGATTCCCTCGCAAAGGCAATAGCAATAGAGTATATACCTTCCATAATAGTGGCTTTAAGGCTATCCCAGAGTGTATGCTCTGAAATCCCCAGGAGATCATTGAGGTCGAAGTAGTCCGTGATCCCTTTTTGGATCTCAGCAACATCGACTGGATCTCTAAGCAGGTGCGGGGGGAAATGCTAGAGCAGCAAGGCCCATCCCATGACATGGGCGTGGTCTGAGATGGAAATATCTGGGATGGTGACAGTGGCTAGTTCTCGAAGCAGCGAGTGAGTGATAAAAAGGTAATCTATGCGGAAGTATGATGTGTGAACATGTGAGTAAAAGGGATAGTCCCGCGTGTCAGGGTACCTATAATGCCACACATCTACTAATCCCAAATCCGTAAGGTGTTGCTCAAGTGCGGCAGACATCGCCCCGTACCCTGGAAAGAAGCAGCACTACGATCAAGTTCAGGATCCCCACCCATCACGATATCAACGCTCTCATTCAGCAACTGCTCCTGCAAAAGGTCTCTAAGATAGAAGTCCTGTGCCTGGTTGGGGGCATAGACATTAAGGAGCATGAAATGACGAACACCCCGTTGAAGGATTAGTTCCAGGTAACAGCCGTTTACATCCTGCACTGTCTTTAGTACCTTGGTGGAGAAACCTGCTTTATACATAAAAGCCACCCCTGCCATCTTGGGAGAAGCATGCGCCTAAACGCAGTGTGGTTAATTCGGGTGGGACATACGAGGGCAGTCCTCTCATAGGAGGTGAATTTCCTGAAGAAAGATGACCTCAGGGTCCTGCAAGAGAAGCTAGCGCCGGACTTGCCATCGCTTATTAGGGGAGTTCAGGCCTTGCGCGTTAAGTGAGAGTAGTTTAGTATGCTGTGCAGTGGTCATCATGTGAGGGAAGAGGTGTAGCAACTGTGTCAATGAATGGACGCTTAAATGTGCTCCCGATAGTAGGCTTTAGGTGGCGTGGCAAGGTGAGACCTCCATCTCAAGTACAGGTTATTTGCCAGGGTGGAGTCGGGCGTGGGGTAGATCCAACAATTAGAACAACTGAGGAGGCCTGAGGGACAACATTGAAGCTGCAAGTGACTGGCAGTGTGCCGCATGCGCTAGGGTAAAGCAGGGAGGCTCCCCAATAAAGCATCTGACCAAGAGAAATTAAAAATTATGTTAAAAAAACAAACTTCAAGAGGCCAACAGGGCCTACCAGCTCCATTCCAGTCCTGGAATGGCCAATGACCAATTACACCGGACACAACGGAGGAGTCATTCTCCTGAGGTGTGAATCGAGGGGGTACGTCTGTTGGAAGTGGGCGCCCATTTAACAGGAGAGGGCATGTCTCACTACAGAAGTGGTGGACCATTATATTGTCGACGTCCTCCAAGGACCTCAGACCCCCGCTGTTAGCAGAGGTCAGGGCTGGGGTCGGTAGGGAGGTAGGAAGAGACCAGACAAATGCCCAAAATTCTTTGTGACAGGAGAGCCGCCAGTTAGGGAGTACAGCCGGAGGCAGGCAGGAAGACCTATAGGAACAGAGCATGCGCCTCGATTCCAAGGCAGGGGGTGAGAGCCTGCGTGTTTGTCGATAAGGCAGACACCTCAGGAGGCTCAGAACTGAGCTCAGGGGCGGAAGCCATGACAGCGAAATGGCCTCCGATGTCCATCACTCAGGACAGGCTGTGGTGGTATGTAAGGCCAGAGGGGGCCGGGGAGGACCCCCTTTCCATATTGCAAAGATGCTGGATGATGTCTCATTTTGTTTCCTGGGAGGAAGCTACTTTGTTTTGCTTGTCAGCATGGTGGGGTGGCACCGTGGACCAGATGGGGCATAGAGTTTCTTGGGAGGGTGAGGGGGTGGTGACGAAGCACCGTCCCTTGAATCAATATGAAGCTTCAGGAGTCGTTTGGTTTCTGCCAGGGACCCGAGAACACAGAGTTTGCCCTCCCATATGAACATGATGGCGAATGGATGGCCCCACTGGTAGAGGATGTTAAGGTCCCACAGTTTGTCAATTACTCGCCCGGAAGCCTCTGTGGTGGCGGAGGGCCACGGAGGAGATATCTTGGAACGGATGGATAGTATGGCCACAGAAGATTAGATCAGCTTTGCTGCATGACGTTTTCAAAATAGCCTCTTTTTCGGTAAAGAAATGGACCTTTGTCAAGATGTCCAGGACAGAGTCGGGTCACACTGGAGAGGCCACACGATGAGCCCTATCAAGTGCTTGGGGAGAAGTATCATCATTGCCACGAACCATGTGAAGGAGCTTGGCAGTGAAGGCCATAATGTCACTGCCCTCTGCATCCCTGGGCACGCCTCTGATACGGATGTTATTCCGACCGGGCTTCTGTTCTCTAAGTCTTTCTGCTTCATTTGTATTTTGATCTGCTGTTCTTCCAGTGCTGTCACTTTGTGCCAGAGCATTTCTTGGTCTTCTGATCGGTTGTCAACCGTGTGTTCCAGGTTGTCTGCATGTCCTCCCATTTCGTTGACTTCACGCCGAATGTCTTTAATACAAGATTTAAAGTCTGTTTTGAGGGAGCTGTTTTGGGTTCGGATTTCCTGCAGAAAGTGGTCCATGTAAGCCTGGGATATGGGCGCTGGCACTGAGTTCCCAGCTGCAGTGATGGATGGGAGGCCCGACGAGTCCATATCAGGCTGGGGCGCTTTAATCCAGAGCGAGGTGACTGGGTTATCCTTAGTTGGCCCAGCAGGCATGTCTTTTGTGGATTTGCCACGGGGCATGCTACCAGCCTATGAAAATTGCGGGAGAGCAGTGCGCATGGCAGCCCAGGATAGCCCTCACAGCCGCTCAGGTGGCAGCTACCGCAGGGATGATGCAGGGCCAGGCACCCCAGCAAGTCTAGTAGAACGTAAACCAAATGCCTCCTGAGTGCCCAATGGTTTAGTAACAGCGGGTGTGTCCAGTCCCAGGATATAAAGAGCTCTTGGGAGATGGCTCGGTTTTGAAGGCCACAGTGCGTATCCTGAGGGCTTCAGATATGCAGGGGCTCCCGGTCCGATAAAGGCCCCAAGAAGATCACGCTCCCAGCTGTGTGCTGCAAGATAGAGTGAAGAGGATCCCAAAGGAGTCACATGGACCACCGCAGGCACAGGGGCAGCTGAGCAGGGGATCCGGGAGAACACCCCTTCCCCCGCAATTCGCTCCTTACCTCAGCCCCAGAGGAGGCCCCAATTCAGACGGACCAAAGACCCATCTAGGCCAGGGGGTCCCGCAGTCTCCCCCAGTGCAAGAACAGGAGTCAAGGCCCAAAGGGTCCACAGTGTATTGCCTCTAGGCGCAGTGAAGGACTTCTTATGGCCCCTACATGAGCCTGCAGTACTTGGAGGACGTCAGGGCTGTCTACAGCACCCCAATCCTACAAACCGCTAGTGGCGCAAACCGAAGGGTCCACAGAGCAGGAGTGTGTGCAGGCAGTCTGATTCGGGCCTTCACGACCCAAGCACAGTCTAGGAGCCACAGCTCACACAACACCACCTCCCGCTAGTCACAGGGGCCAAGCAGTCAAGGCCTGTGGTTCGGGCCGCCCTCAATACCCAAACGATGTTGACCACAACATGCCGCGTTGGCGCCTGCGCCAGCCCAGGGAGAAGAGATGTGGGGAAATTGAGGCCCGCTGCCATGTTGCGGGCTGGTCCACAGCAAGCGCAAGGCCTTGTGCATCCACCAGTAGGGTCAGGGGAAAGGAGGGGGTACGAGCACTTCAGTTGAGGCACACTCCAGCAGAACCAGCCCCCAGCCAGTCAAAAATCTCTTGGTTGCACTCATGCCTGGACACAGGGTTGATTTTAAAGGATATGCAGAGTCTCGCCGCTGATCCGCTTTTCCTCCTGAAATCAGGCCCAGCCACTTCGGTGCTCACCAGCCAAGCCACAGGATCTTAGCAGGATGAGGGTAGAGGTTTTCTCACCCAACTTGCGTTCACTTCAGGCTGACTCACCGGGCAGATTCAGGAGGTGGAGTCGCAGCAGCACTGAGCAGGGCTCCAGGAGGTGTAAGGCCTCTCCTGTCATAATGGCCGCTCAGTGGGCAGGAGACCACCAGCACCCCAAGATGGCAGGGGCCCACCAGCAGCTGAGTAGCTCATACGAAGGGGAGAGGGCACCGTAATCAGCGCTGCGCCACCAGCACCGCCAGGAGGCCCACTAGCGCCGTGGGCACCATGAGGCCGGCACGAGCACCGCAAGATGGCAGCTCTGCAGCTGTCAGCCGCACCGTAGGGTAAGTGGCTCGCCGATATAGCACCCGTCACTGGCAAGGAGCAGGGACAACACCACTAACCAGCTCCGGCTCTCCAACATGAAGGGGTTCGACCGGCCCGTTCACACATATGCTGGCTGCCCAAGTAGTCCGCGGACCGCTGGGAACAGAATGGCAGGTCGGGCTGTTCAGGATAGGTCGCAGATAAGGGCCTGGGGCTCCGTAGCCGGGAAAGATTTCCTGGGCGCAATGTCCTCTCCCCACGGACAGGCTGAGGAGGGACAGGTGCCCCAATGGGTTGACGCCGCTTAACCCCTTCGATGCTCATGACGAGCTGGACTCGTCATGGCACACAGTGGTCGTGTGCTCATGACGAGTCCAGCTCGTCATAAGACCACCCACGGGGAAGCGCTGGCGCTCCCCGTGGGAATCCGATCATCGGGTTTTTGGGGGAAGGCAGGGGAAGGGCTTCCCCTGCCTCCCCGCCCCCTCCAATGACGTCAGCGCACGAGGCGCGCTGACGTCATTGGGGGTTTCCCTTTGTTCCCCGACGAGCTGGAAGCCATTTGCTGCTGCTGCACGATCATGCGATCGTGCAGCAGGAATGCCCACTAGACGCCAGGGAATTTTTTTTTTAAACGGAAAATACTGTTTTGGGGAGCGGCCCCTTGGGCAAGGGTCGCTCCCCTTTTGGGGGCCTTATGTTTTTGGTGCTCTGCCCCCTGGGGGGGGGGCAGTTTTATTTATATAGCGCGGGGCTTTACCCGAAGGTGTGAGAGCGCTTCACAATAGGAACAGTAACATTACATGGATGAGAAGGTTACAAGTGAGCATAATACAAAAGCAAGCGTTACATTACATGAGGAAAAAGTGACAATTGTGCATGATACATGAGATACAAAATACAAATAGAGGTATAATACTGCAATAAGTGGCAGAACACACTGGGAAGGCACTTCTATAGGCATGGAGTACAGAATTTCCTATAGTGGAAGAACTTCCTTGAGGGAGTAGAGAGGGCGTGAATTAAATGAAGGGTACACAAATCCAGCACAGCACGCAAGGGTGAGGAATGTACAGGAAAAAGTACAAATTTACAATGAAGAGCGAACTTCCTAGAGGGGGCTGAGAGTGAAAGTATTAGTTCTGAAAGTGTCTTTGGAAGAGAAGAGATTTGAGGTCAGCTTAGAAGATCCGGGTAGAGGAGGTGGCACGGAGCAATGGGGAAGCGAGTTCCAGATTCTCACCGCATTGCCTGAGAAGGATTGCGCCATCGATCTTTCCCTTTTGAAGACGGGGGGGCTCAAGCAGAAGCTTTTTCGCATTGCGAGAAGGGCGAGAGCCACCGGACAATTTCAATTTATTCGCCAGGTAACGAGGGAGGACGTGTGTAAGGCTTTGTGTGTGATGCAGGCAGTTTTGTAAATAGATCTTGCCTCGATCGGAAGCCATCGAAGAGAGGACAGGATAGGAGTGACGTGGTCGCTCCGTTTAGACCCTGAAATGAAGCGAGCTGCTGAATGGAGGATGGATTTGAGAGGGGAGAGGTGGGATTTGGGTAGGCCCGTCAGAAGAGAATTGCAATAATCCAGTCTTGAGAGAACCAGAGATTGTACCAAGGTTTTTAAGTCTTTCTCCGGGAAGAACCGACGGATCCCCCATAGAAGGCGCAACTGGTAACGTGCGTTCTTAGCAATAGAGTTGATGTGGGAGATTAGGTTGAGTCTTTTGTCAAGAATGACACCTAGGGATTTAGCGCTGTCGACAATGATGGGTTTGTTGTTGAGTAGGTTCAGCTGATCCATCTAAGATTGAACAGGAGGAGGTGAGAGAGAGGTAGAGAGGAGGAGGAATTCAGTTTTGGCGGGATTCAGAATGAGTTGGTGAGCTAACATCCAGTTGTGAATAGAGTTGAGAGTAGAGTTGAGTAGTGAGAGATCGTGTGCGGAAGATAAAGGTATCTTCCCACTAGTCCACCAGGCATTTATTTGTGGAGAGTGACCCCTTGGGTGGCAGAATAGCAGTATGTTTTTAGGCCCATCTGCCCCCAAGGAGGGCAGAAGCCACTAGACACCAGGTTTTTTAATTTTTGTGTTGGGGAGTGGCCAAAAGGGCAAGGGTTGCTCCCTTTTACGGGAGTGAATATTTTATTTATACTCTTTGGCCCACCTACTCCTTAGCTTGGCTGGTGGATTGTGTGTGGACTGGTGCATTATTTGCATATGTGATTGTAATGTTTTTTTCTCCTTTTTATTCTAGTGTAAAGCTTTTGATTCCTGTTTGCGGTTTCGGCAGTGGTTGTTCTGCAGTTTTGCGTAATTGCATTTATTTGGTAAGAAAAATATTTTTGTTGTGTGTACTCCAAATGAGTATTATTGTCATGCATGAATGAATTTTTTTGTAAGTGGTGTCATAATGGCAGCATATTTGTTAGAGTTCAGAGCATGAAATTCTTTGCGATGTTTTGCATTGTCTTATGTGTAATTTTTTTCTTCTTTTTTAGTGGGATATTGTTGATCCTTACTGTGTCTGTGCAGAGTAGGTGGTGGTGAGTCTAGCTGCTTCTGTCACGTGAGTGGTATAGTGTTGGAGTATATAGGTCTTTGTGATAAAGCTACATTTTGTTTATTTCTTTTTTTTACAAAGGGTTTGTTGTTGTTGACTTGTTTGACAAGTAACCTTTATTAGTAAGCATTGTGGCTAGCCGTAGAATTACTGCTCAGCAGGTGGTTGGTTTGCTTCTTGAATCTTCCTCTGAGCAGGATTATGAGACTGACAGTGCGTCTGAGGGAGAGGAGGGAGGGGAAGATTCAGGCAGTGAGTTTTCTCTCCACATGGAATCATCGGATGATGAAGGTACTCTCAGTGCAGATGAAGTGCCTGTTTTAGAGGGGGATACTACTGTGCCGATGGTGCAAGAGGCATCTGGATTGCAGCCTGGGGCTGCTAGGCTTCCTACTGGAAGTGCTGGACTCTGGGTTGATCCAAACATGGTGCAGCCGGTGTTGCCTGCCCTTAGTGGTTATGCAGGGTGTAGAGTGGATTGTGAACATTATTTGCCTATACAGTATTTTCAGTTGTTTATGGATGATGTATTTTTGGGTGAGATTGTTGAGCAGACTAATTTGTATGCTGAACAGTTTTTGAGGGACAACAGTGCCAGACTTAGGCCCCATTCTAGAGCTACCTGGTGGAGTCCCACAAATCTGGAAGAGATGAAGAAGTTTTTGGGTTTGACTTTTTTGATGGGTTTGATAAGGAAGCCGTCCATGGGTTCATATTGGTCTACCAGTCCCTTGATGGCAACGGCCATATTTCCTGCAGTTATGACTCGTGATCGGTATTTACTTTTGCTTCGGATGCTGCATTTTGTTGATAATGGTTTGGCGTTGCCACGAGATCACCCTGAATGTGACCGTCTTTTTAAGATTCGGCCTGTTCTTGATCACTTTGTAGATCGATTTTCAGAGATCTATACTCCAGGGAAAGAAATATCTATTGATGAGTCTTTGGTCCTGTTCAAGGGCCGTTTGGTTTTTAGGCAGTACATTCCTAGCAAGAGGGCACGCTATGGAATTAAGCTGTATATGTTGTCTGAGAGTAGGACAGGATATGTTTTTAATTTGAGTGTGTACACTGGTAGGGATTCCACTATTGACCCCCCTGGTTGTCCGTCCACTTTTGGAGTTTCAGAGAAAATTGTGTGGGATCTTGCTAGAGGACTGTTTAACAGAGGCCACCATTTGTACCTTGATAACTTCTACACTGCTGTGCAATTGTTTAAGGAATTGTTCAAAGTGGACACTTTTGCTTGTGGCACAATCCGCTCTAACCGAAAAGGTTATCCAAAAGAGCTTGTTTGCAAAAAACTTCAGAGGGGACAGTGCAGTGCCTTGCGTAGTGAGGAACTGCTAGCTGTGAAATTTGTGGACAGGAGGGATGTGTACATGCTGACTACCATCCATGATGAGAGTACTTCACCTGTGGCTGTTTGGGGTCAGATTGCTGAAGTGCGCAAACCTGTGTGCATTTTAGACTACAATAAGCACATGGGTGGTGTTGATAGAGTAGATCAGAGGTTGGAACCTTACACTGCTATTCATAAGGCTTACATTTGGTATCAGAAGTTGGCCATCCATCTCTTCAATTTAGCAACTTTCAATGCTTTTGTTGTGTTCGCTCCCCCGCCACACAGCTCCGCCTGTGGTGTCCTGCCCGCTGCTGCTGCTGGTAAGCTCGCCCCTCTGCTTGTGGCCTCGGCGCCCGTTTTTCCTTCTGTTCCCCTCGCTGCCCCCATTTGACTGTGTCCATTTTTCCTTCTGTTCCCCTCGCTGCCCCCATTTGACTGTGTCCATTTTTCCTTCTGTTCCCCTCGCTGCCCCCATTTGACTGTGTCCATTTTTCCTTCTGTTCCCCTCGCTGCCCCCATTTGACTGTGTCCATTTTTCCTTCTGTTCCCCTCGCTGCCCCCATTTGACTGTGTCCATTTTTCCTTCTGTTCCCCTCGCTTCCCCCATTTGACTGTGTCCATTTTTCCTTCTGTTCCCCTCGATGCCCCCACTTGACTGTGTCCATTTTTTTCTTCTGTTTCCCCTCGTTGCCCCCATTTCCCTGTGCCCATTTTGCCTTCTGTACCCCTCGTTGCCTCTCCACTCCCGCCGCTGCGTCCCCTGCGGCCCCGCCCCCTGACTGCCCATTCGCTGCCCATGCCTCCCGCCTCCCAGCTGCTCCTCCCTCCCACCTCCCCATATATGGCGGCTGCTGTGCGGCCGCGCCGCTGGCGTGCCGAAGGCGCGCCTAAGGCAAACCCGTCTGCGCCCGTCCGCGCCTGGACCGCGCCCAGCGCCAGAATTCCTGGGCCGTGCGCCCCCCGCTCCAGCCTCGAGGACCGACGCCGATACGATGCCACCACACTCCACGCTCTCAACCCCGGACGGACGCACAACTGCTTCAAGGCCGCCCCGAAACGCACCCATGGTCCCTTCACCTGCCGGAACTGCAGCTACACCAGCCTCAGAGCCACCGAAGCGCCCGCCAAGAAGGACCTCAACCGATGCATCCTACTGAACACCCGCTCCGCACGCAAACACGCCGTCGAGCTCTGGGACCTGCTCGACACATCATCACCAGACGTCGCCTTCCTGACAGAGACCTGGATGAACGACTCCTCCGCCCCCGACATCGCCATAGCCATCCCAGACGGCTATAAGATCGCATCAACGCAGTAGGAGGAGGAATCGCCATCGTCCACAAGAACACCATCAGGGTCTCGACCAGCACCGACGACACTCTCAGCACCGCCGAACACATGCACTTCCAGATCCACACGGACCCAAACACCACCCTTAGAGGCACCCTTGTCTACAGACCCCCTGGGCCCCGACCCCAGTTCAGCGACTCCATCGCCGACTTCATCAGCACGCACGCCCTGACCTCTACCGACTACATCCTCCTCGGAGACCTGAACTTTCACCTGGAGAACAACAACGACAGCAACTCCACCACCCTGATCGACAACCTCGCCAACCTCGGTCTGAGCCAGCTCGTCACAACACCGACCCATTCCGCCAGCCACACGCTTGACCCCATTTTCTCCTCAAGCTCCCACGTCTCCTTCAGCCACACCACGGAACTCCTCTGGACCGACCACCGCTGCATCCATTTCACCTTCCAGAAACCCACCACACACCACCGCACCCAACAGATCCCACGCCGCTGCTGGAGCAAAGTCACCGAAGACCAACTACGGGCAAACCTCGCTCTCAGCCCTCCCTCCGACCCATCCAACACCGACGACGCTGCCTGCAACCTCAGACGATGGATGGACGACTGTGCCAACACCCTCGCCCCGCTGAAAAACTCACCTACAGTGACACCACCAAAAGAGCCAGCTGGTTCACCTAAGAACTCCTAGCTTCCAAGCGTACCTGCCGGAAACTAGAGAAGAAATGGCACAGTGATAAGACACCGGACAGCCACGCAGCCCACAAAGACGCCATCCGTAACCACCACCACCTCATCAAGTCTGCCAAGAGAATCCCCTTCAAAGACCGCCTCGACAACAACGCACACAACAGCAAGGAGCTCTTCAACATCGTGAAGGAACTCTCCAACCCCAGCTCCAACACCAACGACATCCCGCCGTCGCAAGCTCTGTGCGATTCCTCGCCACCTTCTTCCACCGCAAGATCGCCGACATCCACGACAGCTTCAACACCCAGACAGCCCCAACTAAGATCGATGCACCAGACCCGCCGCACACCATCGACCACGACCCCCTGCCAGCCTGGGCCAGCGTGAACATCGATGACACCATCAAGACCATGAGCACAATACACTCCGGCTCCCCGTCAGACCCTTTCCCGCACCACATCTTCAACAAAGCCAGCAGCTCCATCGCACCCCACCTGTGCAACGTCATCAATCTCTCCTTCGAGACCGCGACCTTCCCAGAGAGCTGGAAATACGCAGAGATCAACGCCCTACTCAAAAAACCCAAGGCGGACCCGAGAGACCTCAAGAACTTCCGGCCCATCTCCCTGCTTCCGTTCCCAGCCAAGGTCATCGAGAAGATCGTCAACAAACAGCTAACCCGATACCTCGAAGAAAACAGCATCCTGGACCCATCCCAATCGGGGTTCCGCAGCAACCACAGCACTGAGACTGCCCTCATCGCCGCCACCGACGACATCAGGATCCTGCTGGACAACGGTGAGACCGCAGCCCTCATCCTGCTGGACCTCTCCGCCGCCTTCGACACTGTCTGCCACCGCACTCTATGCGCACGCCTCCACGACACAGGGATCCGAGACAAGGCCCTGGAATGGGCCACCTCCTTCCTCGCCGGCAGAACCCAGAGAGTCCGCCTCCCACCATTCCGATCCGAAGCCTCCGAGATCATCTGCGGCGTACCCCAGGGATCATCCTCAGC
Organism: Calotriton arnoldi; assembly: GCA_963921515.1. Lineage (NCBI taxonomy): Eukaryota > Metazoa > Chordata > Amphibia > Caudata > Salamandridae > Calotriton > Calotriton arnoldi. The sequence goes on along the minus strand of CAWUFW010007262.1, from coordinate 882,488 downwards.
CCAACACTGTTCAACATCTACATGGCCCCGCTCGCATGCATCGCCAGACAGCACGACCTCAACATAATCTCCTACGCCGACGACACTCAACTGATCCTCTCCCTCACCAAGGACCCCCTCGCCGCCAAATCCAACCTCCATGAAGGAATGAAGGCCGTCTCCGATTGGATGAAGATCAGCCGACTAAAACTGAACACGGACAAAACAGAGGTCCTCATCCTCGGCTCCAACCCCTCAGCCTGGGACGACTCCTGGTGGCCAACGACGCTGGGAGCACCCCCGACACCCACCGACCACGCACGCAACCTGGGAGTCATCCTCGACTCAACGCTCTCCATGGCCAAGCAAGTCAACGCAGTCTCCTCCTCCTGCTTCAACACCCTCTGCATGCTTCGCAAGATCTACAGGTGGATCCCGACAGATACAAGAAGAACAGTCACCCAGGCCCTCGTCAGTAGCAGACTTGACTATGGGAACGCCCTCTACGCGGGAGCCCCGGCCAAGCTCATCAAGCGACTGCAACGCATACAAAACGCCTCCGCACGCCTGATCCTCGATGTACCACGCCACAGCCACATCACCCCCCACCTGAGGAACCTGCACTGGCTCCCCGTCGACATGAGAATCTCCTTCAAACTCCTCATCCACGCACACAAGGCACTCCACAAGACTGGCCCAGCCTACCTCAACAGACGACTCCTCTTCTACGTCCCCAACCGCCAGCTCCGCTCCGCCGACCTCTCCCTCGCCACCGTCCCTCGCATTCGAAGAACTACCACTGGCGGCAGATCCTTCTCCCACCTCGCCGCCAAGACCTGGAACACCCTTCCACTAAGCCTATGACAGACCCAAGACCTGCTGACCTTCAGGAGGCTACTCAAGACCTGGTTGTTCGACCAGTAGCAGCACCCCCCCCCCTTTTTTTTTTTTCTCCCCAGCGCCTTGAGACCCTCGCGGGTAAGTAGTGCGCTCTACAAGTTCTGTGATTGATTGATTGATTCAAGGAGTGTTCTCCTGCGTCAAAGTTCACTTTTGTTCAGTTTCAGCAGTCTGTCATCGGCAGCCTTGTTGTTGTGGAACAGGCAAGTGTTCCTAGAGTTGGAGTGGTGGAGGATGTGGCTCGATTGAAAGATCGCCACTTTCCTGATCACATTCCTCCTACACCCTCAAAAGACTTTCCCACTAGGAGATGTAGAGTCTGTTGGCGAAGAGGTACGCGGAAGGAGACTCGTATGTACTGCCCTGAGTGTCCTTCTAACCCTGGGCTGTGTGTGCCTACTTGTTATAGAGCGTACCACAAGCAAAAGAATTATTGGGAGCAACCATGAGTGGTAAAGTGAACTGCCTGGTCTGTAATGTTTAAGAATTGTTGTTCTGTTTCAAGGTTGGCATTAGTGCAATGTATTTAGTTTCTGATTTTGTGTTAGTAGATTTGTATCTATTTGCAAATTGTTTGTGTTTTCTTTTTTGTATAAAAAAATCCTAAATGTGATGGTGGTGTGTGTAGGCTGGTGCTTGGCTGGCGGTGTGCGTGGAGTGGCGCTTGGCTGGCGGTGTGCGTGGAGTGGCTCTTGGCTGGCGGTGTGCGTGGAGTGGCGCTTGGCTGGCGGTGTGCGTGGAGTGGCGCTTGGCTGGCGGTGTGCGTGGAGTGGCGCTTGGCTGGCGGTGTGCGTGGAGTGGCGCTTGGCTGGCGGTGTGCATGGAGTGGCGCTAGGCTGACGGTGTGCGTGGAGTGGCGCTAGGCTGGCGGTGTGCGTGGAGTGGCGCTTGGCTGGCGGTGTGCGTGGCGTGGCGCTTGGCTGGCGGTGTGTGTGGAGTGGCGCTTGGCTGGCGGTGTGCGTGGAGTGGCGCTTGGCTGGCGGTGTGCGTGGACTGGCACTCGGCTGGCAGTGTGTGAGTAGTGACTTGCTGCTGGTCACTACACACACTGCTAGCCGAGCGACACTCCACGCAATCCATCAGCTTGTGTGGTTGCTGTGTTAGGAATGTGGGCGTGTGAAAGTGATGGGCCCTTGAATGGCGCTGTCTGCTGGTGTGAGTGTTGTAATGTGATGGGCCCGCGGCTGGTGGTGTGAATGGTTTTGTATTTGTCACACGTATGAAAGGTGTATGAATGGCCTGTAAAGAGGTTGGTGCCTTGTCGTGGCTTTACAGCTCACGAGCTGTGAGTCAATGGTTCAGTTTCTCGTCCTTTCAATTATTAACAGTGCATTTCATTTTTGTGAAATCACTTGTTAATACAATTGTATATACTGAACCATCACTCACCCTCGTGCCAAATCCAACCAGTATGTGTGTGTGCTTGAGGATTAGATGGCTGTGCAGTAATATTTTTTTTTTGTCTTTCTCAAGCAGGGTGTACCTTGTCCCTTTTTGTGAATGTTGTAATGTGTTTGTTTCGTGCCTGGTGGTGTGAATGGTCTTGTGTGTATCACGTATGAAAGGTGTGTGAATGGCCTGTAAAGCGGTTGGGGCCTTGACGTGGCTTTACAGCTCACGAGCTGCGAGTCACTGGTTCAGTTTTTGTCCTTTCAATTATTGACAGTGCATTTCATTTTTGTGAAATCTCTTGTTAATAAAATTGTATATACTGAACCATCACTTGCCCTCGTGCCAAATCCAACCAGTATGTGTGTGTGCTTGAGGAATAGATGGCTGTGCAGTAATCTATGTCTTTTTAGTCTGTCTGCCAAGGTGTACATTCCGTCTAAGAATAACCTACCAACTGTAGATATTGTCGTAAACGAAACACCCATGGGAGTACATGGTGATATCTCTCTTGTGGATCCCAACAAGTTATGGTACCCACAATGTCCTGCAAACCTCAAAATGTCTGTCACATTTTCCTTGCAATATTGTGCCAAAATGTTCACGCTGCAGAAATAAACAACACATTATCTCAAAATGAACTAGTTTTGCAAGGGGGGTCACCTGGGTTTTTGGCCCGGGGCTCGGCGGCCACCTAGGGAAACCTACCAAACCCACACATTTCTGAAAAGTAGACACCCGGGGGCTTCCAGGGAGGTATGGCTTGCGTGGATCCCCCAACGTTTCCTTACCCAGAATCCCCTGCAAACCTCAATTTTAGCTGAAAAAAATCACTTTTTTCACACATTTTTGTGTGGGAAAGTGTGGCATCACCGGGCTCACACAAATTTCCTACCACCCAGCGTTCCCCCAGGTCTCCCGATAAAAATGGTGCCTCACTTGTGTGGGAGGCCCAAGTACCTGCGACAGGCAAGGGCCCAAAACATAGTGAGGCGACATCAAAATTGCCTATCTCAAAACCACCTGGTTTTGCAAGGGGGGTCACCTGGGTCTTTGGCCCCGTGCTCGGCGGCCATCTAGGGAAACCTACCAAACCCACACATTTCTGAAAAGTAGACACCCGGGGGCTTCCAGGGAGGTATGGCTTGCGTGGATCCCCCAACGTTTCCTTACCCAGATTCCCCTGCAAACCTCAATTTTAGCTGAAAAAATCACTTTTTTCACACATTTTTGTGTGGGAAAGTGTGGCATCACTGGCCTCACACAAATTTCCTACCACCCAGCGTTCCCCCAGGTCTCCCGATAAAAATGGTGCCTCACTTGTGTGGGAGGCCCAAGTACCCGCGACAGGCAAGGGCCCAAAACGTAGTGAGGCGACATCAATATTGCCTATCTCAAAACCACCTGGTTTTGCAAGGGGGGTCACCTGGGTTTTTGGCCCCGTACTCGGTGGCCATCTAGGGAAACCTACCAAACCCACACATTTCTGAAAAGTAGACACCCGGGGGCTTCCAGGGAGGTATGGCTTGCATGGATCCCCCAACGTTTCCTTACCCAGAATCCCCTGCAAACCTCAATTTTAGCTGAAATAAATCACTTTTTTCACACATTTTTGTGTGGGAAAGTGTGAAACTACAGCTAGGCACTTTGCCAAAAAAGGGTCATTTTTCACTGCGAAATTGAGGTGTGACCACGTTGCATTTTGCGCCGTTTCCTGTCGCAGGCACTAGGCCGACCCAAACAAGTGAGGTACCATTTTTCTCGTAAGACTTTGGGGGAACGCGGGTGGGCGGAAATTTGTGGATCCACGCAGATTCCAGAACTTTCCACCACAGAAATGTGGGGAAAATGTGTTTTTTGGGACAATTTTTTAGGTTTGCAAGGGATTCTGGGTAACAGAACCTGGTGGGAGGCAGTCAAGTCACCCCATCCTGGATTCCCCTGGGTGTCTAGTTTTCATTTATGTATAGGTTTGCTAGGTTTCCCTAGGTGCCGGCAGAGCTAGGGTTCAAAAACTACAGCTAGGCACTTTGCCAAAAAAGGGTCATTTTTCACAGCGAAATTGAGGTGTGACCACGTTGCGTTTTGCGCCGTTTCCTGTCGCAGGCACTAGGCCGACCCACACAAGTGAGGTACCATTTTTCTCGTAAGACTTTGGGGAACGCGGGGTGGGTGGACATTTGTGGATCCACGCAGATTCCAGAACTTTCCACCACAGAAATGTGGGGAAAATGTGTTTTTTTTGACAATTTCTTAGGTTTGCAAGGGATTCTGGGTAACAGAACCTGGTGGGAGGCAGTCAAGTCACCCCATCCTGGATTCCCCTGGGTGTCTAGTTTTCAAAAATGTATAGGTTTGCTAGGTTTCCCTAGGTGCCGGCAGAGCTAGGGTTCAAAAACTACAGCTAGGCACTTTGCCAAAAAAGGGTCATTTTTCACTGCGAAATTGAGGTGTGACCACATTGCGTTTTGCGCCGTTTCCTGTCGCAGGCACTAGGCCGACCCACACAAGTGAGGTACCATTTTTCTCGTAAGACTTTGGGGAACGCGGGGTGGGCGGAAATTTGTGGATCCACGCAGATTTCAGAACTTTCCACCACAGAAATGTGGGGAAAATGTGTTTTTTGGACAATTGTTTAGGTTTGCAAGGGATTCTGGGTAACAGAACCTGGTGGGAGGCAGTCAAGTCACCCCATCCTGGATTCCCCTGGGTGTCTAGTTTTCAAAAATGTATAGGTTTGTTAGGTTTCCCTAGGTGCCGGCAGAGGTAGGGTTCAAAAACTACAGCTAGGCACTTTGCAAAAAAAGGGTCATTTTTCACTGCGAAATTGAGGTGTGACCACGTTGCGTTTTGCGCCGTTTCCTGTCGCAGGCACTAGGCCGACCCACACAAGTGAGGTACCATTTTTCTCGGAAGACTTTGGGGAACGCGGGGTGGGTGGAAATTTGTAGATCCACGCAGATTCCAGAACTTTCCACCACAGAAATGTGAGGAAAATGTGTTTTTTTTGACAATTTCTTAGGTTTGCAAGGGATTCTGGGTAACAGAACCTGGTGGGAGGCAGTCAAGTCACCCCATCCTGGATTCCCCTGGGTGTCTAGTTTTCAAAAATGTATAGGTTTGCTAGGTTTCCCCAGGTGCCGGCAGAGCTAGGGTTAAAAACTACAGCTAGGCACTTTGCCAAAAAGGGTCATTTTTCACTGCGAAATTGAGGTGTGACCACGTTGCGTTTTGCGCCGTTTCCTGTCGCAGGCACTAGGCCGACCCATACAAGTGAGGTACCATTTTTCTCGTAAGACTTTGGGGAACGCGGGGTGGGTGGAAATTTGTGGATCCACGCAGATTCCAGAACTTTCCACCACAGAAATGTGGGGAAAATGTGGTTTTTTTGATAATTGTTTAGGTTTGCGAGGGATTCTGGGTAACAGAACCTGGTGGGAGGCAGTCAAGTCACCCCATCCTGGATTCCCCTGGGTGTCTAGTTTTAAAAAATGTATAGGTTTGCTACGTTTCCCTAGGTGCCGGCAGAGCTAGGGTTCAAAAACTACAGCTAGGCACTTTGCCAAAAAGGGTCATTTTTCACTGCGAAATTGAGGTGTGACCAAGTTGCGTTTTGCGCCGTTTCCTGTCGCAGGCACTAGGCCGACCCACACAAGTGAGGTACCATTTTTCTCGTAAGACTTTGGGGAACGCGGGGTGGGTGGAAATTTGTGGATCCACGCAGATTACAGAACTTTCCACCACAGAAATGTGGGGAAAATGTGTTTTTTTTGACAATGTTTTAGGTTTGCGAGGAATTCTGGGTAACGGAACCTGGTGGGAGGCAGTCAAGTCACCCCATCCTGGATTCCCCTGGGTGTCTAGTTTCCAAAAATGTATAGGTTTGCTAGGTTTCCCTAAGTGCCCGCAGAGCTAGGGTTCAAAAACTACAGCTAGGCACTTTTCAAAAAAAGGGTAATTTTTCATTGTGAAAATGTGGTACGTCCACGTTGCATTTTGAGCCATTTCCTGTTGTGGGCACAAGGCCTACCCACACAAGTGAGGTACCATTTTTATCGGAAGACTTAGGGTAACACAGAATTGTAGAGCAACTGTTATTACCTATTGACTTTCAATGCATTTCTGCCTTCCAAATGAAAGACAATGTGTAAAAATAAGTCATTTTGAAAAATGACCTATAATTCTCATGCTAGTATGGGTACTCCCAATTTCGGAAATGTGCAAATATCTACTGTTTCTAAAATCTACATTTTGTTCCCATTTCAGAAATACATAGGTGTCTTTCATAACAATTTTTCCATGTATACATTTTCCCAAAATAATTGCTATATACCCGGTACATAATAAAAACCATTGCAAGATGCTGCTCAGTTATTGGCTCTGGGTTCGTCGGGTTCTTGGTGAACCTACAAGTCCTATATATCCCCACAACCAGAAAGGTCCAGCGGATATAACGGTATATTGCTTTCAAATAGCTGTCATAATTAGAAGAAGTTACAGGTGAAAACGTTGACACAAATGGCTGTTTTTTTCAACTAATTTTCAATTTTTCCTTCATTTAACTGTTAGTTTCTATAAGGAAAACTTTAAGGATCTACACAAATGACCCGTTGCTGAATTCAGAATTTTGTCTACTTTTTAGAAATGTATGGCTTTTCAGGATCCATTATTGTTTTCATACCCATTTCTACCATTAACTGGAAGGAGGTTGAAAGCACAAAAAATAGCAAAAATAGGCTATGTCCCAGAAAAATGCCAAAACTGTGTAAAAAAGTTGGTTTTCTGACAAAAGTCTGCTTGTCCCTGAAAGCTGGGAAGATGGTGATTTCAGCACCACAACCCCTTTTTGATGCCATTTGCAGGAAAAAACAAGACGCTTTCATCTGTAGCCCTTTTTCGCAATTTTCCCCAAAAAACAAAATTTTGCTGTATTTTGGCTAATTTCTGGGTCCCCTCCAGGGGAATCCACAAACCCTGGGTACCTTTACAATCCCCATGATGTTAGAAAAAAGGACGCAAATTTGGCGTGGCTACCTTATGTGGTCAAAAAGTTACAGGGGCCTAAGCGCGCACTACCCCAAATAGCCCAAAAAAGGCTTAGCACAGGGGGGGAAAAGGCCTAGCAGCGAAGGGGTTAAGCGCGGCCCCGGTGACTCTGATGGTGCTAGAAGGCCAGCGGGGGTCCAGAGCTATGACAGAATGCATCTGACTCCTTGCTCCACTAGGCCACGTCCCCCTGTTAACTATTTTAACAAGTTTATGCACGTATTTTGTAAAAAAAATTATGAAACTACTAAGCAATTAGATGGCTTTGAACCGCTTTTATAGAACTACAGATGTGACTACACAATTTATATTTTATTAAAAAAAATATATAAAAGAAAGTAAAATAGTATAACAAATCAAATTATTGCCCAGACAGTGTAAAACCAGAAAACCCACGCCAATCAGAGAATTTATAGTGAAAAGTGCCAGTTGAAGGCCCAAAAATGACCTGCTTACGGTTTAAATGAGGTGGTATTACCTTCCCCTGAAGAAAACAAGGGAGGGATTAGAATAAAAACAACAGTACTAAGATCAATATTAATCGTTATTATTTGCCATTTTGAATGCTTTCCCCAAAGTAATTTATGTGTAATATGTGAGTATGTAAATATTATTACCCAGTCGAAATCGTTACTCACTTATCGACCTAACAAGAATGCTATCAAACTTGCTGGAATTCGAGCCTCTATCCCACAGATGACACGCACTTCTCAGCAGCGAGCTCTTAACGCACTGAGCTATCTTAATGGCATGATATATTAGAAAGGTCGAGGAAGATGTAATCCACAAGTAGTCCTATGCATAGAGGTACACAGGAATCACATAAAAAGTCTGAAAGTTCCCCCCACCTCAGAATCATTACAGAAGTGTATAGAGTACACAACATATAGCTTGCCCCAAACAAAAGTTTTCAGTTTTCTCTGGAAAAATCTATCTATCTAGCCTGATCACATGCAGAGCTGCCAGAAAAAGAGTGCACTTCAGTGCCTAGGCTACTGTGCCACGCCTTAATTTTTATATTTTTTATATTGTTGCCATTTCTTTTGCATACTGCATATGTTTATCAAAAATAAATTAAAAAAACTACAGGCTTGCAAAGGCCAGGACTATTGGCTTTGCCAATGCTTATTTTCACTCTAGTGCCAAGGACCACTACACATATAGTTTCATTACCTAGTTCAGAATGATGTTTTTGAAAAATATATGTAGGGTTAGAGGACTGAAGTTTCATTATTCATCAAACTGTGAGATGGTTCCTTTCAATGTACAAAACATTTAGTGGATGGTCGCTGTCAGTTTTGACGGCCGTTCACCAAACTTCTAACATTGTTTTGTGTTTGAGATACAAACTCCTAAAGTGAGAGCTTATTTCAGAAAAACAAAAAACAAATGACCCCCAAACCCTGGGAGATTTCTCCAAGGCTGTGTGTGTGTGGAGGGGAGGGTGCCAGTTTTTTCCTGGCACTGACGGACAGGAGAAAAAAAAGACATTACACTTTTCCTAGTTAGGGCGGATGGTCTGATGTCCTTCCTCTGACGGCCCCTACTCTGTCGGGTTATCTGAAGACATTTTTGGTGGATCCAATGGGGCCTCTGTCAGCAGAAAATGTAAGGTCCATCCTTCTGTGAAGGAGGAGAGAAGACCGAGGGTTTGGCGGATATGGTACCCCGTGACAGAGACCCGTTCTGCCAAACTCTAAATTGGGCCCTAAGTGATGCAAAGCAGTTGAGTCCTGTATGTGGTGTTTGGGCTTTTATTAGCACAAGTAAAGTTCAAGAAATTTGGACTAAACCCTGCAGTTTTCACTCGATAGTCAGCTAGAGACCCCAGAAGCATTATTTTTCTGCAGCAGCAAAACCAGAATGCCCTAAAGAAAATCGCCAGGCCTCACCATCCCCCCGGGGCAAGCAAAGAAGAGGAGACGTAGAGGAGAAATAAGAAGAGCCGAGACCATGAGAAAAAAAGCATTGCAAAAGCCAATAGGTCTGGCATTGGCTGCTAATTCTTTTGCTTTGTCAGTGCTTATTTTGTTTGTGAATGGTTCTTGAATGAATACACATTTTTTTTTTTTTACGAAGTTTTATATAGCGCGAACTTGACCCGAAGTTATCGGGTATCAGAGCGCTTTACATAGCACCAGTTGCGTTACATGAGGACACATTCATTTTTTTGTTAAGCACGGGGAGATTAAGTGATTTGCCCAGAATCACAGGATGTTCAGCGTCATTGCTGAGACTCGAACCCGGTTCCCCAGATTCGAGGTCGACCGCCCTAGCCGTTAGGCCAACTCCTCTCCTCTCCTCTCACATGCCACCCAAGAGCCCTGTATCCGTGTTGGGAGAGTTGCAGAGCCTTCATAAAAGAAAAATAAGCATTCTCTATGCACCACAATCTATTTAATTAATGTAAAAGCATACGTTGCATCCAGGGGCGGCTCCTCCACGTGGGCGGAGGAGCGTCACCCCACTGCTTTCTCGCAGTGTGAGAAGCAGAAACATAAAATGGTATTTTAAATACCATTTTATGTTTCTGCTTCTCGCACTGCGAGAAAGCAGAAAGCAGGGTTTGGTTGGGGGCAGGCGGGTGGGTGGTCCTGCTCCGGGCAGGGGAGGAGTGGCTTGCCCACTGTTGTGGGCGCTGACTGTTTGGTCGGCCCAAGGGCCGACCAAACCAGTCATAGGCACTCTCCTGTTTTCTCCATGTAGGCTGCATGCAGCCTGCATGGAGAAAACGGCCTCCCCATAGACGCCTATGGGGTCGGTGTCCCAGCCAATCACAACGCTGCCATGGCAGAGTTGTGATTGGCTTAGGGAAGGAGCGGGAGGCTGCCTGCTTCCTGCGAGGAGCAGAGAGAAGGAGACGCAACGCGGGACCGGAGGCGAAGGTAAATTTGAATTTTTAAAATTTTATTTAAATAACCCCACCAGCCGCGAGTTATGCCGGCCGCGACTGGTTGCATCAGTAGTCCCTGGCACTGAAGGGGACTACTTATTGTGCGGATGTGCGGATTATGCAAGAGCAGAATGCTGTCACTCACAGTCAGGTAAGCCAATACCTGACCTGATGCACCATGCTGTGTTGGGTAGAAACAAAATGTGAAACACTACAGCAGCCCAAAAGATGAAGCGAGCAGACTGAAAGCCCCTGTGAGTAAATATGTTTAGTATATATATGTTTTTATTAAAAACAAAAAGTCGTGACTAACACCCAGCTGAACGAGGAAGGAGGCAGATAGATAAGGTGCAAAGAAAGATGGGAGCAAAAGGAAACCGAGAGAGAACAGCTAGAGAAGGGGTCAGAGAAGAGAGAAAAAGAGGTAGACAGGAAATAAAGAGAAAGAATAGGCCGACAAGAGGAAAAGTTAGACAGATGATGCTGAGAGTGAGAAACAGAGAGAGAGGCCCAAAACAGTGTTGCATAGTGGCCATAACAAAGAGAGACTGAGGAAGAGAGATCGAGAAATAAGAGCATGATGAACTCTGCACGTAAACATTTTTTAAAATGGCGACCCCACAGAGGTAGAAATGCCCCTGGGATAGGACCTGCAGTTCCTGGGACAAGGCATAAGATGGGCACAAGTAACAAAGGCTCAACAGCAGGTGCTAACTGAAGAAGGGCATCTGCCAAGCAAGTCATAGTCACTGAGAAGTAAATATATGGAACTATTTGAGAGGCCACAGCTCCCTGAGTCTACCTATAAGCCCGTCTATCAACATCCTCTCAACCACACCCCACTGAGGGAAAATGCTCCCAGAATTCGAGAGATATGAATGGCCAGCATATGCATATTCTGATATGGTTGCGTTCAGGTTTTTTGTCTCTTTTTAGCTTGGAAAAATAAAAAAAACTCCAAAAATATGGCTCAAGAAGTAATGTTTTGTTATTGGCATTTGAACAGCATCCACTCATATTGGGATGATCTCCTAGGGATATCAGCAGTCTGGAGTGACACTCTAAGTGCTTCTGGGGACCAGTGTCTGGTTCGGATTGTGATGTTGTATTAGGGTTATTGTGTTTAGGTGCATCTCTGGACTCGTAGACTTGCCAATTGCAAGGCAAATGGAAATAGCCTGTCTGATCTATGTCAGATTTGTCTGTGGTGTTCACACGAGTATGTTCTTTGTGTCTGAAATGTGTGTGATGTGTTCTGCCTAATATGTTCTTTCTTTATGTGTGGCGGTTCTTGATGGCTGGTGCTTCTGGGAACCGTGATACCTGACTACAGCCCTCAGTAGGAGTGCTCAAGTAGATTCAATGATGCCATTAAGAGGAGTTGCTGACCCTATTGGAATTACAAGATCCATGGTAACTCCGCACATCACAATTTGTGTCGCCCAGGTAATTTACCTGCTGAAAAAGGCAACATCTCCGAGTGAAAAAACAAGGGAAAATGGAGATTTACCAGAGAAATTGAAAATACTGATTCCTCTGGTAATTCCTCAGTTATCAGGATACACCTAGTAACCCCACAATATTTGCCCCCACCTCTGATATTGGAAACCCTGGGCAAAAGGGTAGAATTCCGGAACAAATATCGGACCACCTGTAACAAGGACCTGTATGGCTTATCTGGACTGTTTTGGGTGTATGTCAAAATATCTGTGTAAAGTTTTCTTAGTCAGATGTTTGAATATGCCATATCTTGGAGGAAGTCGCTGCTGTGAGCATGGCGTAACCAGCAGTGTGGCATTTATGTGCCCTGTTCGGTGTATGAAGGGTATTCTTTTTAATGTATTCCGTTCGTTGATTGTGATTATTGTATATTGTGTAAACGTTTTGCTGGGTACCCACACTCTCCACCACACACTATAAGCAGGGCCACTGGAATTATGCGGCAAGGGAAAGCCAAATTATGCAGCAAGAAAAATCTAATTATGCAGCATAATATGGTACATTTTGTGATAGTATTAGTTTTTTGTTTGTTATTTTTACTCTTGCTAACATTGTCTGGACATTGGTTGCACCTCATTAATACCAGTTTAACACCCAAATAAAGCAATAAGCAACAGAAAGATGACCTTCACAAAGGGCCTTCCACTGTGTGGCAACGTGTTGCTGCGTTTTTAGTAACTTTTGAACCATTTGAGCTAAAAAAAGAATTTGGGGGTTAAAATCAACAGATTATTTAGCAGATAATGGATTATGTGGCAAATGCAGCAAATACATAATTATGTGAAAAATGCCACGGCCGCACAATCACATAATTCCAGTGTCCTGACTATAAGCAGTGACATTAAGCTTACCATCCTTCCACTCTGTCTTTCTAAACGCATGCACCTCACCAAAGATATCCCATATGGGCCAACCTACACGCAATACTCTTTCAGCACTCCAAAATGTTGCACAGACACCTTATAGAAATAGGTCTTCTTCGTGACCTTGCGTGGGGTATATAGTGCTCAATAAATAACGTGATCAGATCAGAGGAAAGTTCTGTAGGCCTTGCAAGGGATATGGACAACGTGAGATAAATACCAATACAATATAATAGCTGGATGAATGGCATCCCTGAACTGTCAAGGGTGTATAGAAAGGTCTAGCTGTAGGGAAGACATTAGTATGTTTTGGCATGTCATAACATAGCTATCCCTCCAGGTATTGCTTTAAATGGAAATATAGAACTCACAAACACCTTTTTCATTCGCTCCCTCCACCAAACCCTGCTTTTCTATAGGTTTTAGTATACCTCTTTTCTCACAAAGAAAACCATCCCTGAGTTCCTCCCTCTCAGAGAGGGGGTTGTAGCCAGCATTACAACCAGGCTCATAATGCGAAGAGGTTGCCCTATGATGAAGCATGCCACCCTCGGGTGGGTGAGCAAAACCGTCCTGTAAAAGGGACACTCCAGCACTCTTTCTTATATCAGACCCAGGGGTCTAGCCGGTGTTTTTGAGTTGTGATAGAGGGGAGTTGTCCCCTGCAGGTCTTTAAACCTCCTCAGGCCCTTTTTCTGTGTGTTTAAAAGGTTTACTTTGCCAGATCGAAATGGCAGTTTAAAACTGCTTACACACAGGCTGGAATGGCAGGCCTGGGACATGTTTAGAATGCTACTTAAATGGGTGGCACAATCAGTGGTGCAGGCCCACTAGTAGCATTTCACTTACAGGCCCTGGGCACAGGTAGTGCCACTTTACTAGGGAATTACAAGAAAATTAAATATGTCATGTGTATGAGCTAATGTTACCAAGTTTTAAGGAGAGAACTCAGGCACTTTAGCACTGGTAAAGTGCATAGAGTCCTAAGGCCAACAAAAACGAATTCAGCAAATATGGAGGAGTGAAGGAAAAAAGTCTGGGGATGATCCTGCAGAAAGGGCCAAGTGCAAAAGAGTCAATACGAGGGAACTCAGGGAGGGGAGTGCTGTAAAACAACCCTTCTTAAAAACAGATGTAGGGAGACTCGTAGTGCAGAGGAGGAAGATTGCAGGCCCCTCCATTGAACAAGGGAGGGATATATGCACCAGGAGCCCAGAAAGACAAGTAGGTAACATTGCCTGGCTCACTGTAGATGAAAGGCAGGACAAACGCTACAGGTAAGACGGCCAGCTTTATGCACAAGTGTAAGGAAATATGAAGTGGAGGTATCTGGATTGATAGCACCTTCCACCATCTAGCTTGCACAGGGGCAAATAAACCAAAACTGAGGTATGCAAGAACTCCCACAGCCGAATAGGGAAAGCGTACTAAGTGGCCTGGTCTCCCACCAAATCCCACCCACAAAGTTGCAGGAATGAAATGGAAGATGCTAGACCATCACTGCCCTTTCAGTCAAGAAACTCTCAGCCCCCACGCTACTTCCAACATGATGCACTGAGAAGAGGTAGCAGAAGAACAGGGAGCACATGAGAGTGCACATCAGATGCCATTTCAGAAACCTTGAATCGGGCCATATAGGAATCAAATTTGAATCTTCGAGAAAACCACAGAATCAGGGACCACATCAGCACAGAGTGACAAAATCTGAGAGAGGCAGGGCCAAAGAGAAGTCATCAGCATCCAGAGTGAGGGAGAAGAGGCAGGAAGTAGAGGCGCAGAGAACATGATGGCCTACGATATTTAAAAATGGCTTAGCATTATGCTATTGGGGTAGACATGCAAAGCCCTTACCAGGGACTTTTGAATGCTTTGGTATTTTGGGACATAATACCGCACCAGTAAATATGAACACTACTGTTGCAGTACCGACTGGTACAGAGTGCAGTATGAACTCAAATTAATAATTTCAGGTGCAATATAATCTCCCCACTCTGATTTCTGCACCCTCGGATGGGTGGTAACCCTGCAATGTTGCATGTTTTCCTCTATTCTGGTCTGTAAAAGTTGAAACTCACAGTATTCCTCGAAATGTGAGCAAGGAAATAGTACTATTTGAAATGATGTCCAGAGGGTAAGGCATAGTTCCCTAGGCTAGTAGACAAGACCACAGGAGGGACAACCTAGTCGCAAACAGGAGATGCTTCTATATGCCTGGGTGATGGACGAAGTGTTCAGCATGTCATGAGCCACATTTATGTCAGGGAAAATACATCAGTTGACAATATATGTAGTATTTTCACCCGCTTTTCCCATTGACCAGAAAGTATATTCCTCCATTAATCACAGACTCCAAGGCCCAAAAGCCATGAAGTGGGGAACAAGCAGGTCCAGGTAAGCATGAATAGTAGGGGAACAAAAAGAGCCCATGTGGCCTCCTACCACATGCAACAGGTTTGGTAGTGAGGCAGGGGCCTGGCCTCTCAGCTTACTCTCTTAGTATCTTACTGACATTTTTAGGCTATCCACCTATCTCAGAGCAAGGTAGAGGACTGCCAGTGTGCCCAGAGTCACCCAAAGGGTTAGTGGTCCGAAGTGGATGTCCATAAACTCCATCAAACTGGAGGGTCCACTGTGGCTAGACACCTAATGGTCATAATGAATGGGTGCAACACCTGTCCCCTCTGCCACTGTGAAAAATATTGGCATCATTTTTTTATGCTGACATGTTTAAGCCACAGAATACTAAGACCACTTCCACCTGTTTCTCGTGCCTTAAAGTTCTTAGGAAAATTCTCCCATTGTTACCTATTGACTGTTGTATTTATGCATTTGTGCCTAGTGTAAGACATTCCATATATCTGAGACTTCAAATATATATGATAACACAACTACAGGTAGTCTAGAATGTCGTAGCTAAACTCCATTTGGGTCTTCCCCGATCACATTCAGTTTCCAGTCAGTTTCCCGAGTTGCCCTGGCTTCCTGTTCACAAATGGGTCATCCATTAATGGATGACCATATGCCCTTGTGAAATTTTCAGGTCTTCTCTCGTATTGTTTTATTTTGCACTATAAATCTCCTCGCCAATTTCGTTCCTTCTCTAGTTTCCTTCTATAGCACCCTAAGATCTGGAAATGGTGTTGTGTGGAAAGAGCTTTTGCTTACCCTACCTCTACAATCTGGAACTCATTAACGCCTGGATATCTTCTGCAGTAACAGTTTTGTGTTATACGTTTCCGTTCATTCATTCTTTCAAGTTGTGGTCCTAGAACTATTCCTTTCTAGATAAATTTGCATAGTGCAGCAGGCAAGGTCCAGGCCTCGCTTTCCAGTGTGGTGAGGGCCCAGGTCTCCCGAAAGAGACATACTTCTGTGGCTCAGGAAAGACAATATATCCACAAGTAAAACTCTTGGACTACCTTGACACAACATCCTTTCCCTGGGGTTGTGGCAGAAGCACTACCTCCGAAGAGTCGCCCCAATACCATTCTCTCCAAAAATTAACTCGCTCGCCACAATCTGACACCATGCAGGCTCCAGGGACACCCTTTCACCCACATTACATGTTCCCATTATGCCTAATGGTAACCAAGCCCTGCCCATATAGCCTATCTGATCACTCTCCTGTTCCCAGGGGATACTAACTGCTACCATATCCCGCTGCAGGACATTTCTGACACAAATATATCTCTTTACATCGAATGCGCTACAACGCATTCCATTACAACGTGGTCGTTACAACAACCGTGTTGTTACAATGCGAACCATTACATCCAAAGTCGTTACAACGACTTGCTGTAGGGGGCACGCTGGACTTAGGAATAGTATAATTTACTATTCCTACTCCAGTTTGTGCAACAGCAGGGAAGGTGTTGGATTGTAAATCCAACACCTTCTGCCTCTTACAGCAAGTCGTTGTAATGACTTGCGATGTAATGGTTCGCGTTGTAACAACGCGGTCGTTGTAACGACCGTGTTGTAATGGAATGCGTTGTAGCGCATTCGATGTAAATGATGTCTCCCTTCTGACACTGTCACCTATTTATATATATATTGTTTTGAATTATTTTCATTCAAAATATTAACTGGGCACAGTCTCAATCTGAACTTGATAAAATCTTAAATTGTTTCTGAACTTAGAGAACTTTGCAGTGGATGCCTAGGTGCTCAAGTAAATGCCCCCAAGAACATCTTCTGGACATGATCCCCGATACTTACATGCTTATGGCCACACAATTCTTTCTCATAAGGTAAGACTGGTCTAACTTACAGAACAGATCAACAATCTCTCCTCCAAATCTACCAAAGAAAACTCTCCTTATGCCATTCTTGCCTGCATTGCACCTCATGGAGCTCCATCTACCACAGCCCTAAAAGGTTAGTCCCATGTAGCCATACATTCTTCACAGGACCATAGCTCCCTCTATCTAGACATATCTATCTACGGATAGGAACAAACAATATCTCAACATGCTTTGCAGTGAACAGAGAGTGCACGGCCCCAGCAAATAAACCCAGAAACGGTGAATGCTAAAGTCAGAACTATCAAGATATGGACAGTATTTTGAAGAAATATGGAAAAGAGGCAAAGCGGAATGGCCATCTACAAAATATATTTTCTTCCTAGACGTAAGTCAACATGTATAACAGAGGAGATGGACATATAAATGAATCAAAAGAAGCAAATTTGATGCATAAAACATACTAACTCTTTCAAGCTGAAACTGATATACGTACAAGGTTGAAACTTATTGAAGCCACAAAGGTAGGTGACACCCTTTCCTTCCTATAGGGCAGGGTTGGCATTCCTAAGCAAACACTTGTAACCTAAACGCAAGCCCTTTTGTGAAAGGGGCACCAATGTCAGTGACAAAGCCCACTGTACTTCTGGCGATGCCGTGGAGGTCTTGTGGAAACAAGCTAGGCCCCCCCCAGTCCATCCAGCTTTCCTTAATTAACTTTGAGATAACAAACTATTTATTAAAATAATTGAAGACAATGTTTTACTTTTGTGTGGTAGCTCAGTGAGTTGAGCACTCGCTGCAGAGATGTCTTTCTTTTCAAGCTGTAGTTACAGGGTCGTGTCCACCCCATTCCCCACCCTTTAAAAGTTGCTAAGATAAATAGTCAGGGCATATGTAGTGTTGTTTACAGCAGTGTGATGCAGCATACATGTTTAGGCAATCTTCAAATAACAAGTCAACTTTCATTGTCCTGCAGTTGATAATGATGCCTCTTGTGATGTGTAGCTAAAGTGACACTGTTTATCGTGTAGGAAATTTCCTTACTCTTTCCTCCGTTTCTAGAGCTCAGGTTTCAGTCGGGGTGAGGGATGGAGCTTCTGTGAGCTGCTAGCACAAAAGGAGGTGCGGCCCCTCTGTGCAGCGCGCAAACCCCATCGTGCAGTAAATGGCTGCTTGCAGGCTTGTGTCTCCCTGCGGTGCTAGGTTAGTAGCAATCCTCAGAGATTTGTCATGGGTGTACTCTGTGGAGATATTTCGGAGTGGGCAGAACTACGTGGAATCTCACGGAGTTTTTATTTAACTCTGCGGAAATCCGCGGAGTCAAGCTCCGCGAGTTCCGCCCACCCCTAGTAAAAACTCATTACAACACACTTTTAGGGAGGGAATGTTTAGGGATGAGTAGTGTAGGGTTTGGTGATAGGTAGTGTATAGGGGTAGTGGGGGTTTTTAGGATCAGGGATGGGAATCGTAGAGGGATAGTAAGGAGTTTTTAGGGCTCTGGGATGGGTGCTGTTTAGGGGTAGTAAGGAGCTTTGTAGGTTTCATGGTTAGATGGTGCATGGGGTAGTAGGGAATTTTAAGCATCATGAAAGGGTGGTGTATAAGGGTAGCTAGTGGTTTCGGAAACAAAATATCGCTGTCACTAATATCAGCAAAAAATAGGCAACAATATAATTTTTTAAATATAGAGTTTAAAGTAATAAATGTTAAACATTTTAATATATACATGTAATATAATGTAAATTAAATATATTCCACTAATATTTAATACTATAAATAAATATATATACTTATATAGACACACAAACATATCTATAGATGTGTTTGTATATATAAATACATATATATATATATAAGGTGTAACATAACAAAAATAATTATTTTACATTATAATTGTTTTACATTTTAAATGTATTACTATGAAAATATATATTTCTAAATGAATTAATAAGGCATTTATTTTACAATACATTATTTTTAAACTATTGTAAATGTATTAATATGAATGAATATATATGTGTGTGTATATATATGTGTATATATTTGTAGCAATAAATGTAAAATATTAATAAAAATAATATATAATGTAAAATACATCTTTGTTATTAATTATGTTTATATATATACATATATATGACATACATACACAATAAAAGCATCAAAAATATAAACACATTTACAAAAAGAGATTAACATTAAAATAAATGTAATAATAAAAACAAATTATTTTAAACATATAAAAAAATAAACAATGATATGAAATCTATCTACCCGATGTTATGAAATCTATTAGGGTCTAAGAATATAAAATATACTATTTCCACTCTAGTTTATGCAACAGTAGGTAAAGTGTTGGACTTTGTAGTGGTTAGATTTACTATTCCTACTCCAGTCACCATAATAATAGGGACAGTTTTGGGCTTCAAAGGAATTAGATGCACTATTCCTACTCCAGTCAGTGAAACAGTAGGGAAAGCATTGGACTTCATAGGAGTAAAAATTTACTATTTCCACTCCAATCTAAGCAACAGTAGGGAAAGCGTTGGATTTTGGAGGGGTGATATTTACTATTCCCACTCAAGTCTACACATCAGTAGGGAAAGTGTTGAGCTTTGTAGGGGTAAAATTTACTATTCCCACTGCAGTCTGTGCAACAGTAGGAAAAGCTTTGGATCCAAGCAGCCCACAACTAAAATATAAGTAAAATAAATAAGTATTCCATAAATAATATAATTGAAAATCAATTAAATAATGAATTTACAATTAATAATTAATTGTTAACTATTACTTAATTAACTTCCCGCCCTATACCCCTTCAAACTTAAAAGCCCTCAGATACCATATAACGAAAACAAATCAGTATTACATAAATTACAGAGTAAATATCAGTCATGTAATGTATTAACATGTATTAAATAATTCTTAACTATTTATTACCTAATTAATTTCCCACCCAATCCCCTACAAGCCCAACAACCTACTATGACACTATAAATGACTATAAAAATTAATTAAAAAAGATTGAAATAGCTTAAAATTACAAGCTATATTTTAAATTCAATTAATAACATTTATATAAACAATAGTAAAACATAAAACTAATATATCAACTAAACCACATTCAAATAATTAAAAAACTATATTTTAACCACTATATTAGTGAAAACGATACTAAAAACATCAAAATTATTTACAACATTACCTCAAAAAACGATATTCTTCTCAACGATATTTTTGCATCACGATGTTTGTGTATCACAATATTTAATTTCTGATATTTCTGTCTCCGATATTTTTAAATCAATATTTTGTCCAAACACTGGTAAAGGCTTTTCAGGACTGCCACAAGACAGCAGACAAGTAAAATCCAAACAACCACATAAAATGGGGGAGGGAGGTGAAAGAAAATCCATACCAGCCATGGAGAAGAGTGGGCTGGTACATGACACAAGGCAATACCTGGACAATAAATTAAGCGACTGAGACCCTGAGTGTGAAGGTAGGCATAGGGCAAAGTAGTGATAAGGATCTGTTTTTAGTAAATAAGTTCCTGAAACATTGCACCTTCACATGGAATGCAATGAAAAAGTAATGTTAATGGGGATTTGGGGCATGGGAAACACAATTCTTCAATGCAGCTCACATACTCTATTTACAGGAGTGAGTCACAGAACTAAAACAGGACACATCTGATGATCTAAAAGCTTGTTTAGATATTTCGACATGAAAGACACAAATCATTGTGCATGGGATTGTGGCAATGGGCAAGGGAATTTGTAAGTGATTGATTAGGGGTAGAGGACTGACTGGGGTAGGAGATAGTGCTGGAAAAGGATGAATGCTTTGATGACATAAAATGGTGATTATAGTGACCGCTGAGGGCAGAATAGAGACGGTGATTTGACTTATCTCGGGAAACTGACAACAAAATAAAATGGGAGTAGCAATTAATTTTGCAAAGAAATACTAGTTATATATTTTTGTTTTAATTGAAACGCATCTATTATGGAATTAAAGTCTCTTCTTGGGCAGATCTGAATAGATCGAAATATAAAACACTTGTATATGCTCAATTTATAAATGACTAGAAAGGCGTGGTTTAGGGTTCGCACGTGGTTGGCATTTTTACTGGCTGGCCCGTATTTTTATTTCAAGGCCTGTTAAAAAATTACAAATTCAGTTAAATCCGTTATTTTCCCCTAACTGAAATATGCACTTAAACAGCAAGCACATGAAGAAATCATCTAAAGGTATTTGAGAGTTTTTAAAGTTATTTATAAATGATTATTATTTTGGAAACAAGGGGAAAATTGCTGTGTTAAAAAGAATACTGAGAATTTACATAACTTCGCTTTCACCTATCAGCTCTTCCCATTTCCAGTATTGCAATACTTAAACAAATGGTCGGTATATTTTTTTCTGAAAGAGGTGGCAACCCTTTGGTTACAACCTTGAAATGAAAACAAACGATCCTTTCACTATCGACAAACCCTGGGTGGACTCTGAACATAGAAATAGCCCAAACTATTAGTACTGAACGTATACACTTCCGCTTCCGCACTTACATGTGACTTCCTTCATGATTTGGTAATAATGTCTCTGGAAGGACAGTGATTGGACAACGAACTTGTTTAGGGTCAGACCAGCTGACCAGGAAGCTGTCACCTCTTGAAATAATGAAATTCACTGAAGCTTGATCCCTGGTTCTAAACATATTGGAATGAGAAAATAGTTTCCTTCTACCCAGGTTGTATCCTTCCCTGTGTCCCAATCCTGCACATTCAAAAACAATTTATACACTCTTTCCTAAATAAAAAATAGAGCGTGTTCCGTTCCTTAAAATTATCCATTCACGATGAACATAAAACTAAAGACACAGTAAGAATGTGAGAAAATATTGTTCTTGTTTGTGCACATTATCCAAAATAAAAAGACTGTCCAAAGATGTTTTTAAAAGTGCTTAGGGATAGCTCAGTACTGGAATTAGAATGAGCTTTAGAAGTCACAAACAGAGGAAAATAAATTGAGTGTGTCAGATCATTCAGTGATCCTACAGACTACTGTAATCCTAGTGAACACAATGCAATGGCTGATTCTTACTTGTGAATCGTGATAGTCGTAGATTGTGCCACTGTGTCCCAAAGTTTGATAGACCTGTCCGATGACACCGAACACACCCGCTCGTTATCAGGATCGAAACGACACCGCGTCACAGTGCTCTTGTGGTGATCTAAAAGAAAAACACATTGCATTAGAGTAATAAAATTATGGATTTATTTGTCAGCAACGTGAGGATTTGTACATATGTCAGAGGCAGAGCTTTTGTGGGTACAAATAGAGATTGTTAGAGCCTGGAAAAGCGGTAGTGGGACAGTCCTAAAAATATACATTAATTACTTATGCTCATTTAAAATATGGGGTGTTATTACCATGTATATTTTATACATTTTGTATTTTTAATTAACATTTGAAGAAAGAAAAGAAAATCCGTATACAGTTCCTAGTAACCTCGCATTTCCTCCTCACAATGACCAATCTTCGCACAATACCAAGTCTCAAGCTCTGATGCCATATACCGTTTCCCAAACCCCCAGATTTTGGTAATTTGTGTGGTGCCTACGCATTGCCTTATGTCCAATTTTCCGAAAAAAGTTAGTGTCTTTCAGGACTTTTCTCCAAGCAGTCAGTGAAAACTGGGCAGTTCTCGGGCAAATAACTGTAATTTACCACTGATGTCCCAGGGATGGGTCTTACGGCGCTGATCAGCGTCCAAGTACAGATCTGAGACGTCTCTCTCAGTAGGAGCGCACTTATTAAAAATGGGATATCGACTTCTTTTTGTGAATGGAAACTTTAGTTTTTCATTTTCACTAAGTATCTCTTTTTAGAATGTGCATTCAATATAAATAATTTAGTTTCCAGCTGTGACTGAAAGCTGTCGCCAGGCCTTATGTGATCAACATGAAAAGAGGCACTCCGGGAGAGAGGCTTTGGCTCCACCAACATGTTGATCTTCCTCCTTGCTGGTTTTGATTGTGCAGAGGATGTGAGTGTCCCTTGAAAAAGAGTGCTTGTTTTGCACAGATTATGCTCAATAAGGAAGGTGTGAGTTGGTTATGGTGACAAGCCAGTGATGATCATGTTTTAGGCCTGACTGGTTCATTTTGAAAATGTATGTCAGATGCCTTAGGTCTGATCTGTTTATTATGAATAATTTTGACAAAGGCAGAAGGCCTCAAATATTTATTGTGAAAAGCATATTTTAAAGCCAATTGGCCGTTATGAGTGGATTCTTATTATATTGTGGTAAAACCTGTAGAAAAGAATTTTCTAACATGGATTCACACAGATTACCATAGCAGCCAAGGGTTTTTGGCTATCCCCCCTGACAAATCCTACATTTTATTTAGAATTAATTCTCCTAGGACTGGCTTGACAGCGAAGCTCTCTGCGAAAGCTTAAGTGATTACCAGAAAAAGAGTTGTAGCAAAAAGTACTAAGAGAGGGACATGGGGTCCAGCCACATATTGATCTTCTCTACAAGCATTTGATTGAAAAAAGTTGTGTTATCCTTCTTAGAAGTGATTCCATTGCTCACAACAGATAGGTGCATTGTTAATGCTGATCCCAGACTTTATATGGTGTAACCCTGTGACCAATACAGTAGCAAGGGGTTTCACATTTAATATGAACTCCCAGACAAATATTACAGAAAGGTTTACATTGAACTGCTTGCCAAAAAACTATACAAAGTGGCTTCACATTGTGAACTCTGACAAATACAATAGGAAGAGTTTTGGCATTGGGAACTCGTGGTCAAACACCACCGATAGGGGCTTTACATTGTGAACCCTGAGTCATGTCATAAGTAGGGATTTTACTTTGTGAACTCCGATAAATACAATAGGAAGGTGTTTTATGTTGTGAATTCTCTGACAAATGCAATAGGAACAGGTTTTAAATTCTGAACTCCATGACATAAAACACAGAAAGAGACTTTATATTTTGAAGTATTTGACAAATAAAAAAGAAATAGGTTTTCCACTGCCAACTCTCTAACAAATGCAGACGGAACGGAGTTAGTATATTGGTCCCTTTCTGCGGTCTTGCTATAGACCGCTCCAGCTGTCTGTCGCAGACTGCATTGTATACAATAATCCACAGAGCCAATCCTGCTCTAGATTAGATTGCTTTCATAGGGAGCCCTGCTTACCTCAACCCAGCAATAACCGGGCGAATGGAGATCAGTGGTGATTGATCAAATCATTCTGCATGCAGCACACTTTTGAGCTACTACACTCTCACAGTGGTGGTAGTAAAGATTTGACTTGATGCAAATTTATTTGGAAAGAACTTTATAGAATTAAGTATTTAAGTTATGGGTGTGGCAATCTACAATTTAACAGAGTAACTCTCATAGATAACAAAAATAAATAACTCGATACAAAGATAATGAAGAAGTCTTACCTTTAACATATGCTACTCTACTGCCATTTGCTGCATCAATGACACAGATGGCATAGTCCACATCCACACCGGATACTGCCAGCTTGCCATTTGATGAAATATGGCATGACATCACTAGGCCTTCATGGTTGACAGACCACTACAGAAAAGATGAAAAATATGAAAGTTACATTTCAGCATCCAAGAGAATGAACTACAGATGAAGGACTTTTGCAATTGAGCAGCATCAGTTACTCTTGGCTGAGATTCTGGGTTGAACCTCTGTTCTGGTATGGTAGTCCACTTTAGTTTTAAGTTCTATTTAAGAAGTGTTGCCAACAATTGTAACGCAAATCTGTAGCTGTAGCTGTACAAACGTTTAAAGACTCATGGACAGATGAGCAAACATACTGACCTATGCTCACTGTGATCTCCAGATGGAATTTGAAATTTCATTACAGATGGATGATCTATGTTTGTCATTGGCTTTCCTGAGCAGTAGGACGTGTTACTACATTTGCTATATGAAAAGCATTCAACTTTTAGACTTGTTTGTGAAAGGGGCAAGTCTGACACAGTCACACAGACTCTTTTCTACACTATTCTGTGTACTTGGCATGACTGTCATGTCACTGTGTTCTTTTATTTTCCATCTCACTTAAACACCAGTCACACATTATGTCTGCTGTTCTCAGGGTTTGCTTTTTTGACTCAAAAATGCACTGCATTAATATTTTAGGATTGCTGATATATGAAAATCCATGCATAAAGATTCTGCCCACTATTTTTAGCTCTATTATTTTGTCTCTTTTATTATTCACAGTTTTTGTTTTTTGGAAACCAGCTGGTTATGTCTCAAACTAATATGTTATGCCGTTTATAATTTTAGTACATGCTTTTAAAGGGAATATTTGAATGCAGAGTATAGTGGAGGTTGTATTAGAGTTGTTTTTTAAAGTAGTACCATTGTTGTGCTAGGATAAAGAAAAGTCCCTTCTTTAGAGCAGAGACTATAAAATGTCAGAGTCTTGCTCGAGAAACCAGTTAGAACATTGACATTTGGCAATAAAACTAAATTCACATCAAAGAGAGTTCAATTTTGATAATGAGGAAACAAAGGGTTAGTCACCGGCCACCACTGCTTCTAGCACCACCCGATTTTAAGGAGACTACTCCGTTCAGCTTGCTGACAGTAGATCAACCTCTGCTGTATTTTCTCCTGCCAACCCTTTACCAAATGTTAGAACCCCCAGCCTGATTTAGAGGTGGACTGAGTGGCCAGTGTGCCACTGCAGGCAGGCTACTGGGCTACTAACAGGCTATTTAGGGGATGGCAGAGCCTACTTCATCTGATTTCCCAAAGCTAGGAAAGCTCAAGGACTCCCCAGCCACCCCATTGCCCCTGGAGAATATACATAAAATAATTTCAGTGGGTCTTTGAACCCACAGAAAGAAAGGGGTGTCCGTCACCAAATCCCAGATGTCTTTCACCTTCTCCCTGTGATAAGGTGGGCCAGGACCAACCTGATGATGTAACCAGCACGGAAATTAGATGACCTTCCAGCAAAAGTGGATGTGTTCCAGCAACAAGGTCCACCTCTGCGTTTTACTTCACTGCCTGTTTTTCTTAAAATGAGAAACTGACACAAATCCCTGCCTGGCAGTCGTGAAGCATCAGGTGATGTATGTACAAGCAGGTCAAAATACGCACCAACGTTTTGTGACCTGTCTGTCATTTTGTGATGCAACCTATGTACTAATAGGTCACATTGCAAAATACTCATGTGACAAGAGTTGTACAACTACTTGCCGAATAGATATTAACACTGGGAGTGTGGCCAAGAGACAGCACACCTCTACTCCATCGTTCACATTCCCAAATGGAAAACATTGTGTTAGGAAAAAGTTTCCCATTTGGAAAGACATCGGGGGTGAGGGGGATCCAAAGTCAGGATTCACAAGGAGGAAGCTGTCCTGCTGGGGGACAGCTTACCCTTTACAACTCAAATACCACCCCCAACCCCAGTGTCGGTATCTGATCAATAGTTTGCAACCGCAATTGTGGTCACATACCATTGGTACATATCATTGCAAATCACAGTCAAGACAGTATACCCCTTTCATGCCTTTGCCTAATTTCAATTTGGAATAAATACAAACCCCTTTCCAACTAACAAAGGGGCTTTTAAACATGCTAAAACACTCTTTTGTGGTTGCAAGCCCTGTGATTTAGCATACAAATGTTTTGTAAATCAAGCTCATCATGCAGTTGTATACAACCAAAATAGGTCACCCTCATGCAACGGTATCACATGTATTTCATGCCTTACACGAATATATCAATCAAAGTTGCTTATCACAAGCTGTACATCGATGTACAACATTATTGTTTTTTTATTCATTATATTTATCACATTATTCAATTGCCATGAATACCCTGAATAAAATCTTTTTTTATTTACTCATGCAGCATTTCCGCCGCTTCTCGTCTAGTTTCAAAAGCAAAAAGAATATAGCCTTATTTAGAGTTTGGTGGATGGGATACTCCATTAAAACATGGCGGATACTCCATGAAGACTTTTATGTACGTGGAATACGGCAGACGGGACATCCGCCACATTTGTGACGGAGTATCCCATCCGCCAAACTCTAAATAAGGCCCATAATCTTTTTAGAATCCTTCTTCCCCCGCTTGTATTCGAATTATGTAGACATTCTAAAACATTGGCAATATATTCAACTATCTTGCACCATGCAAAAAGCAGAATCTTTGTCATTGAAACCCACAATGCTTGTTTCTCTTCATTCCCGAGGCCTTTGTTAGGCTGAATGTAACAATACAAAAGACAAAAAAATAAAACTGTTATGATCATTGTGAGATCTGTCCACCTCAGGGTGGTCCTCCCCCAAACATTTTGCCTGCTTACCTCCTACCGCCTTAGGGCTCTGAGCACTTTACCACTGCTGAATAGTGCTAAAGTGCATGTGCTTCTCCCCTAAACATGAGGACATTGGTGTATACCCAATTAACTCCCTTGTAAAGTAGTATTCCATATATCCAGGGCCTGTAAGCTAAATGCTACTATTGGGTCTTGCAGCACTGATTGTGCCACCCACACAAGTAGCCTTTCAAACCTGTCTCAGGCCTGTCATTGCAAAGCCTGTGTGTGCAGTTTACTGCCACTATGACTTGGCATTTAAAACTCCTTCCCAAGCCTTAAACTCCCCTTTTGTTTCACATAAGTCACCCTGAGGTAGGCCCTAGGTAGACCTAAGGTCAGGGGGCTGTGTAAGTAAAAGGTAGGACATGCACTATTAAGTTTTCAATGTCCTGGTAGTGACAAACAGCTAAATTCATTTTTCACTACTGTGAGGCCTAGTCCTCTCATAGGCTAGCATTGGGAATTGCATAATACGCTTTTTAGCACAGGTAGAGGCTGTTACCGCTTCGTGCTCTGACTCCTAATTTTTGTATTGACCCTTGATAGGATTTAGGCATGTGATCTATCCTGAGTTGTGTGCATCGTCCTTTTAATAGTCACTGTGCCGTTACTCTTGCACTTTTAGTACTTCCCCACGTTGAATTTATTGAGGCGATCTGCCCAAGACTCCGGGTAGCTTGTCACGTGGTATACCAAGTTCCCTTAGGTAGAGGGTGGAGACGAGCTATACCTTCCCTTTCCGAGCAAAAGCTAGGGGTTGGTTGTGTTTAGATCCTCCCCTTAGAACACTTCTCAGCTCCATCTTTGTTAGTGCTCTAGCTGTCACAGAGTACTGACAACACCTGGCCCGGCTAGTTAATGGGCACCGGGGCGCGGATGCTCACTTAGCACAGGTAGAGGCTGTTACTGCTTCATGCTATGACTGCTAATTTATGTATTGACCTGTGATAGGATTTAGGCATGTGATCTATCCTGATTTGTGTGCATTTACCTTTTAACAGTCACTGTGCCGTTACTCTTCCACTTTTAGTACTTCCCCATGTTGATTTTATTTCAGCGATCTGCCCAAGGCTCTGGTTACCTTGTCACGTGGTATACCGAGTTCTTTTGGGTAGAGAGTGGAGACAAGCTGTCCCTCCCCTTTCAGACCAAAAGCAAGGTGTTGGCCGTGTTTAGAGCCTCACCTTAGCACACTTCTCAGCCCCATCTTTGTAGGCACTCTAGCTACCACAGAGTGCTGACAACATCCGGCCCAGCTATTTAATGAGCATGGGGGTGTGGACGCACAGCTGGAGCACCAGAGGCATGCTAGAGGCATGTCCATCTGCTCCCGTCCGCACCCGGACGGAACCAGGGGCCAGGAACACTGCCCTTTTGAATAAAGTGAGGATCTTCTACACATCGGAACAACTTCACGCACTGAATAGCATTGAAAATAAGCCATGCTATCATACTATCAACCTTTGCTCTGATGATTTTGAATGTGAGAAGTGTAAAGGAAAAGCGAATACCTCAGTTTTAAATGAAGACAAATGCAGGCCTAAAAGAGAAATGACTAACATCAAACACTGGAAGATGTATATGCTTAACTGCAGATCACTACCTAAACATAGCCTGGACTTGTTCACTTTTCTCGAAGATGAACAACCAGAGGCTATGTTTCTTACTGAGACCTGGCTCAGAGAAGATTCTTTGGCTGACATCGCACTGACTCTGCCTCGTGGCTTCGCTATAGCCAGATGTGATAGGGTTGGAAACAAAAAAACAACTGCAAAAGTCTGTCTCTTGCGATGGAACTATCGCCAACCTTTACCTTCTCCGGACTTTTAATTTACTGACCCGCAGGCTCCCCCAATCATTTTACTTTAACCTTTCCTGATATTGTTCCAGAACATAGCTTAAAAATTGCCAATTATACAGTTCTAGGGGATTTAAACCACCACCTGGAAAGCGCTGAATGTGAAGTATCCAAAAACCTTACTCTATATCTAGAGGCACTCCAGCTAACCAAACGGGTTAAGGCCCCACCCATTAACAAGGCCACTTACTGGACCCAATATTTTCGAACATACCTGAATTGGCTACAGGAGATTCTGTTGAAATCACTTGGTCAGACCACAAATTTATACCTTTTCAATTAGGTAATAAAAGCACTAAAGCCCCCCCCCCCCATACCTCTGCAGCCCAGACTCAAACGGAACTGGGCCAAACTGGACACTGCAGCCTGGCAAAACTTATTAACTAACTCCATTCCAAAAATGACAGGAGACATTACTAGTAGTTATAGAAGCTTTGAGACCTGGATGCTTAAGTCTCTCAACAATTTAGTACCTGTCAAACAGCAAAAAATTAACCACCTAGGAGATAGGGCTCCCTCGTTTTCACCTGAACTCTCAGAATTAAAAAATGAGTAAAAAAAAACTAAAAAGACTATGGAGGAAAACATATAATGTCACTGACAAGGAAATGCTATCAGGAAGGCAAGAACTACTTACTTTGCCTCCAAGATTAATAACGCAGCCAATTCCTCCAGGGAATTATTTCATCTAGTGAGCAGCATGATTAAGCCAACAGACAAGAAATCAGGCTCCCCTCCATCAGACTGTTGCTGCAATATGCTAGCCAACTTTGTACTTGAAAAAGTTAAGAACATTCTCCTGTCAATGAAAGGAGATAAGGAAGTCAGGAATTTCAAGGTATGGCAACACAAAAAATTGAATAAGTTCCCCGAAATGACTATAGAAGACACCTATGAGATCCTCAGGTCACTCAAGTCAGGTTCACCTCTAGACCCAGAGCCTCTGGGCATTATGCTAAATGGAGGGGAGGCAGTTACTAGAAGGCAGACTGAGTATTCAATCTTTCCCTGAAGTCAGAGATGGTTCTAGCAGCATGGAAGCATGCCATTGTGAAGCTACTGCGAAAAATACCATCAGCGGACCCCTCCAAATGCAAAAACTATCGCCCTATCTCACTTCTAAGTGGACCAAGTAAAATACTAGAAAAATGTATTAATAAAAATCTCTCCTTGTATTTAGAAGCCAATAACATTCTTCAATGCTCTCAGACAGGTTTTAGACCTAAGAGTAGCACTGAAACTGCCCTATTGGCAGCCACGGAAGAACTTAAAGTCATCTTGGATCAGGGAGGAACTGAGGCTCTAATCCTATTGGATCTGAGCACAGCATTTGATACGGTCTCTCATACTCTGCTAGCAAGAAGGCTGGAGGAAGCAGGAATAGCCAGATCTGCTCTCAATTGGCTTACCTCGTTCCTTCAAAACAAAACCTTTCAAGTATGTGAGGAAACTGAAACAATCTGAAATATATCCCCTAAATTGTGGGGTCCCTCAGGGCTCCTCGCTAATCCCAACCCTATTTAACCTGTATGTAACCTCACTAACAGAGATCACAAAGGACTTTGGTTTTTCCTCCATATCTTACGCAGATGATACGCAGATCATCATCTTGCTTTCTTCCCAAACAGGCAAGGCCTCCACCCAACTCAGTCAATGTCTCCAACATGTGGTAGAGTGACTGACAGCAAGCAGCCTAAAATTAAATGGTGACAAAACTGAGGTGATGGTGGATGGAAGTAAACTGGCCTAAATGTCTGGACTCTCAATCAATGCCAAAACCAGAAGTTCAAAGTCTGGGTTTTTGGCATGACGATAAGCTTTCCTTGACTACCCAAGCAAAAAAGTCAGTAGCAACTTGCTATGGGCTTCTTAGAACTCTGCGAAAGCTTCTGAGATGGCTTCCCGTAGAATTGTGGTGCAAGTTCTAGTCATATCGCGCCTGGACTACGGGAACTCCGTTCATCTGGGAAGCTCCAAGACTGTCATCAGGTGGTCCAAAATGCCGCTGCACGCATACTCTTCAAAATCCCTAAATTGCACTCTGTCACTGCGGCTTTGGCTAGGCTACATTGGTTACCTGTGACTAAAAGAATTCAGTTTAAAGCCCTGTGACTAGCAAATTGGGCTATGTATAAAAGGGGCCCAATGCTAACCCAAAAACTTCTCACTCGTTTCAACAACGCAAGAACGCTGCACTCCACCAACCAGCAGTTATTTGCTGTGCCCAGAGTAAAAAGAACTAGAAGTGGAGGAAGTTCTTTTGCTTTTTTAGCTCCCAAGCTTTGGAACGCACTCCCCCAGCACATCAGAAAAACAGAATCTGTACTCAAATTCAGGAAACTGCTAAAACCCATCTCTTCAGCTAACTATTCTTTCAGCCTCATCTGTTGCTAATTTAGCGCTGGGAGGCCTTTCTTGGGTAGCTATGCGCTCTATAAAACCCTAAGAATAGAATAGAGTAAGCTATAATTCCTGATTAGAAAGGAGTAGCTGCATCATGGTTCATATCTTTGAAATGGTAATGATAAATCCTCTTTACTGGTAAAGCTGGATATAACATTACTATTTTAGAAATGCCACTTTTAGAAAGTGGACATTTCTCTGCTCTTACTGCTCTGTGTGCCTTGCAGCCTGTCTCCAGTACACGTCTGGGTGGGCGACAGCTACACTTTGTGCATTCCCTCTAGACAGCCACAACCACAGGAAGGGTGGGTGTGCCAGAGAGCTAACCTGCATTCATCTGCATTCTCATAGCTCTTCCTGTGCAGAAAGAGGGAGGGGGAACTGACACCTACACCGGAGTAATAACAAAAAAACTGCTGGCCCAGGAGGGATAGATTATATCTAATATTTTGACAAAATAATAGATGTAATCTATCCCTCCTGGGCCAGCAGTTTTTTTGTTATTATTGATTTGCCCAAGGGCAAGAGGGTTATTTGGGCTTCCCCCTGTTATATACAACTTACACCTAAATAGGCAGTGTCCTGTTTCCCACACAAAGGGCTAATTACCCCCTACTGATAGTCTGGAGCCAGGGCTGGGAAGAAAGGGGGACCTGTGCACTTCAAGGGA
Organism: Calotriton arnoldi; assembly: GCA_963921515.1. Classification (NCBI taxonomy): domain Eukaryota; kingdom Metazoa; phylum Chordata; class Amphibia; order Caudata; family Salamandridae; genus Calotriton; species Calotriton arnoldi. Next base: position 850,355 of record CAWUFW010007262.1, on the reverse strand, counting down.
CTGCTTTGAAGTCTCCTCTACTTCAAAGGCACAACTGAGTATAAGTACTGGGGCTATGACCCTACCAAGACAGTACACTACTGGACCTGTGAAGAACTCTGCCAGGAATAAAGACTGCTGTGCTGCAAGGATTGCCACTCTGCTTGACTGCTGCTCTGGAAGAACTGATTTCCTGCTTTGCTGTGCTGCCCTGCTGCTCGCTGATCTCTGCCCTGCTGAGGACAAGGACTGGACCCATCTCACTTGAACCCAAAGTGACTCCAAGGACTTGCTGGCTTGCCCCCTGTTCTGAAGCCTCAGGGCCATCAAAGACTTCCTTCAACAGCACCTGGACTCTGGCATCTGTAAGGCCTGCCCTGCCAAGTGGTGCCAATCCAGTCCTGGGCCCTTGAAAGGTGGCTTCTGCTGTACAGAACCAACAAAATCGACGCGGTGACGACTTTGCGCCGATCGGGACCCGAGGCATTGCCCTTCAGCGCTGATGCAGGAGCCGATCGACATCACTTCGACAGACTGCGTGGCTCGATGACGATGGACAGTGCAGCTCAAATATGATACAGTGCCTGCATCGTAAAGGGGTTCGTCGATGCAGCCTTCATCGTCTTCGTGAATCGGAACCAACGCATTGAGGCTTCGACGTCGACAATTGCTCCATCCAAAGTACTTTTTCAGCAGGACCTGAGTGAGTCCTGCAGCCGGCCTGCCATCCATAGAGGTCATCCTGAACTTTAGATATGCCTCAGTCCAGCGTGACCTCAAGTAACCCCTAAGCGCCATTTGCTTCTAAGCACTACTTTTTTTTATTCTTTCAAAATTCATAACTCTGTTCTACCTATTGGATTTTTGTCATTTTGGTCTTGTTTTACTCATACAAATATAATCTATTTATCTAACCCTATGTGGAGAGAGAGTGTGAGAGAGAGAGTGTGAGAGAGTGAGTGTGAGTGTGTGTGAGTGTGTGTGTGTGTGTGTGTGAGTGTGTGTGGGTGTGTGTGTGTGTGTGTCACACACTTTACACATTGCTTCTTTACGTAAGCCTGACTGCTCTGTGCCAAGCAACCAGAGGGTGAGCACAGGTTAACTTTAGTGTGTATCTAGCTTACCCTGACTAGAGTGGTGGTTCCTGCTAGTACAGGGTGCGTACCCTGGCAATCAGAAACCCCATTTCTAACAATCATGCCCTGATTTCCCGCTATTCAGAATAGCCATAAATATTAATTTCAGACACACTAGTAGAGTACAACGCCTTGATGCAAAATCTGTTTCAGGAAATCTCTTACAGCAAATGGGATGGACCAGATGCCAAAACACGCATAGAATAAAAACGTAATAATTTTTCGTTGACATAAACTTTCTTGTTTGAAAATAGATGAAGTGCTCCTAATGTACCTTGAAACGACTAAATAATACATTGATGTTTCTCTAAAAGATCACAAATGATTTGGTTGAATAAAGGTGAGAAAAAAAAATCATGTTTGCAAACTTAAACATAAACCAAGAATGGTGGGATTCACCCTAGCTATAAGAGGATCTGAAGATCTATATGCAATCATGGCAATACTATGCATAGTCTAACTCCCCATTTACTCTCTTGCTAGCATAACAAAAGTAAAGAGTTACCCTATCTCATTGTGCTGGCTCTCCATCAGTGCTGTAAACTGTATTGATGTTAAATTTGGACCTTCATCGAGGACACATACAATTACAGGACATTTCTTGTAATGGTTAGCTACTGCCCTTACGTGTTCTGTAACTCTCCTATGGTCATCAATATCTGCTTGTGCTTTTGCACCTATCAAAGGACACAATTTTTCTGTTTAGAGGCCACACTGTTTCCATTTTGAAGGACATAATTTTTCCATTTTAGGACACAATTCTGCCACTTTATCTTCTGTTAGTGGCTTCTCCATTTTAGAAGCATTTAAAATGGGGGGGGGCGTGGCTTGGTGCCCGTTGAAGAAGGCCACCCATTGACAGAGTTCCGACAATGGGAAGACTTCAACTTTAAAGCTGATTTCCAGCCGCCGGACCACTCTTACAGCCATAATTATGCAGCGGATCATCTGAAGATCAAGACACCATTAACTGCTTCTCTAATTATGGACTTTTGCCGATATGCATGTTTGCGCACTGATGGCCCAGTCGCACCCGCTATATTGACTCCATTTTCTGAGGTAATTATCGGCTTTCTCCGCATCGCACTGCGCCATCTTTGAACTGCATGCTCAATCTCATTCTCCTGCACTGTAGTTTTGTCTGCTTTGGGCGCCTTGAGAATGCAATTTTTCATTGCTAGTTTGTTTTTTCACAATTCTACATCTTTGTTTACTTATATTTTATAGTTATCCGCTTTGAGGGTCTGCATCATCACATATTAGTGATTATTCACTTGCTACTATATTTTATATCCCCAAATTCAATTGCGCACATGCTCTTCTGTATGGGAAAAATTAGGAATCTTAAGCTCAACCCACCTGCCATGACTAGTTCTTAGAATACTATGGATGCCAAAAACTCTTTTTCCATCCTGGATTCCACTAGGGAACATCCTAATATTTTATCACAAGATCCTCTTCTGTCCTGCTGCTCATTTACTTCCACACCCCCTTCTAAACAGCTCTCTAAAATCCCAACAACAGTCCTGTCACCAACTAACAAAAGACCTACGAAAAACCCTCTGCTCCCTGTCAAACCTATTCCCTCCATCTTGTTAGAACTTATCCTAGATGAGATACGGGCTTTGAAACCCTACATGGAGGTTACTAACGCAAAACTCCAACGACTAGACGACAAATGGCCTCTGATGGAAACTAGAGACTTTCTGCTATGGAACAACAGATTAGCGATATAAAGGACACTGCTCAAAATGTTAAACAACTTCAAACAGAAGTAGTGTATCTTAAATAAATCCGGGCAGAGAACTCTGCTCCACCAGCGGAGTTTACAGAATTTTGACCACTCAGTTCACGCAAAATTCCGACTCTGCAGCGTAGCCGAGTTAGCCAGCCCCTCCACCCTCCCTAATTTAATTATAACAAAAAAAGGCACTTACCTGCTGTGGCGTCTCAGGGCATGAGCGCAAGACGTACAACGTAAGGGTTTGCGTGGACGAGGAAGGCGAGGAAGAGGAGGAGTGAGAGACCACGGTGAGGAGGGCAACCCGGAGACGCCACAGCAGGTCAGAGTCTTTTTTTGCTATAAATAAATTAGGGAGGGTGGAGGGGAGCGGAGCGGAGTTCCACTGAGTTTTTTTCCAACTCCGCGTAGTGGCACTCCGCCAACTCCGCCCGGGCTTAATCTCAAAGAGATGACTGAGGATTTAGAAGATCGTAATCAGCACAATAATCTTTGTATTTATGGTCTTGCTGAAGATACAGAGGGTTCCCAACCTATTTCATTCTTTCAACCATTTCTCCCCCAAATCCCTGATATGCCCAAATCCACACACTTGAACATACAGCGGCGTCATAGACTTGGTTATCGCTCCCAGCATACTTCGTCATCGCAGAAACCTCGAGGTGTCATCATCTTTTTTCTAGAATACCAAGACCTCCTCTCAGTGATTAAAGGAGCTATAAACAAAGGTCGGATCACTTGGTCTAGAGGTTCATTCTTTTTTATTCAAGATCTGGCCAAACCTACAGCAGATGGAAGAAAGAGATTTCTTGACATGTGTCCTGAATTGTGTTCTCTTGGGGCCAGATTTGGTCTCTTTCACCCATACTTATTTTAAAGTGACTTATAAAAACAAAATGACGATGTATGAAAATCCATCCATGTTGCAGAAATTTATAGACAATTACAAAATTGAAACAATTGACAATTCTAAAAGTTTATATACCTGAATGCAATATTTTACGTATACTTCATATCTCAAAATGCAAATATTTTGTCTTTAGATCCTTGTTAGCCCATCATATGGTTTTATGCTCTTCATATTGTTGACTTGTATGTTCCCCATGAGATCATAATGTATTTCTCTTTCTTCCACCATATAGGTATTCCCTTTCCCAGTGTCTCATGGTCTTATATATATTCCTATATCCGTGGTCTGTATTTCATTCCTCCTGGCTGCCTCTGTATCCCGGTCATGTCATCTTCCCCTTTGTGGTTGCACCACCCCTATTCATTTGTCTTGCTATTTGGTATGTTTTTGTCTTATTTTGTATCACTTATTGTAGATATTTTAGCATTCTTTCTTGTCATATTTTTCTGCTACTTATGTCTCTCTTTCTTCTATCGTATTTCCATTCTCATTTTTATCTTTCATCTCTACTTTCTTCTTTTCTTTTCTGTGGAAAACTTCTTAACTACTATTCTTTGTTCTATGAGCACAAAATATTTTTCTAATTGTTTATATGTAGAGTTCAATAGCATCACTTTAATGTTTTATTTATGATCCTACGTGTTATTACTTGGATTATCAAAGAGTTGGGTTCACCCGATAAATGACAAAGGGTGATCACTCATTTAGCCAAGCTCAACGCTGACAAAGCTTTGCTACAGGAAACTCAAGTTGTTGATCTAGAAGCCAAGAAACTCATGTGTAATTGGGTGAGACATGCATTTAGTTTACCAGGAAATGGGAAATGTAATAGTGTTGCAGTTCTTTGTAAAAAAACTTTAGATGTTGTGTTATTATCACAAGAATCAGATCATGGTGGTCTTTGGCTTCTATTTAAGTCAACAGTAAATAAGATACCTTTAGCAATTCTCAATATATAAGCGCCAACACATTTCGACAAATCCTTTTGGCCCCTCATTACACACAAACTAATGTCTGTCACTGAAAATTATTTAATTTTTGGCGGAGACTGTAATCTTGTAATAGAGTCATTTTTGGAACATTCCTCCAAATCTTCTTTTGTCTCTACCTACCTCCACAAACAATTCACTGCAGCCATCAAACAAAGATCTCTCATTGACCCATGGAGAATTTGCAATCCTTGCTTGCAAGAATATACATTCTTTTCACGTGTACACTTCTCTCAATCCAGGATTGATCATCTTTTTATTTCCAAAGCTTTATCTCAACATATGTTATGAGCTGATATAGATACTATTTTAATTTCTGACCATGCCCTGATAACATTAGATCTCAATCTTCTTCCTCCTCCTCCAAAAGTGAGAAGATGGCATTTCAATACGTCTCTTTTACTAGATAACACTTTTACACAACGTTTTGATGCTTATATAATGGAATTTTTTACCTTGAATGACACACCAGAGAGGTCTTTTCAGATCACTTGGGAAGCCTTTAAAGCCGCCTCGAGGAATTTTATTATTAGTTATGTTTCCAACAAAAAGAAAGCAAACTCTAAAAAAGCATGAGATCTCATTTTTTCTTTTTTTTAAAACATACTTTATTGAATACCAGAATGAGATTGCGATGTGACATATTAAATACATATGGCATTTTTCTCTTTTGTTGTGTCCCTTATCCTATATACTATACAGTTTTATGCTTAGTAAACAGTTCGGTATCAGAAGTTCCTGATTATACATCCGCTACTGTGGCCATAGTATAATTGCGTGTGCTTTGGAAATGCAACATTACTCCTAGAGTATTTGTTTATAGTATGTTTAAACATAGCTGAAACTTAACCTTTAAAACTGCCCCCCTCCCTCCACCCTCCCTCCTGGTCTGCAGTTACTTGTATAGTTCGTAGCCTATTGGTACTATCAAAATACCAACACTTTCCTTTCGCTGCTTGTACACTGTTATGGCGTGTCAAGGGCCTGTAAAGATCCTTGACGTATATACTTAAAGTATGCGGGTGTATTATTGGGTGGGGTTACCATGTGCGGGTATAAAGTCTAGCTGTTTGAAGTCTTCCATCATAATGTCCCAGTCCATAGAGATAGGATGTTTCCGCAACCCCCTTGCCTCTCCTCTTCTAAGTGCCGTGCTTTCGGCACTGCCCCATTGTATCATATCTTCCTGCCAGGTCATGAGATCTCATTAAACACATTAAATCCTTCAGTTCAACTGAAGATGCTTCCTCTGATCTTCCTAAATCAAGTGCTAAATACTATGGAGGCCAAAATAAGGCAGGCAAAATTCTGGCAAATTGCCTAAAAGTTAAAAAGGATCGTACTAAAATAGAAACTATTTTACGTGATACTCAACTCCATTAATTAAAGACAATGACATTAGAGGGATTAACCAAATACTACCAAACCCTTTATACACCAGAAAATAATTCTCTACAAACTAATAATAATCTATACCTCTCTTCAGTACATAAAGAATTCAATATAACCACAGATTTCTCCTCTCTTGACAACAATATCTCCCTCCAAGACATTCATAATGCAGTCATTTCCGTTAAAAAAGGCAAAGCCTCTGGACCTGATGGGTTTCCTATTGAATATGACCTCAATTTCTCTCAATTACTAATTCCAAAATTACGCCAATTATTTAATTTCTTTACAACCTCCAATGCCACTTCAGGTACCTTACAAGATGATTTAATATGCCTTATTCCTGAAGAAAATAAAGACCCTAAATCATGTAAGAATTATAGACCAATTTCCCTTGTTACTTGCGATTATAAAATATTTGCTAAGATTCTTGCCTTGCATCTAGATCCTTTTCTCCCAAACTTAATTGGCAATGAACAATCTGGATTCGTTAAGGGTAGACATCCTCCCGATAATACCAGACTCTTCTTTGACACATTGAGCAAATTAAAAATATTCCTTAGACACTGAGAAAGCTTTTGACCGAATGCACTGGAGTTTGATATTTTCTTCCTTTTCATGGTTTGGTTTTGGACAAAAATGTATCAACCTTGTTTCTTTTTTATATTCCTCCCCTAAAGCATCAATATTTGTTATTGGTCTAATTTCTCCCTCTTTCCCTTTACACAGAGGAATGCGGCATGGTCTCCCCCATCCCCTCTTCTTTTTATGCTTGCACACGAACCCTTCTTATCAAAAATCAGACAAAACAATTCTATACATGGCTTTTAATATGGCCATTATCAGATTAAATTCTCAGTTTATGCTGATGATTTTCTTTAGTACATGACTTTGCCTACTTCCTCCATGCAACCTTTTTAGATACTGTTTCCACTTTTGCTTCCCTTTCACGTTATAAACTCAATTCTGACAGATGTGAAATCCTTCCACTCAATAAATGGTGCTTTAAACATGAGTTCCTTTCTTCAGACTTTCTTTGGAATCTGGTAAAAATCTAATACTTAGGTATCTGGTCTACCAACTCCTTAAAAGATCCTATCACTTAATTCTACTGCTTTCATTTTAACCTTATCTACCCCTACTTCCCGATGGAATCCATTGTTTCTCTCATGGTCGGGTAGATTAGACTCTATTAAGATGATGTTAGTCCCCTTAATCCTTTTCTACCTCTCGGCAACTCCCATCAACATACCGTCCTCTATTTTAAAAAATATATATCTTAATTACTTTTCTATGGAATCGTAAAAAAATTTTTTACATTTGAAAACATATAATTTTCAACCGTCTCATACTGCTTTCTTTCTGAAACAGTCAATCCTTTACCAAGATATCCAAAACACAACTAATTCCCCCTTATAGACAGAATTGGAATTCTTTTTTATTCAACCATTTTCTTTTTCAGAATTCTTATCTTTCACCCAACGTCCTTCTTCTATGTCACTTCCATTATTAAAAAAGATTGTAGATTATTACATCACATTTATATTTCTCCTCTTTCTGTCATTGACCAATTTCTTCAATCCTCTATTTAGTACAATACATTTATTAATATCAATAATAGAACTGTTTTTTGGAAATCCTGGCATGAAAAGGCCTATTATGGTCTCATAAATTATTTCACAATCACACACCTATCCTCTTTCTCACAAGCTCAATCTTCCTTTCAACTTCCTGATTCATATAAAAATAAATTTCAATCCCCAATCTCATCTGTTTCCAACACATATTCTTCCATTCTCCTACTCACCTCTTCCCTGTCCTCCATTTTCCCTGTACAACTTTTGTTACTCACTGCTCCTACAGCTTCTCGTATCTATACATGCCTCGCTTCCCCCCCCTAGTATTAGACAAAAAACAACACTAGAATTACAATGGGAAACAGACCTAAACTTTTCTTTTCCCCATACTCTACGGAATAAAATATGGCTCAAAATACACAAAATACACAAAACCTCCTGTGCTGCCAACACAACTCAAACTTTATTTTTCATTTGCAACTGACTTATGATTATTCCAGCTTCCTTACTCAAGTTTAATCCTATCGTACCAACATGTTGGTCTTGTAATCTCTCTGTTTCTGATATTAAACATATTGTATTTGAATGTCCCACCACTTACCAATGCTGGTTAAAGGTTTGGGCACAAATCAATTCTATTTTTCATATACACATACCTTTTCCTTTTACAAGTTTTAGGCAGCCTTTCAGATGATTGGCATGGTTGTACTTTCAATGTGCAAATTGTTGAACTACTAATTGCTGTTGCATATCAACAAATAAAGAATTGGAAAAATGCTCTCAATTTATCTTTCCAGGCATGGTGGTATGGTGTACCTTACAACCATAGACTAGATAGAGCATATATTAACCCAATGTCTCTTGCTATCAAAAGAAACATTCTGTGGTCACCAATAACAATTTACTTGGATTCCTCTGTTCTGAAGTCTACCTTACATCAACCCTTAGCTGAAGAAGTATCTAAACCCCCTTGATGTCACTATTTTATTTAACCGATTATTATGTCACTGGTACTATGTTATTTAACTGTTTTTTTGTTAAATATACTCTCCATTGGTTCAGTATTGATATTTTTAGATCAAATCTTTTCTTCAAATACATAAAATATTTAGTTTTATCTTACTCAATTATCATTCTTTTCTGTCCTTTTCTGTTTCACGCATAAGTATAGATATTATATTATACTATATAGTCATTTCTTAATGTATTTATTATATTCTTGACTCAGAATATTGTTGTATACATTTTTTATTACTCCTTTTTCTGTTCAATAAATTTTACATTTAAACTGAAAAAGAAGCATTTAAAATGGTTTTCATGCTTGCTTGGGTGATTAGTGTCTTCCTACTGCCTTTTAGAGGAAAAAGAATTTGTACATTGTAAAGTGACGGTGATGAGGAAATGGCAAACATTGATGGAAAGAAGACAGTTCAAGAGACAAGCTTTGTAAAACACACTGTTCTGGTACTGAGGGTTCTGATACTATACTCAGGGGCTCAACAGCTAAGCCTCCGTCTAAGTGAACTATCATCCAGCAGATGAAGTTAGAAAATGAACTTCTGGGACAGCAATTGAAGCAAAAAGGCAAGTATAGTCAGGAAGTCAGACAGCAGAATGGGCAGACAAAATAGGATGAATGTGCTGGCCCCAGTTCAAACTATTCATCCCAGATTACCAAAAGCACTGCAGTGGGATACCAATGGCAGATTGTGTACTAAAATAATACTAAATAGCTATAACAATAGTATAATGATGGCTTTTTAGCAAATAGACCCTCACCCACACTGAAAATAGGTGGCTAATAAGATCAAGTGTCCACATTTCCACATACATACAAAACTTAGGGCCTGATTATGAGTTTGAAGCTGCGGGAGCGAGGCAGCATGCCACCGCCCTGCTCTCGCACCACCAATCTCAACCGCCACCCACCCACCAGATTACGAGTTTTCTCGTTGTCTGGCAGACAGTCCTTTGGCGTTCCCACGGCGGTGCCTTTCAAAAAGGCACCGCAATGGGAACGCCAAAGCCCTTTCCAGCACAGAATGGACTTTTTTTTTCCCGAGTTTTATATAACGCAAACTAGACCCGAAGAGATCAGGTATCCGAGCACTTTACATGAGCACCAGTTTCGGTACAGATGAACGCATTCATTTTTATTAGGCACAGGGAGATTAAGTGATTTGCCCAGAATCACAGGATGTTGAGCGTCGTTGCCGAGACTTGAACCCGGTTCCCCAGCTTCGAGGTCGACCGCTCTAGCCGTAAGGCTACATCCTCTCCCCTGTTAAGTCCATGCCGTGGAGGAAAGCGGGTGCATGCACACAGGGAGGCACACCATGTGCCCCCTGCATGCACCCAAGGGCCCAGAGGCAACAGGTCTGTAGGGCCCCATTTGTTTCCTCATTGCCAGAATTTTGTGGTGTAAACACTGGCATGAAATCTTGGCAGTGAGGAAAACTCATAATATGCTGCAGCACCGCCAGCATATTGCGCGCCTCTGACCGCCACGCCACCGGCAGGGAACGTGGTTCCCTGGCGGCTGCGGTGATCCCTTCAAGGTCCGACCAAAATAGTTGTAATACAGCAGTTAGACCACTGGTGCAGCGGTCCCAGACCACCACCTCACCTCCACCATGGGTTTGGCTCGTAATCAGGCCCATACTTCCATATGGTCTCACAGAACTTCTGCTTCATTTCCATCTTCTAAATCTTATTATGTTTTTTACACTGCAATGCAAGTCAATTAGGCCTGGGCAAATTTTTGATTAGTCCAGAGTAATTGCATTATTTTGGTAACTTCAATTGATGAAATTTATGCAAAATTACAGAGATTATGATATTAAACCACATCACACATTTAAATGCCAGATGTACTGTTCAGGTAATTTTTTTTAACTCGAGCAGCATTTCAGGTATAATTTTTACCCGAGTAAATTTTGAGCGTGTGAGCTTGGGCTCGGGTTCGAGCAAGGTTCGAGGTCTGCACATATGTGTATTTGGGTATTTTTTATTCTTTTTACAAACACGACCTTTCACATGAGCCAGTGTGCAACAGTTCGATAATTCTTCTTATCTTGCTGTCGGTAACCCCGGTCTGGTACTTCAAGTTCTTCTTGCGTTCCCCGGAGATCCTCTCGGAGTAGTCTCACAAAGAGAGGGAGAGAAGATGTAGCATAATAAGTAGAGTGCTCTTGTTGGTCACGTAGGGGAAGAGAGTGAGGGAACACACAAGTGTTTCAAAACGACACCAACGGCGTGAGAAGAAAGTGCGAGGGAGGGGAAGTTTACAAGGGAGGAGATGTGAGTCAACCCACTACTCCCCGGCTCTCTCCCTCCTCCCAGCTCACCCGGTGAAGCGTTCACGTACCTGGGTGAGCCACACTCCTCCAGGAGTTTGGCTGGGCGCAACACAGGAACTTTGGCCTCCTGGTTCTCTGATTTTCCTGGTCTGCGTTCCGGTCCCCTTCAGCAGCGTTGCCTCCTCTGCGGGAGTCGGCGTCTCCGGCATACACAATGCTTGGGCTTCGACCTCGCGTCTTCGGGATTCCCTGTTTCAGTCCTGGCGCCGGGTTTTTCCCGCTCAGCGATTGGCTCTGGCTTCGTGACATGGCGTCCGGGGGCGTGGTCCTCAGACAGATGCTCCCAGTTAAAGGTGTATTGCCCCGACAAAGCGGATTGGTCAAAAGGAACGTGACTCTGGAATCCAGTCCAAATTGAGGAATCGTCCGGCTGTGGAGAAAGGAGAGGATCTTCTCCGTCAGGTACACTCCACCACTCAGTTATACAGTCAGTACCCTCCTGGAGTGCAGGGGAATCATGACAGAGCGCATAACTAGAAACCCAAGAACAAACTGCAGTGTTTTGATTGGAGAATCAGTATGGACTGTCAACAAACATTTCAGGTAGATTTTTTACCCGACCGGTCCGTTCTCGTAATTCTTTGAGTATGAGATTCATATAGTGTAATTACGTGTAATTTCATGAAATTTTGTGGTAATTTACAGCCACCCCTAATGACCTCTGGGATTTGGTGAGGAAACCCCTCTCTTTCTGTGGGCTCAAAGAACCACAGGAATTATTGCATGTATAACCTCTTGGAAGCAGTGGGGTGGCTGGGGAGTCCTTTCAATTGAAGTCAATGCTTCAATTAAGAAGAAAGTCAGATGAAGACCTAAAGTGTCCAGAAGATACAAATCAAAAACTGAACTGAATTAAACCAGGAACTGAAAAACGTCCATGTATATAACATTCTGTTTCAGTATGAGTATCAGTATCATTACCAGCATTGCAGCTTTAGGAATATTCCCAACTAGTCCAGCTTTATTTCCCCTTGATGTCTCCCAGTTGTATGTCTTAAAACCAAGTACAAAAATATAATCATACATACAATTGTGAGCAGAAATCTACTACCATAAGGTAAGTATTTATAGATAAGTATAAGTTTTCTATTCTTATCTTCACATCTACATACCCTAAAGCTATATATTGTCAAGGTACATATTCTGGTCGCAATATTTTTGTAGAATGATAATTATAATTTGATATTCTAGTACAATACCAGACCACAAAAGTCGCTAAATTAATCTGTGCTTAACCCTCTGGTAGCTGGCACAAAAGCATTCAGGCTTAACTTAGAGGCAATGTGTAAACTATTTATGCAGCACAGAAACAGAAATAAAGTGAAAACATGGCACAAGAAAAATCCCACACTAATTTAGAAACCTAGAGTAAATGTTAATAAATTATTTTACATCAAAACGCCAACATTCCAATCTGTAAACACAGAGTTATAAATTTCTAACGTTTTTTTGTAAAAACTAGTGCCTATAACATCAAAGTGCCAACCGCAGACATCTTGTCGCATGAGAACGCGTCAAACTTGAAAAATATACAAGACGTGGATTAGGCACGGTCTGCGCAGACCTTAGGACTTGGAAGAAATTCTGGAGAAAAAGTTCTGAGAAGGCAAAGTTCAGCAGAGCAAGGCTGCAGGCGGTGTCAGAGTACAGAGCGTCATCGTCGGGGAGCCTCTGGATGAGGTTGCAGTGAAGATTTCTATGTTTGGATTTAGTCACCTTTTTTGGAAGTCAATAATCTCCAGTGTGATGAGGCAGGAGGCAGTAGTCGACGAGAGATCCAGGAGGGTGAATATCCATTTGGCGAAGGAATACTGAACAGGATTTTCTGTTGCGGAGAAGAACATAGCAGGAGCAGCCACGAAGAAAAGCCGACCGGCGATGCACCTTGGGCGGATAGACTAGCAGGTTGGTCCCGGTCTTCCCACATTTCTCAGAGCAGTTTTTAGCCAAAAATGGTGCAAGTCCCAAGTTTTGGATTTTGGCTATCTTGGCACCTTTAGCACCACCACCAAGGGTCCAGGACTGGAGGGGCAACACTTGGGGGGTTGGGACTCACTCAGGCTGGCTCAAGGTGTGGATTCAAGATGGTGGGAGCCTGTTATGTCCCTGTGGCTCCGAACAGGAGGCCAGCAAAGTACTAACCCTTGGAGTCACTCTGCAGCATGGAAGGCCTCTAAGGGTTCAGGGAATGCTCTAAGCAGCAAAGCAGTCCTTCTAGGTGCAGCAAAGCAGTCTTGTGGAGTACGCAGCAGGTCACAGCATTAGGCAGTCCTCTGAGAGCCCTTCCGCAGGTCCAGAAAGGTAACTGAAGAATGGGTCTGAGGGCCCTCTTTTTATACCTAGTGCCTTCTTTGAAGTTAGGAGAAGTTTCTAGAGGTTTCTCTTTGAAGTGCTTGGAATTTCCTGACTCCCCTGCCCTGGCTCCAAGCTGGCTGCAGGAACAATGCAGTGGTGAGAAGCCCTTTGTGTGAAGGCAGAGCACAACCTATTCAGTTGCTAGTGGGGCTGTGCCCACCTCATCCACATCACCCTGACAGTAGATGGCCAATTCAGGCACACCTAATCCCTCTATTGTGTGTGTGTCCAGAAAAAATTCACAAAGTCTAACTGTCAGTTACTCCCAGTCATGTGACCTAAAACAGGCTGCAGGCACAAAAAGGCAAAGGCAGGAAAATTCAAACTTTCTAAAAGTGGCATTTTTAAAATTGTAATTTAAAATCCGACTTTACCATTAAAGAGGATTATTCATTACAATTTTATAGATACCAACCATGACATTCACATCTGTCCCCAATCAAAAGTTGGCACTTATTAAATGTAATATGACAACCCAATATTATCCTATGGGACACGTAGGCCTCACAGTAGTGAAAAACACATTTAGGACTTTTTTACTACCAGGACATGTAAAACTTAAAAGCACATGTCCAACTTTTAATTACAATGCACGCTGCCCTATGAGCTACCTAGGGCCTACCTTAGGGGTGACTTATATGCAATAAAAGGGGTGTTTAAAGCTTGTCAAGGGGGTTATATAGCTGAGTTGAATTGTCAGTTTAAAACTGCAATAAGCCTGCAATGACGGCCTGGGACATGTTTTAAGGTGCTGCTTAAGTGGTTGGTGCAAAACATGCTGCAGACCCAGTACTACAATTAAATTTACAGGCCCTGGGTATATGGTATACCACTCTACAAGGGATTTATAAGTAATGTAAATATGGCAATTAGGAGTAAGCCAATTTTACCATATTTAGGGGAGTGGGCAAAATCAATTTAGCACTGGTTAGCAGTGGTAAGGTGTAGAGTCCTAAGGCCAACAAAAACTAATTTAATCAAAAATGGAGGAAAACAGGCTGGCTACAACCTGAATAAAAATGATGCGGGTGCCGCTACAGGACGCAGGGACTTGGTCCCCATGTCCTGAATATAAAAAATAAGGTATAACTGGGCAGGGTAGTAGTAGTCTGGCACCCCCAACTGGGGTCAAATTATTAAAAAAGGGGTTTTGGGGGCTCCGCGATCATGTAGGAGTTGAAGGAAGTGACCCGATTACGGTCTCCCGGGTCACTAAAGACCACCTCTCAGCCTTCCATACCAAATGAAGAGTCGGTCAAGCAGTAGAGAATACAAACCAATAACTGTTTATTCATATACACTCAGAGCTGAGCCTGGTCTGCCCAGTCGCTAGAAGTGCTGCAGAGGGGACTGATATCAACAAGCATAGAGATACATTATGTACATTTCGCAACCGGGCTAAAACATGCCCACAGTGGAATTTTCCAGGCAGGTGCAGCTAAGCAGTGCAATACAGGAAAAAAATGGTTTCAGCGCTCATATCTTACACAAAGTTACAGAGTTCAAGGTTGTTCCATTCAGGCCTGCCACCAAACAACTGGGAGAGGGCCTCTATCTAGTGAAAAGGGTATGCGCTAATAGGAACAGTGTACTCATTACGGGAGCAGGCCTACATGACAGAAAACAAAACTTAAAGTGGAGCATTTCTCAGAATCAAACTAGATCAGTTTCGAACAGCCTAAAATGGCGCCTGCAAAGAAAATGGCGCATCAAATGCTAACTTACATAGGGCAATGCGTTAATGTAAACATTTCTAGTTTAACAGAGTCCCACAGTTTATGCAAAACAAAAGACGGTAGTAGTGGATATAAAGGTCGCACATCAGTGATTGAACATGTAAAATGGGCTATCAAGCACACAAAACGATCTGAACAAATCGAGAAGCAAGGAGATGTATAGCGGTGCCACTCAGGGTAAATAACACCCCACAGTTGTCAGTGCTGACTGCTATACTCCTGTGGGCATTCCGCGGGAGCCAGCACACTCCCCTGGACTCTAGCGGGAAAGCAATTTAATGAAAAATGGGGGTTGGTGTCACTTGGAATTGGCAGTGGTTGGCCGCCCATGTGGGGGAAGTTGGGTGCAGGACAAAGGCAGTGCACGTGGGGGGGTTGGCCTAGTTAGGTGTTGTGTAGTTTCTATAAACCTATATAGGATCTGCGCGTTTAGACCACATACACTGTGGGATTGGTGTCCAGACTGATTCCAGACACCCCCACCGGGTATGTCCGCCTGTATACCAGCTAGCTCACAGTGCCACTGTAAACTCCTCTTACCAAGGAGAGACTAGTTCTTGGCAACTATTGAACATGACAACCCTATCCCATCAGGGATCGTGGAAACAGTACAGTACTTTTCACTCAGTCACTCGTGCTCACTTTGTCTCAGAGAGAAACACAGGATAAACAGTGGGGACGTTTTCAATAAGCATTTATTGAACCAGCGTCATTCTAGTGTAAAGTAGGCGTGCTGAAACAACCATAAGACAGAAACAGCTAAAAACGATTATAAGCACCAACAGAGTAAATGGATGGTAGATTTCTACCATAGTGCTAAAACAATGAACATATGCAAGCATATAAATACATGAAAGTAACAATGCGTACTCCTATGATGCAACCCTAATGAGATGTACCTCTGCGTACCTAGCATGTATGTAGGTGTACAGCCAAGAATCCCCCTAGGCTGAAGCCAACCCCATTACCTGAAGTGAGAGACTGTGGGACCCCGTCTTGGTCTCGAGATGGACACCCCATGAGGGATGTCAGACCAATGCGAGCTGGAGTGTCTGCGTGCAGGAACCTCAGCGTCTCACGTCAGTGTGTCAGCATGGAAGTCTTTCTCCTCTCCTGCCCTGGCAAAGATGTGGTGTATATATACCCAAAAGGTACCCTCAGGGGATTCTACCTTGCTGTCTCATGTAACCCGAGGATGACGGAAGGGAGGACCCTTATGCGTAGTTAATATGCAGAAGATGGTAATCCTGCTGAGATTCTGAGAATCCTCATGCATAATTCATGAGGCTAGTTTTCAGGGAAAACCATACGACATTTATGCAGCGCTTAACTAGGTAAAAGGTCAATACCAAAACCCGTTATGTAGTGTAATGGTATGGTAAATGCAGGTGAAGGGTTAGGGGACTACTCAAGCCTATGTTGGGGTACCCTATGAAACAGAACATAGGTATGGTAATGAACAAGTTACCTTCGATAATGCTTTTTCTGGTGGATACAATATCTGCCTGTGGATTCCTCACCTTTTGAATTACCACTTGCGCAGCATTCCACAGAAACTTTTTTCATAGCTCTCCCACGTCGACACGGACGTCACAATGGTACGGCTCCGCTTGCGACTCTGCGTGACGTCATCGGAGCTATAAGAAGACCTCATTGGCGTGCTGACATCAGTTCCACCCATTTTTTCCGTGCCTTCGAGGCAAACAGGTGAACCGACAACATTTGGCACGTATACACAGTATACAATATATGCACAAATATACACAGTATATTATTCCAAGAAGAAAGGAAAATGGAAATTCTAAAATATAGACATTTCCTAGCGACAAGCATCATAACATTTCAAATGACAATGAAATACAAAAATGTCATACCCAAAATTCTTTTCGGTATAGGTAGGCAGACAATGGGGAGGCGGTGGGTCAGTGAGGATTCCACAGGCAGGTACTGTGTCCACCAGAAAAAGCGTTACCGAAGGTATGTAACTTGTTCTTCTGATGGATACATCTGCCTGTGGATTCCTCACCTTTTGAATTGAATCCCAGAGATCGCGGTAGAGGGTGTCCACCTACCTATACCAAAAAATCATGCAGCACAGAACGTGCAAAGTGGCCGTCCCTCCTCACCTCTGAGTCGAAGCAATAATGCTTCGCAAAAGTGTGGAGGGAGGCCCAAGTTGCTGCCTTGCAGATGTGTACAACAGGGACACCTCTAGCCAAAGCCGAAGAAGAAGATTTAGCTCTAGTGGAATGAGCTCTAATACCTTTAGGCAGCTCCTTCTTGGCCAAGGCGTAGCAGATCTTGATGCACAAGATATCCACCTGGAAAGCATTCGATTGTGGACAGCTTTGCCCTTCATTCTTCCCACATAACCAATGAAGAGCTGGTAGTCCAGCCTTAAGTCCTTGGCTCTGTCCAGGTAAAAGCTGACCGCCCTCTTAGGGTCCAGGCAGCGAAGTCTCTCCTCCTACTTGGGAGGGTGAGGGGGAGGATAGAAAGTGGGTAGAGTGATAGATTGCCCTAGGTGAAAAGGAGTAACCACCTTAGGCAGGAAAGCAGCTCTGGTCCTGAGAACCATCTTATCCGCATGGATGGTGGTAAAAGGCAGTTTAGAACTAAGAGTCTGAAGCTCACTTACCCTCCTGGCAGAGGTAATAGCAATCAGAATTTTTTTTTGAATGTAAGAAGCCAAATTGGACAACTATGAAGCGGCTCGAAAGGAGACCCCCATCAGGAAGGTAAGAACCAAATTCAAATCCCACTGAGGCATAATAAAAGGAGTGGGAGGGAATCGATTAGTGAGGCCCTTAATGAACCTCATGACTATGGGAGACTTAAACAACGATTGGTGGTCTGGCAAACAAAGTAAGGCTGAAAAAGCCCGCAAGTAGCTCTTAACAGTCGCCACAGCACAACCCTGCTGGACCAAGGAAAGAGAATAACTAAGAACATCAGACAAATGAGCCTTCAAAGGATCAGTTGAACTCTCTCCACACCACTTAACAAATCTGGCCCATCTACAGGAATAGACAGATTTGGTGGAGTGTCTTCTGGCCGATAATATAACATCTTCCACATACGGTGGGAGAGAGAAAGAACTCAGGTTGCCCTGTTCAATCTCCAGACATGAAGGTGCAGGCTCTGGAGGTGGGGGTGTAGAACCTGCTCCTGCGATTGCGAGAGGAGGTCTGCCCTGAGAGGGAGACGGAGCGGAGGGTGCGATGAGAGGTGAAGAAGGTCTGTGTACCACACCCTTCTTGGCCAATCCGGGGCGATCAATATCACCTGGGCCTGGTCTTGGCGAATCTTCCTCAGAACCCGAGTATGGGAGGAAACGCGTAAAGAAGCTGAAAGCTCCAATCTAGTTGAAATGCGTCCCTCCAACGCTCCCCGCATCGGATACTGGAGACTGCAGAACGACGGGCAGTGCGCGTTCTCGTGAGTAGCAAACAGGTCCGCCTGAGGAAACATCCTGAAAATACGGTGAACCACCTCCGGGTGAAGACACCACTAGTGATCGGCAGAGTACTGCTGACTGAGACTGTCCGCACGCACATTCAGCACCCTGGCCAGATGATTTGCAATTATGAAAATCTGTTGGTCCTGAGCCCAGAACCAGAGCCACAGAGCCTCTCTGCAGAGACGATATGACCCTACACTTCCCTGTTTGTTGATGTGCCACCTAGCAGTAGTGTTGTCCGTCAGGACCAAAACTAACTGACCACGAAGGGAGAGAAGAAAGGCCTTGAGAGCCAAACTTATCGCCCGCAATTCCAAAAGATTAATGTGAAGCAATCTCTCCTCTGGAGACCAAAGACCTTTGATCTCCAGATCCCCCAGATGAGCACCGCACCCCAGAGTGGAGGCATCCGTTATCGCTGTGGCCACCAGAGTGGGTGGTTGAAACGGCTTCCCTTGAGACAGGTTGCCTGAAACAGTCCACCATAACAGATCTGATACAGTATCTTTGGAGATTCGGACCACCTCCCTGTGATCCCCGTTGTGTTGAAACCACTGCTTGCGGAGGCACCACTGGAGTGCCCTCATGTGCCAGCATGCATGGTTGACCAACAGTATGCAGGAAGCGAACAGACCGAGCATGCGCAAAACCTTCAGGACTGGAACAGTCGCTCCATTTTGAAACATTGGGATCATAGCTTGGATGTCTAGAACCCCCTGAGGAGGCGGGAAAGCACGACTCAGAGTAGTATCCAGTACTGCCCCTATGAACAGGTTGCGCTGAGAGAGCACCAGGTGAGATTTGGGTACATTTATCGAAAAACCCAAGTTGAACAACAGTCAAGTTGTTACTCGCAGATGATGAAGCACCATCTCCAGTGACCTTGCTTTGAGCAGCCAGTCATCCAGATAGGGGAAAACAGGAATCCCCGACCTTCTGAGATGCGCTCCCACCACTGCCATCACTTTCATGAAGACCGGAGGCGCGGATGTTAGACCGAACGGAAGGACCGCAAACTGATAATGTGGAGATCCCACCGTAAAACGGAGATACTTCCGATGCGACTTCAGGATGGGAATGTGAAAATATGCATCCTGTAAATCGATCAACACCATCCAGTCTTCCTGCTGCAGCGCAGAAGCATCTGAGCTAGGGTCAACATCTTGAACTTCTCCTGTTTGAGGTAAAATTCAAGACCCTGAGGTCCAGGATTGGCCGCAAACGACCGTCCTTCTTGGGGATCAGAAAATACCGGGAGTAGCATCCCGGACGCATCTCCTGCTCCGGAACAATCTTTATCACACCTTTCTGTAATAGGGACAGGACCTCTTGTTGCAGAAGCATCAGATGGTCCTCCGAACACCAACCCTGGCGAGGAGGATAAGGAGGGGGAAACTCCCGGAATGGAAGGGCGTACCTATTTTCTAGAAGATTCAAAACCCAAAGATCCGACGTAACAGATTTCCAATTTAGTAGAAAATGGGACACCCGACCTCCCACAGGTCCAACATGCTCCAAGATGGGGATCTAGAGCTGCTTCCCTGCGGAGCCAGTGGTGGGAACAGGGGAGGAAGAGGAGGAGGAGGCCTGTTGGCAAGCAGCCCCTCTCATACGACCTCTTCCCTTCCCTCTGTTTGATCTATACAGAGGGTTCTGTTGTTGCTGCTGCTGGCCTCGAAAAGGAGCCACCTTTCCAAATCCCTGAAATCTCCGGAAACCAAAACCCCTAGGCTGGGATTGTAAGCCTAAGGATCTAGCAGTAGCTGTGCTATCCTTAAATCGCTGTAAAGCTGACTCAGCCTTGGTCCCAAAGAGTCTTGAGCCGTCATAGGGAAGATCCAGAAGCGTGGCCTGGACATCGGGGGAAAAAACAGAACCTCTCAACCAGGCATCTCTCCTAGTCGCCACCGAAGAGCCCATTACCCTGGGAACGGAGTCACCCGTATCAAGGCCGGACTGGATCACCTGACGGGATGCAGCCTGCATGTCTGACAGTACCTCAGCGAAGTGACCCTGGACATCCTCCTTGGCAGAATCCACCAGTGCCTGGATATAACGCCCCGGCAAGTACGTGGCATTAGTTGATTTCAAGGCCATGCTGGCCGACAAAAACACTTTTTTTGCAAATTGTTCCAACTTCTTGGAGTCCCTATCCCCCGGAGTGGAAGGAAAGGAACCACCAGAGTGTTTTGAGGAACAAAACGCTTGAACCACCAGGCTCTCAGTTGAAAGGTGTGATGATAAAAATGCTGGGTCCGCAGGCACAACCTTATAGCGTCTTGCCACCGTTCTCGAAACAGCAGGGGAAGACATTGGCTTCTGCCAAACTTCCAAAATCGGATCTGTAAGAGCCTCGCTGAAAGGAAGCAACGGCTCCATCGCAGAAGGAGAGTGCAGTACCTATGTTAGGATATTAAATTTGACCTCTGCTGTTGGCAACTGCAAGTTCAAAAGGTCAGAAGCCTTTCTTATGACCGAATGGTATAGGGCCACACCCTGAGAAGGAAGAGCTTTTGGAGAGGAGAGCTCCCACTCTGGCGATGTGTCAAGCCCACTGGCTTCTGCAGGCCTGCAAAATCATCCATAGAGTCTAGTATCTCCCCCTCCTCAGCCTGCTCCTGTTGCTCCTGGAATTCCTCCTCTTCCAGAAGCTTCTGAGACTCCCACCTCGATCACACCTTCGGAGTTGGCGTCCGCGGTGCCAGACGCGGGCCCGGAGACCTCGGAGCAGGCGTCAATGGAGGACCTTCAGAAGCGGGCAGCGGCACCGAAGCGGAGCCCGACAACGCCGGTGAGTAGTCCATCCTTCCCTCCTGAGATGGAATCGGCGTTGAGAACCTCGGCGTTGGGAAAGGCCAAGACGGAGTCATTGGCATGAAAGGTGCCTGGGGATAATGCTAGGGAACGCCCAAATTATAAGAAAGCAGTCTCACGGGGCCAGCCGGCGCGCCGGATGGGTTAAGCACCCTGGCAAACATGCCATACATCGCATTAAGAAAATGTGTCGGATCCGCACCCGGAGCCGGGACAGGTGGGTATGGATGCGGAACCGCCTGACCTGAGATAGATCGAGGTCGAAGCACGGGCTCTGGTTGCGGCGCTGGAGACGCTGGATCCGGGATTGGAGCGTCTGGAGGTGCAGGAGACTCTCCCCTGAGTGCCGGAGAGTTCCTCTGCGTCAGAGAGCCCCTCTGTGTCGGAGAGTGCAGAGGAGACACCTGCGGTGAAGGAGAAGGGGAGACGTCATCCTTCCTATGACGACGCCGGACCGGGGACACCGACTTCTCCTTAAAAGATCGATGCTTGGACCCATGTCACCTCTTTTTCTTGTGTTTTTTGGACGACCTTGAGGTGTCTTCGACCTCGACTTGGTTCTCTTCCGACCTCTCTTCTCCTTCTTCGCCCGGGCCATAAACAACTTTGCTTGCCTTTCCTTAAATGCCTTCGGGTTCATCTGACAAACGACGAGCATCCCTCGACGTCGTGGTCCGACGACAAGCACCAAAGACAGTCTTCGTGGGGGTCTGTAACCAACATATGACCCCCATATTCCCTACAGGATTTAAAACCTGGCTTTTTCTGAGTAGCTATCGTGCAGAAACAGTTTAAGGACAACTGAAACAAAGTAGACCACCAGGAAATGGAGAACCTAGAAAAACCGTTACGCGTCGACAACGCGGAAAAAAGGGAACTGACGTCAGCACACTGACAAGGTCTTCTTATGGCTCCGATGACGTTACGCGGAGTCACAAGCGGAGCCGTACCATTGTGACGTCCTCGTCGGTGTCGGAGAGCTATGAAAAACATTTCTGTAGAATGCTGCGCAAGGGGTAATTCAAAAGGTGAGGAATCCACAGGCAGATATATCCATGACAAAAAATATTACCTTAAGCTACAAGAATTCCCTAGAAATTCACTGAAAAAAACTATTCTTAAAGTGACTGTATAATTAGGTATGTTAATAATATCTTCCTTTACATTAAAAAACCCTCAGAAAGTCACTGAAAAAAACAAAGGTAAAAGTGGCGTTATAGTTAGGTGAAAATATCCGTTAAAACGCAAAATTATAAACTCAAACACCACTGAAATTTACTGGTTATAGTTAACTCAAGTAACTATAACTTTCACCCTCGCCATGCACTGCTTATGACTTCACATATTACAATATTCATGACATGTTCTATGACATCATTGGGAACATCACTGATAACAACCAAAACAACATCGATGACATCACTGTGCTTGGCAATTGAATTACTATAACTGGTTAATTTCAGTGTTTTTTTAGTTTGAAATATTACGTTTTAATCAACATATTCACCTAACTATAACACTACTTTAACCTTTGTTTTTTTCAGTGACTATATATAAAGATCAATAGATAGATCGATAGATAGATAGATAGAATCTTCCCTCATAGATAGATGGATATATATATATAAATATATTTTACACAGTGGCTGTAGTCACTGTGTAGTTAGACGTGAGCCGTCAGAAACCATGACATTTATCCAGAAAGCATGCTTTTTGTTAGTTGGTGTAAATCTTTCAGCTGATTTAGAGAAATTAAGGCTTAAAACATAGTGATATCTGTTTTTGCTAGACCCTCACAGGAGTGCCACGAGAAAAAAACAACAAAAAAGCATTCTGATAGGCCGGTCCCGTGGGACACCCACCGAACGGAGCAATGTGATTGATGGCTGTATCATTAAGAAAAATGTTGCAGCTGCCATTACAGGACTCTGGGACTCGTTCCTCAAGTCCTGAAAAATTAAACAAAAAAGGATATACGGGGTTGGGTAGGAATACCCTGACACGTAGCCCTTGTGGGGGGGTCGGAGAAAGACCCTCCCTGGGTGCTAAAAACAAATGGGGGTCATCACAGCCCCTCAGTACTCCCGCAGAGCCAGGACAGCCCTTGGGTGGTCCAGGGAGGCTCCAACAAGAGTCTGTGAGACAAAAAAAACATTTTAAAAAAGGAGAATGTGGGGCGGCGGTCTGTTGACGGCTGTCCGCTCATGGGGGCTTGGCCACCCATGGGGTGTTGGGCGCAGGGCCTTGGGGGTTGGCCGTCTGTGCAGGGTTAGAGGGAGGACCTGACCAAGCCCTTCAGCCAATCCCCGGTCATGCATTGCAAAGGCTGTGCGCGGCTGGGGGTTGACTGCCAATGAGGGATTGTGGAACAGCAAAGCCCTGTGGCTAACCCCTCACTGCGCCCGGCTGGGGTGGCTGGCCGATTGCAGGGGGTGGCTGTGGTCTACAATCAATAGTGAGACCAATATTTCTTTTGTGCTTTTCTGATGCTGTGTTGTGCTGTATTCTCCTTTGAATTATTCTTAAGTCCTCTGCCTGATAATATGTATAAATGTCTTAAATGGTACGCCTCTTGTTGCCCTGGAAGCAATGAAGTTTTTATTTGACCCTCGATGGCGCAGCCCAATTACTCCATATGAAGAACATGGTGCTGCTTTACGTATTGTATGCCACCTGTTTCACCAGCCATATTGGGGTGTTTACAGAAATCGCAGCAACTGTTGTCATATGTTAATATCAATTTGGTGGTAGCCCAATCCAAATACAATTTATGTCAGTATTGCCATGTAGGCACATGTGCACACGTGCACAGATGTCCTCTAGATATCTGGCATAATTGGCTCAGTATAGCATCTCTGTTAAGTTTGTAATATTGGTCCCTAAAATACTTTATATTTTTAGGTGCATAGGTAAGTGGTGGTAGTTTATTATTTTAAAAACAAAATTAGAGACTACTATTTGTCATACAATCAGACTTTCAAGGTTATAAAAAGCTGATATACAAACAATTATCAGTAACTGGTAAATTGCCATAGACTCTCTGGGATACAAAGGCAACATAAAAATCCAGGCAAGC
Organism: Calotriton arnoldi; assembly: GCA_963921515.1. Classification (NCBI taxonomy): domain Eukaryota; kingdom Metazoa; phylum Chordata; class Amphibia; order Caudata; family Salamandridae; genus Calotriton; species Calotriton arnoldi. The sequence continues at coordinate 825,834 of CAWUFW010007262.1, read as the reverse complement.
ATTAAGCTTGGAAGCATTTAGGTTAATATTATGTGGGTGACTCGTGGCAACAGATGTTCTTGTAGCTTTCTCTTCAAACATGGAAAAAGTGCTTCAGAATCAGCTCCCATTAGACACTTTTCTTTTACACTTGCCAAAAGGTAGGATTTTTCAGATTTCAAAATGACTAATTAGCATAACGATGATGTCAGAACGTCTGTTACAGGCCCCATCAGTCTTTATGGGCCACTCATAATGAGGGTCTAAGCGTTTACATGAGAACATTAGGAATTACCGACATTAATACAAATAATAGGAACCACTTTTGAGACAAGAGTTTGAACAGGGTTGTCCTGAGAACTGAAATAGTTCAGATGGCTAACATAAAACACAAGATAAAGATAGACATTTATTATTTAGCCAGTGATCTGGTCAACGGAGCCAAGAGAGCAAAACAGCAAAAGAAAGAATAGCCGAAGAATACATACAAGCACTTTTCCAGTCTCCATGTCCCAAGCCTTAACTGTCTTATCAAAGGATGATGTTATCAATCTGAAAAAAAAAGAAATTTTAAACTAATAAAAACAGACACTACAAGATTTGTTAAAATAACACCTGTTCCTCAGTTACGCCTTAAAAAAAAATCTTCAATGTCAAACATGAAGCAGATAATGTAATTGTTTGTCAATTCTTACAATACAAATTCCTGCTCAAACACCTCGGACCTGTCTGCCCCACCAATAACCATTTACTGTGGTATGAAAGACAGGAAGAGCAAGGGACACAACTACACTCAATCCTGGGGATTTGGAGGCAAACACTTTGGGTTCAGTGATTTTCCTCCCAAGATTTATCTATATTTGAATGATCTTCATACAAGATGGAATGTATGATACTTTTTGTGGGGCTCATACAATCCAGGAATATGGTTTGTCTAACTAATCAAGCAAATTCATATTTACATCACAGACAAGGCTCTCGGAGCAGCAGTTATTTCAAGAGGGTACTCAGAATTTAAAAGAATGCTAAACATGTTGCATCTCTCTTTAAAGTATGATGTCTCGACTCTTAAAGAACCATTTACAGAGTCATAGGTAATGTATAATATTATTCTGCAAGGCTAATATTTAAGGAGTAGAGGTGCTTTCATAAGTCCACAGGGGTAAACAGAGTAAGCCTGAAACTGAAGTTGAAAGACAAGTTTTAAAACATAAGCTTTAAGCTTTAAGAGAAAGGGGGGGCAAAAAAAAGTGAGGGTGGGATGGGTGAATGGAGAAGGTATGAATTGGGGACAGGACACCTAAACTAGGGAAATAGTGAGCGAAGTCGAAAGAGTGCAGTAGACAGGCCAACGGCAACAAGCCAGATTGTAGTGAGGGAATAGGAGACCATGTCAGAGAGGGTGAGTTAAGACCCAGTGGGACAGAGGCTAAAGAGAAGAGAGGGAAAGAAGGGTAGGGGGGGACATGTGGGATCAAGATGTATACTCCCCATGACTTTTCCACCTGTGTTAAAGATATAAAAACCTTAAAAAGAGGCCTCATTAAATCATGGTAGCCTCCATTCAGAACGACCAAAAAGAAGCAAGTCAAAATTAACAAAAAACATTAAATCTTAATTAAAATAAACATTTCTCTGTAAACTACATGGTTCTTCACCTCTCCATGTTAGACACCTGACAGATACCCCATAGTGAAGCCATGCAACTCCTCCAAAACAAAATCCTCAGTGGGCAGTATTAGAGGTCAGTGGGCTCTCCCATAACATTGTCATCTTTAAACCTGGAGGGCACAGTCTGACAAGGGGCAGCTAAGGCACAGAGGCAAATCCAGGGTGGACAGTATCACTTATAGTCTGTGAAGAATGAGGCTCTCACCAAGTGTAAGATTTCCAAACATGCCTGAAGTTGGCTGTCTGTTCATTTGATGGATGTATACAAGTTGGTATCTTTCCTAGAAACCCACCATCAAACAAATGTGGCACCACATGGCATTTCCATAACTATCCTCCTGCTATCAGGGGACTCATTCAGAGCTAAAGCCATGACACAATTACAGGACCAAGGTGGGGGTCCTCAAAGGTGGAGGAAAGAAGGGGTATGTGAGGGGGCAGAAAGAAAATATGAATCATGGTCTGCTTGCTCAATATCAGCTGCTTCGATGTACCCTATGCCGCTACAAATTCGGTGATGGATCTCCAACGTCTTTAATACATCTCCAACTCCTATCTTCTCTAGCGCCTCACACTGCCACAGTTAAGGCCCTAGATACAAAAGCAATATTTGTATCCAAGTAGGGCATTAGGGCAGTAGAGTCAGCTTACTCTTGTTCTGTTCTGGGAATACTGCAACTTTGCAGCCGCAGCACCAACTGCAAGAGAATCTCAGGCAGCCCACAGGGCTACAATCACCTTCCCAGACTGGGCTGGGAAGGGAGCCCAGTAGATTACTCATTCAGACAGCTGAGCGGTACTTCCACCTCTAAGCTCACTAAGCCTCGCCCTCACACAGTATACAATTTATACACACTACTTTAGTCTGGGAGGTTAAAAGGACAGTGATAATTCATGGTGTTCCTGTGCTTCTATGCAAGTAAAATAAAATGAGTGCACAACATTTTGGATGTGCTGAATGACTATACTCTCTTTCTCAAGAAACAACTATTTCCTAGATCATTCAGGTTCCTTTTGCATTAATGTGTGTACAATGTCAAAATAGCTAGATAATAATAGCAAAGATTATGGCATAGATCATGCCTTTAATTTCTTATTATTTTACATAGTTTTGCTTTCCTTACTGCATAAGCCTTATAACTTGACTTTTCTTTGACACAAAATCTAGTCGACTCTTCTACATATTTTGGTCCTCCACTGCTGCCGTATTCCAGTGGCCCTAATTATGTGATCAGGTCCCAGTTTGTCCTAGTCTGACTCTCCTAATGAAGCTAATATTACTCTCCAAGCTCCCAATGGAGCATCTACTGGTACCACCACCTATCTCACCCAAGGGTAAAGCTTAACATGCTTTGTCTGTGGAATGGCACAGCCCCCATGCCCACTTCCTACACCAATCCTACAATGAAGACCTGCTGAGTATATGGGTGCTGCAACAGTGGAATTACTTCAGGGTGAGGTGCAACCTGCAGACACCACTATGGGTCACCAGAGTAGAAGCCTCATTTGTTTAACATGGCTACCAGGCGCCTGCTTTCATGGCTGAATCAAGAGATGGGGAGTTCTGAATGACGATTTCATGGTTTGTATGGCTTGTGCATCAGTTTAATTGCGTCAATGTAGCAATTCCAAGCATTGTGTGAAAACAGGTTTGTGAGGCACACCACAGAAAATGCCATGACTCCTTCTGGGAAACCTTCATAGTTTCTGATAAAGAAATTAATGACTCAATTGGAGGCATAACATGATTCATGTAGGACAAATGCGACGGTGTGCATAGGGGTAATGTCATTGCTTGTGTAGAAGAGATTGGCATGGCTAATGCAGGGCATTTTAAGACTCATATAGGGGCAATTTTAAGGCGCGCTGATTAATTTAGTGGTTGATGAGTGAGCTCATTATGGTGAAAACTTCACGGTTTACACAGGGTTAACGCCACGAAAATAATATCACAGTTCCCTGGCTGGTCTTGTGTAAGGTCAATTTCTATTTTTGTTTGGGTTCGTAATGGTGTATTTGGAACTAAGTGGCTCAACTAGAAACAACATTTTGTCTTATGGAAAGTCAATTTAACATTGATGTTCTGAAATGTCATCATCGATTTTAGGATTTTTACATGACTCTAATAACTCTAATTTATTGTAATTATTTGGAAATGCATGATATTGTTTTTTCTAGATAGTTTTGTCAGAAATCGTTTGCTGTGATCATCTTTTGCCATTTTTTGTCTTGCATTGTTATATTTTGACAAACAACGCAGGCAAAAGTGGTGTCAAATGTATCATTTTGCTCCTGTCCTTTTCATATAAAATTATGGATTGGGGGCAACTCCCCTATTTTTCAAAGTTTTTCCTCGGGAGCCAGCTCTTTGTTTAAATTACACCTTGGTTGGACAAAAAAAACTACACACTCATGCTTTACTCGTGCATAATTTTGCTCAATATTTGTACAGGTTTTTGTGTAGGGTGGAGTTTGGGGAGGCTGGATCTGGGAAGAGCGCTCCGATTCCAGAAACTTCTCAAATGAGTTCGATAGCAGAGGTATTGTTTGGTCCATTGTATGTATAATCATTTTTAAGCATACAAGTTTTAAAAATACACTTGCAGCATATAAGAAAGACATTGCATCCTATGATGTGCATCCTAAGTGGGGAGACTCACGTGGATGATCATGGAGAATGTATATTTTACATGCCACGCATTCAAATAGATTTTTTTTACTCACTAAATAAATCGAGTAATATGTTGTTGTGTGATATCACTTTAAAGCGAGATTTCCCAATGTAATAGAGCAATATTATTTATTATTAATTTCCCTTGGGTGCGATTGTGCTTCAACAAAGCAATGCTCTAGTTTCTAATTGCCATGTTCCATAATAATAATTGGTTAAACTTTAATAAGTCTTAGGGGTCTCCAACCTCTCCTATAACAAGATCTACTTTTGATCAATATAAATCACCTCGAGCTACTAATATAATACATGTTACAGTAGTTACCACATATGAGATAGGCATCAGATTTTTATAAATTCACGCATTTCAAATCTTGCAGTCCCAATTTTGAGGTGCTCTCCTCTTCCTTCCCAGACCAGAGGTTACACACGGTGTGACTCACAGTGCTGGGGCCCACTTCAGCAGCACCTTTGCTGCACGGTGATTGGTTGTGTTTCAGACGTCTTGCTGCCAATCCCATTGTAAGTGTGCTCCAGCATGGCACCTTGGAATTGATTAGGCTGCCTGCCACTTCTAGGGCATGCAGCTTAGTGGTGCTGACTCCTACACAATCCACAAGGCTGTATCAGATATTGGGCTGGGCTCCATGTCCAAGAGCTACCTGCTGGCAGATGGCGAGCTGCTGGTACCCCCTGAGCTACCCGGTGGAGACTCCTGTACTAACAACTATATATGTATGTAAATTGTATGTACATGATACACTGCTTCACATCAGTGCCGAACAATGTGCTTTCCTTAGCTCAGATAATGTGCCCTTAAAAACACTTTTAAATGTCTGTTGTCTAGGGCACTTGTCGAAAAAAATATACAAACAAATACAAATGTAGTCAACTTGTTAATGGGTGAATGTTTACACTACAGCTTTTCAATTTTTAGAGTTTTTTTTTAGGTTACACATAATTAGCACCCTAGTGTCCCAATCATTCCAAAGTCCAGATAGCTAGATTGTTGGCGCTATCCCTCGCTCGTATTCCTTTACATTAGGTTAGAATAAATTACAGCTTCGTTTTCATCACTTAGAACAATTTCCCCCAATTTTTTTTTTCAAGAATAACCGGATGTTTCATGTTGAATGAAGTCAGGTTAATTGCTAAACTATTACTACCCACATAAACTGTCGGTATGGTATGGCCAGTAACTTGGCTTCCAGTCACATTCCGGAGGGTATTGTAGAAATACATAAAAGATGTTTACATGGAAACCACCAAATACCAACAGTAACCAAGAAGCAGAAAATTAAACTTTGTTTTAGCCACTCGGGATTTCACAAACTCCCCTATTTCCGTCAGAGGTTCAGACCTCATGCGGTGAAGTTGCTTTGAGCATTTGGAATTCCTGGAGGCACAGGGGGAGGAGGTCAGTTTAATCTGCAGGCGTTGCTTGGTAACCCGCCATGCTGGGGAGGCAGTGCACAAAGACAACAAGTAATTGTATAAAATGAACTCGATACTGTGTAATTCATATCAAAAAGCAGCATACTCACTTTTCCAATCACTTTTCAACAAACCCCACGCTACTTTGTAAAACCACACTTCTGATAAAATGTAAAAAGGCCTATTATTCGTTGTTGGCGTACTTGACAATTTGTTGGCCAATACGTGACGCACTTTATAATAAAGTTAGCTAAAAGGATTTCATGAGCAATCGCTAAACATGTAAGGAGGACCAAAGCCATCGTAGCATGTAAACTACGGTTGTCCAACGCTGACCAACAGGATGTCTGTTTTGAAGCAGATTCTATTTTCAGGGTATGCACGAGATACATTTGCATACAATTAATCTAAATGTGAATGGGTCTCCTGAAAAGCAAATGCAACACCAAAGACCAACATTTGACATCTTTACGTAACAACATAACGTAATACGTACATGTAGTCCACAAGTTTACCCCTTGTTGCTGAATAACATATGTTTATCGTTACTTATACGGAAAACACTTGATTTATCGCGAAAGATCTACCTCAATGAGTGGATCCGAGGGATTCAAATCTGTGACTTTCAGGTTATACAGAGACTTCTGTGAGGGAAGGGATGGAGACAAGACAAATCTGTTCAAAAAGCTCTCCAAAGAGCCAATGTTCGTCAATCTACCTAAAGATGTGTGCAAGAAGGTAAGTTTCTTTTTCATCATGTTCTCAGGACGATAAAATAAACCCCCACTGAAGTGATGTTCTGTCCAGTTTAGCACAACTGAAGAGAAGACTAAAGGGGCAGTACAGTGATTCACAATATATTTCTTTAGCAGTGTTATAAAGCCTGTGTAAAGCCAAAACATCAGATACCTTCACATTGAACAAATTAAGACAGGCAGAAACATACACAGTGAATGAAGAGAATGCACATGAAATCGTAAAGGTAACAAAAATAGAGAAAATTAGAAACAGGCATGCAAAGGTTTCTCGAAATTGGAATGAGTATACCTAAAAATGTGTATGGGTTTGCAAAATGTAGAGAGCCCTTGAGTAAAGTGTAAAGCAAGTGGCGTATAGATAAAAACATATGGGTAACATCACCAAGTCAGACATGGTCATACGAAATGGATTAGAGATCTAAAAGTGAAAAGGCACACAAAGATAGGAGTGCGAGCAAGTAGCCACGGGAAACAAAATCATTGGCTAGGCCCCAAGTCATGAAATTATAAATGTAAAGGACTTGGCAACCAAAGAAATAAAGTCAAAAAGCTGCTCAACCAAATCTGGAAAACGTCCATATCCTTCCTCGAGGGCGGGGAGAGGATCAAAATAAAATAATATATCTAAGGAACATAAAACTATGAAAGGTTCAGAGTAAAACGTGAGAAAGAGCAGTGGGACAGTGCCTACGAGTAGAATCAAGGAATAGTACACATAGAGGGAGGAATGGAGTTGCGTACATTAGGTGCCGGGCAGGACCATGGCTGATTCAGTGTGTGTTTATTCTTAATGGGCTGGGTCTCAAAGAAAAATTTGTCAGAACATCATAGAAGGCGCCAGCCTCCCGATCTCTTCCGTTTCCTAGCCACATAGTGGGACAGAGCTAAAGAAGCAACTTATTATACTACATTTCTATTATTTACATGAACGAGAATTCGTAAAGCACATCGGATTGCCATAATGTGCTTTGATATTAATTCACTTTACTTTGATTCTGTCATCTTAACCGTGGAAGGCTAGTGTGCCCTTCCAGAGACACAACCGGTGTTGTAAAATAACACAAAATGGCTGCCGACTGCAGCATGGCACTTCAACAAGGAAGAGTACTTACTAGATTATTCGCTACATATTCACCGCTGCATAAAATGTACGTTTCTCACACTAGACCATTAAGGGCCTCGTTAGGAGGTTCTTATTGTGAGGTCTTGTAAATTAACCACACAAAGTTACTGATATGAAGATATCGGTACTTCAGTGGGCAGAGTTATCGGTGATTGCGGGCAGAGGTATCGGTGATTGATTACAAGTGGGAGTCCAAAGGTCACGATGTAAAAGGAGAATCTGCAATCTGGGTCAGATTTCCCAGGTAATTCTTCATTTCCTCCCATGGTGCTGGTAACTCTGATCCAGTGGCGGCTTGCCCACTAAGGTGCAGGTGCGTCGACCCACTGCTATTTGAGCAGTGCAAAAAGAAAATTATAATAACAAGACAGTATTATCATTTTATTTTTCTGTGCGGGACTGGGGCCAGGTCGGAGCACGGGTAAGCAAAGTGAAGAGTGGTTTGCACTCCCTAAGTGCATTTAGCATGTTCTCCACCTGGCTGTGTTGCACAGCCCGATGGAGAACATGTCCAGGCTCCCAGGCACTGTGCAGCCTATGCAGCGTCGTGATTGGCTGGGAGAGTCTGCTTCCGGTGCAGCCAGTTCAGATGAAGAGGGCGGAGGAGAGGCGTGCGGAAGCTGCGGTGAAGGGAAGGGATGTTTTTTTTTTAATCCATTCCAACTCCCCCCCCACCCACCCCCAGTCCCACCACCCCCGTTCCGAGGCAGCAGGCACTGCTCTGAGCTACCAAAGATCTGGTGACATTTATTTCTGGCATGTTTATCTAATGCACTGGCTATGAAGGTAAGTCTTTCTTTTTGAGGTCCTTGCAACTGCAGTTGCATGACCATGCGGGAACACCAAACATGATTTTACCAGCCAGAAATTCTAGCTGGTAAAATTGCTTGAGACTTTGGCTGTAACAGATGTCATGCCTTGCAACCAGGACCCACCAAACCTTTTTCTCTGGTAAGGGGCAGCATACAATCCGTTTCGGTGCCCCTTGGCAGAACTATTTTTCCCCTTTCCTCTACTACTTTCCCACCCTCCTTCCACCCCTTGCTTCACACAGAAGCCCCACACACATTTACCACCTGCTGAAAGTAGGTGGTAAACATCTAAATTAAACCCATCAGAATAGGGAATATTGTGTGGAATACTATACAGTAATTCTGTATCTGCACAGTTAATCCCCATTCTGATAGGTTTAACTTGTAATTTCACGGTACTGGTGGGGTGTTACCACCTGGTAACAGTAATTACGTGTGAAGAATCTGCATCCAGTCAGTAATATGCATCTCGTAATCGTGGCCAAAGTCTCACATTTATATTTGACGCATATGCTTAGGGTGGTAATTTTGCTTCAGTAAATGTAGGAGAAGTAAAATAATTTTCTCAGTCCAGAGTCATATAATTTTTGGGGAAGAACTGCACAATAATTGCAGTTCCTATATATGTTTACTTTCCTAGTAATAGGTGTACTATGCCTAGTTACAAATTCAGTGCTTCATCAATGCTCAGTGTTAGTCAAACCGAAACATTATTTTAAGCATTTATCCTTCTAATAGTCACACCAACTTGCAAATCTACACCAGCTGTGTAGATCTGCAAGTTGGTGATTGCAAATAACAGTATAACATATTTTCGGTCTAAAATGGGATCCATTGGCCATTTGCATATTATACACAAAAACCAAGAAACCATGCTGAAAGGAAACCACAAAATGGTCATATCTGTTGGGTAACTTCTCATTAGGTATATTTCGCATCATTAGTGCAGCTTTCCAACCAGAGATAATTTGGAGACCCCATCTCCAGAATGATAATAACTGATTGGAGACAGTTCAGAATTTGGCAATGAGAATGGTGCATGGTCCTGAGGGAGACAGCGAGAGAGAGAGAAAGAGAAAGAGAGAGCAACATACAGTGCGTGTGGGTGTGCGTTCATGTGTGCGTTACCGGGGAAGTTACAGTCCTTTACTTTCAGTTGATGGGATGTGATGGTTAAAATCCCAGACCTAAAAACTAAACAATTGTGCAAATTATGGTGAGAGGGATAACCATAACTCCCACCCAAGGCACTGCACATGACATTAGATACGTTGTCATAGATGAAACATCAAATGACATCAGTAGTAACACTGCATATCACCTCAACATTGATGTCATCAATAATAACACCACTGAAGCAAATAAACAGCCATGTCCCCACTGGGCTCGACTTTTGACGGTGCCCAGTGTGCTCCAGGCACAGGGTCTAACCTTTAACCAAGTCCTACACTCAGCAATAATACTCAATTCAATTTCAAATTTTATTTGTAAAATACAGAGCTACAATGAGATAAGCTTTATAAAATATGCCAAATACATGATAAATACGTACCTAAAAACATTTTGAAAAGGTAAGGATTTTAAAACACATCATTTTATTCACTGGATTATATATTAGGTACATTCTTTTGTCGAACTAACCCCATAAATCAAGAACAATGGTTTCTGCAGGCAAGATCAATTAATATTTAATGAGAGGCAGACAAAAAGAATATGTTCTAGAGCTTGTGCAAAATCCCCACAAAGATCACAAAGTCTATTCCCTAGAGCAATCCCACCCCAAGCTCCTGTAACGAATTTTAATAGCAGAATATTCATACGGAAGAATAGGAAAAATTGCTTGACGCCATGTTCCAGATTCTACTTTATGTAGGGTTGAGGCTACGCCTCGGAGAACGTGGAAGTTATTGTCTCCATTTTCCTTTTTTCTATGCAGGACACCATATCTTGTTTTAGTGAACTAGTCCTAATACTGTGTTTCAGGTCATTCTTAAGCGCATAACAGGATATTGCAATTAAGTCAGCCCTACTCAGTCTAAAGCACAGAAATACTTGATTAAAATTTGTGTACAAAGTAGTTATCTTTATGCTTTGACCTAATGTCTCTGAGCAGAGAAGGCCTCTAAAAGAGTGTATCTTACCAAGCAAACGTCTATGAAACTGATCCAGCGCGATATTAGCAAACAGCATTCATACACTAGATACTCACTTGGGCCCATACATTCATACTACGCTAATACTTACGCTGGGTTTTATCAGTTGTTACTCTTTATCAAATCCCTGCTACCAATTACCTTCCGATTGAAGAGTAATGAATCCTTTGCTAATTGGGAAGTTTAAAATGAGTGACATTCATTATAATACATAATCCTGAAATAACCACTGAGTCAGGAAGTTTTAAAATGTTTATCTAAAGATTTAGCAGAGTAAATTACAGTAACACATGGTACTTAATCGCACATCACAGATGAAGTAGAGAAAAATAATTATTGATTAATGACGGTCCCTCAGAAAGGAGAAGATAGAGACAGCAGCGCAACTAAAGGTTGCTTTTATATTTACCTAAATGCAAGAACCAAACCCTTGGCCAAGGAGTTGGAAAGATTAGGACCCAGGAAGGATGAAGAGCAAAGACCTCCTTCAGGATCAGGACAGGACCGGTGACCTCTCTACAACGACGCCTGCGTCGTTCCCCTCTCTGATACTCGACTTCTCCTCGATTCTCCCGTGCCTTTCTTCTAATGGACTCCACCGCCCCCTCCTCAGGACCTCTCTGGACAGCGGTTCAGTCTGCAATCGATCAGCTTGACGGTCTGGAGCTAGAAGTCTGGTCTGCATGAACGCCTGATCTGATCTAATTAACTAATGCTATATTCTATTATACCCTTCTACGCCCATGTACCTCCTCTTAATGTTGCTAAAATATGGGACCACTACTTCTGATTGGACAAGGACAGGGGGTTGATCCTCACACCATATTTATTTGGTATGTATTTCTGAAGACCTTTGTTTTTAAACTACCGCCCATTAAATTTAATACATTGGCTTTATTTCCCACCACTCTCACGACTAAGGGGCCGATTCCGATTTCGGCCGGAAGGGCACCGAACGATGGTCGGAGCCCTTCCGACCGAATCGGAACGTGCCGCTCAGATTCCTTTCCGACCGAGCCATTCCGATGGGCTCGGTCGGAAAAGAATCCGACTCGGATTTCCGGATGGCTCACGACGGGTTCGGAGAGCCCGTCAGCCATCCGGAAATCCCTCTGTACTCCCCCGGCTGCCTCTTTGCGACCGAGGGAGTACGATGGCAGTTTTCACTGCCTTTTCGTGCCGGTCTTTCCGGCACGAAAAGAAAGTCGGTCACTGTCTTTGGGGTCCCCCAGTGGGACCCCCATGGGTGCAAGGTCGCCGAATGGCGGCCTGGAGGCACCTATGGTGCCCCTCTGTTGAACCCTGCACCCGGTGGCAGGCACCTTGGGGTGCCGGCCACAGGGTGCAGGGTTGAACTGCACCCCTGCTTTCTCCAATGCCAGCATGCATTCCGTCCGGAATGCATGCTCCCATTGTGGGAGATACGAGTGCGACCGAACAGGGTTCGGTCGCATCGTACTGCCTGGGCCGTAACCGACGACAGCAGGTCGGTCGGTTACGGCTCCGGACCGATGTCGGACGGACCTGAGTCCGTCCGACATCGGAATCGGCCCCATAGTTTATTCAATTTCATATACATAGTTGCAAGTTTGGCAGGAACACATGAATACATCAATATCGGCCATTAGGTCGTGGCCTTGGACGACGTCCAGGTTGACTTCATCCTTTGTCCTTCTGGGCAGTCTTTTCATAGAGCATGCGTGGAACCCATGTCATTCGAGTTTTCAATTCACCAACCCCAGGCCCAAGTTTACGAACTAATAAAAGTCAAAGAAGAGAATATTAAAATCACAAATAATATGTTTCACTGTATACCCACTCTTTCTACTCTATCCCCGTTTACTTATAAATCTATCCCGCATTAGTAGCGTTAAGAAAACGACAAATTAATAATAACACAAGAGCAAGCTGAAGAATGTGAAAACATCAAGCAGCCATTTTAATGCACACTGCGCAGAAGCAGAAATTTCCCACCAAGCAAAGAAAGACGTCACACCATGTGATATGGTTGAGACATGCGCAGCAAAGTTCCCGCGCTTTAGCGGCCATTTTAGAAAAAGACAAGCGTTACTTGTTAGTTAGAACACATAGGCAAGCTTCCTTGCTATTCGTCTAGTGTATGCAAAGTTAATATAACAATACAAAATTAATAATTTAATACTGTGAGGAGATTGCATTCGAGCAAGTCTCATTTGTGAGTCCTTGCTCCATCAATCCCCTCTCTGATGGCGTTTAAGAGCCATCAAAATACTACCCTCAATCAGGTGCCAACTTCTAGCACATTGTCTCATTCTCATTTTTACATTTTCTATTTTTAACATCCCCTTTCAATTTCTTGTATAATTCACTTCTCACATCCTCAAGTTCAATTTCATCAATTTTCTCTTCTTTCCTCTTCCTGTCACACTATATGATTAATTCTTTCTACAACATTTGCACCATATTATTATCGTCAGTACTATTATTGCTATTCCTGCTAAAGGTACTAGTATTTGACCTATAAGTCCTTTTCCTACATTAGAAAACCAGGTACCAATTGACGCAATACTACTTGTCAATCTTTCCCATACACTATCAACTTCCAGTGGTTTAAGTTCCTTCTCAAGTTAAGTTATATTCTGTATATACGTTCCAATTTCTGCACTTTTATCAGGAATGTAAGTGCAACAATGTTTCGTCTTCAGTAATTTACAGACTCCGCCCTCTTTTGCCAATAAAATATCAAGAGCAAGTCGATTTTGCATTACCATAGATCTAATCGCAACCATTTCTGTATTAATCATTAGAAATCCTCCAGCAGTGTCAGTTGATAAACGATCAATCACTGTAGTGTAGACAATTTACATATTTTCCTTGAGTTCAGAATTATTCCCACCGAAGGTATCAATGCACCAAATATATCACCTACAATTTCAGAAAAACTAGCTCTTTTACTACGTATTAATTCGCCATTGTTTTCATTGCTCCCAGTGTTTCTTTTTACGTGGTATATCTTTGGAAATACTATTCCAAAATAACTTCCAAACCACCGTGCAGGAAGCCTAAAATAAGCCTTATTCCCGCATACATAATAGATTCCAGCAAAAACTGAATCTGTTCCTCCTTTCATTCCCCAACCTCCAAGAATTAAGAAATTGTGTTCACATTCACTGGTACCAATGAAAACATTGTTATAATCAGTCCTTAGTCTATGTAGACAAATTTTCCCCGTCTTTACAAAATCCAGAGCCATAGCAGCTTGAGCCTTGCCAGGTGTGTAACTCCCTTCTTTCTCAGCCCAAGGTGGCAAATGAGCCTTATGCTCAGAAGCTTTCTTTTGAAAATCTTGTCTTCTATCTTCTACTAAATTCAAAAAGATCTTTTCTTCTTCGTGTAAAGAACATGTTAAATTGTGTCTATGTGCATGTGTTATGTCTTTCGATTTCATTGTTAAGAAAAATTCTCCCATAAACTATGCGTCTTGACTACTAAGCACTGGGTTCATACACTTTCGAATCGGAACCTCAGAAAATATCACATCTATGTTTGAATAATAATATTGAAGTCTCCCTGTTCTATAAAATAAACTAGCTAATACACTACATGATATGCCATATGTCAATGGTAAGTGATGATATGTTAATCCTTCTGCTACTGATTCGGGTAACTTCATACAGACATAACAGTTACTAACTTCCATGGTATCTACATATTGAAATAATAACTTTGTGAAAACATTTAGACTAGTGTCGTTATCAGTTATTTCATGATGAAATTCTGGTTCATTTTCTGCCATTAGTTCTACTCTATTTCCCTTCATGTGTGCTGTCTTTCCTTTAGTTTCGTTGTTAATCTTTTTATCCATTATCATAAGGTAAGGGACTGCTACGATCAGAACTAACCATACTATAAGCACCATTACTAGACTGCATATGCATATTGCACAGCATCTTCTACAACAACTCTGTTTTGGTCTCCCAGCAACTCTATCATCAGACATTTCGACAAGGAAGATTGCTCTTCTTATCTATTTTTAGTTTTTCTTTTATGACTCTTTGCGTAGTCAAGGTGGTCTTGTTTCTTTCTCGTACGTCAATTCTGCACTTGTTCCTTCGTCACCACTTTCACTTGACTCTGAGCTCTCGTAATCTTCAAGAATAATGTAAGTCCAATCAGGACCCTTGAATTTGTTATTTACAAGTTTCAGTCTCTTGCTTCTTCTTTTCTTAGTTCTGTTTTCTTGTTCTGTTTGGCTTGTTACTTCATTTACTTGATCTGGATCTTCACTTCTGGTTGTTATGTGGTATTTTACTCTTTTAATGACACTAGGCCAATGATCACCTTTTCTTGTTTTCTTTGTTTGCACTGTTTCTTTATTTTTGTCTTCAGCAATCTCTTTATTTTCACTGTTCAACACCTTTTCGTTTTCTGCAATTACTGTTTTTCTTTCTTGCTCTTTTTCAGGTCTTATTTGTTTTTCTTCTGCAGCTCCTCCGTGAGTTTCCAATAATTGACCTTGTTCTTTATTTAATTCTTCCTGCTCATATTTCTCGAGATCTTTTTCTTCTGTGTGATTTTCTAGATCTAACTGGTTCAGATCAGGGCTTATTGCACTTTGTACTTCTGCAGCCTGACCGGATTCTTCTAAACCTGTCTTTCCCTGCTCAAAACTTGTTCGTTCTTCGTTATCTTGAGTCCAGTTTCCTTTCCCTATCTGGTCTTGCTCAGGTTCTTTTATTGTTTGTTCTTCTTTTCCCTGAGCTGCTTCTTCTTCACCTATCTGATCTTCTTCAATTTCTTCCAATTTTGCTTGACTTCTTGTTCTGTAGTAAACTTCAGGAATTTCTACTACCGGTATCCAGTCCTGACTTGTGCTCGGTTGTTCTTCTGCAGCTTCTCTCGAATCTCGAGCCTGAGATTCTTCAGCTGGGCAACCTTCAGCTTCCTCAGTGATTGATGCTGACTGAGGATTTTCTTCTTCAGGGTCTGGTACTCTTTTGGTGTGGCTTACATGAATCCAATTAGGAAATCCTGCACACTTCACTGCTGTATTGGTAGTCAGTATGACTTGACAAGGTTTTCCCCATCTAGGTGATAGACACGTCTCTCTGGTGTGATTCTTCACTACCACCCAGTCACCAGGATTCAAATCATGTTCTTGTTCAGGCTGCCTCGAAACTGCGTCTTCTCCGACCTGATGAGAGACAGAACGCACTAGGTCAGCCAATCCTTTGCAATAATCCAGTACCATATCATCAGATATATTCAGCAATTTGTTTATGGGAACATGTGCTTGTCTCATTGCTCTTCCCATCATTATTTCATGTGGGCTCAATCCCGTATTTCTATCAGGAATGCTTCTGAATCCCATTAAGACAAGTGGCAATGCATCTGGCCACTCCAATGATGTTGAAGCACACATTTTTCCCAGTCTTGATTTTATAGTGCCATTCAATTGTTCAACCACTCCAGAAGCCTCTGGGCGATATGCACAGTGTAATTTTTGTTCAATTTGGAATGCTTCACATATTATTTGAATCACTTCACTGTTAAAATGTTTTCCTCTATCTGATTCCAAAGTTACTGGGAAACCAAACCTAGGAATGAGTTCTCGTAGTAACAGCTTTGCGACTGTAATGCTGTCACACCTTCTGGTAGGGTAAGCCTCCACCCACTTTGAAAACAGACATACTATGACTAGTACATATTTCAACCCTCTGCATGGTGGTAACTGTATAAAGTCGAACTGTAGTCTTATAAATGGACCTTCTGCCTTTCCAATTTTTCCAAACCCAATTATTGTTTTTCTTCCTGGATTATGCATCTGGCAAGTCAAACATCTCTGGCAAAGGCTCTCTGCTACAGCCCTGAACTTGGGATTGTACCAATTCTATCTGAAAAGCCTAATCATTGCATCTCTCCCTATGTGTGTGTCTCCATGATACATCCTGGCCATTTGAGACAGTAGACAGTCAGGCATGACTGGTCTGCCATCAGCACAAATCCACACTTCATCATCTCCCTTTGGGAACAACCCACTTTGATCCATGTTTTCTTCTCACTTTCATCAGCACCATCTTGTAATCTTCTAACCTCATTTCATGTTTCAGGTGGCATATACAGCATAAGTTGGCAACTGATTCCCATTCTTTCCACCCTTTTATTGACTGACAACCTATTTCTGGCACAATGTTGAGCCACAAGGTCTGCGTATCTGTTGCCGACTACCACCCAGTCATCTCCTGACTGATGTGCGGCACATTTTACCACAGCCAATTCTTTTGGTGATTGTATTGCCTCCAGCAATTCCCTTACAAATTTTCCATTTTTAATGGGTGATCCTGAAGAAGTCATAAAATCCCTCTGAATCCATAGTTGGCCAAAATCATGCACAACCCCGTAACTATATTGGCTATCTGTAAATATAGTCACTTTTTGATTCCTCCCAATTTTGCACGCTTTTATCAAAGCAATCAATTCAGCTACTTGTGCAGATTTTACTCCTGGTAAATAGGATGCTTCGACTATTCCAGTTAATTCACATACTGCATATGCTGCAGTCAGTTTACCATCTTCATGCCTCTGGCATGAACCATCAACAAACAGCTCCCTGTCTGGCTTTCTAAGGGGCTGTTCTTCAATGTCGGGACGTGGTTTCGTGCATAATTCTGTGACTTGTAAACACTGTTCCCAATAAGGTGCGCGCGCGCACCTCTCTTCCCGTGAGCGCGCACTCCCGTGAGTGGAGCGCGCACACACGCAGGACATCCAGCGAGAGAGTTCACGCCGCCGCTTTAAAAAGCGAGCGGCGCGAAAAACAGGCACTTCCTGCGGTTTTGCCAGCGTGAGCCAGGAGTGCAGGTAAGGCTGGCTTGGGGCTTGAGGCACTTGCTGTATTTTGCGGTGCGGGGCAGATTGTGGGCTTTTGTTTAAGTATTCATGTTAATCACAGCTCGTGAAGGAGCTGTGATTAACATGAATACTTAAACAAAAGCCCGCCATCTTCCCCGCACCGCGCTTTACTAACAAAAGAGTAGAGCAAGTTTAAAAACACAGCGTGTCTTTAAACTTGCTCTACCCTTTGTTAGTAAAGCGCGATGCGGGGAAGATGGTGGGCTTTGTTTAAGTATTCATGTTAATCACAGCTCCTTCACGAGCTGTGATTAACATGAATACTTAAACAAAAGCCCACAATCTCTCTCGCAGCCGCGTTTACTAACAAAGAGTAGAGCAAGTTTAAAACACAGCGTGTACTTTCAGAAAGTACACACTGTGTTTTTAAACTTGCTCTACTCTTTGTTAGTAGAGCCATAGCTGCCAAGGTTTCAGGTTGCCTATGTGACATTTTCATAATTTCAGTGAAATTATGAGTGACATTCAATGACTATGAGTGACACATTCTCAGGAGCAAAATCGAGCAATGAAGACGAAGGAAACATCAGAAATTGCACCCATTTGAATGTAGATTGTGAATCTTTAAACCTAGCTTTGAAGGAACAGCATGTTTTTTCATAGCTGCCAAGGTTTCAGATAGCTAGGTGTGACATTTTCATAATTTCAGTGCAATTATGAGTGACATTTCAAGGAATATGAGTGACACTTTCTCGTGCGCAAAATCAAGTATCAAAGACTAGGGAAACATGTAAATATATGAAATTACACGTATTTGAGCAATAAAAAGCTCTAAGATCTTGCCCCAAAAATAAATTGTCCTGCACAGAATCTGGAAACCTCCGTGAGTCACGGTCTGTCTCTCCACTTATCAATATTGTGTGATCCTTGTCAAATCACCCGATCTTTATGTACTCAGCTCCGTTACCCACAAAATAGGATTGCTTGGAAACAGGTGCCTGCCTGTATTAGATGCTGTGTAAAAAAACAAACACCCACCCTCGCTTAGGGATTATTATTTCTGAAACGCTCATCTTTCTAGAGCCGCTTCTGGGGTACTGTATGCTTGAAATTGTTTCAAAGGGGCTACAGGGGAAACATGTTTTCTAAGAGTGACTATCTCACCAGATACCAAGATGTGTTTTCCGTGAGCTATTTCAGGACTGACCAGTGTTTTACCTCAGTCCAAAAGAGTATAAAAAATAGCACAGGGTAGAAGAACTTCAGCTATTAATACGACTGGCACTGCAGCAGCTGATCGCGTGCTGCCACTAAAAAGCAAATTTAATTAACACACTCGGCCGCACTCAGTTGTGAGGCCGCAAGCCACAGCAATTGGTCCAGTCCAGGCTGCTGCAAAGTCACTCCCTTCCTCAACAATTCGCTTCGGGGTGACGGTCACGGAGTGCAGTGTACCTTCCATCGCCAGTGAGAGAGGCCCCAACACAACATCATCCATGACAGTGAGTTACAACACTCACAAACGACAGTCAGGTCTCGTGAGCACTGCAGCCTCCCACTGCAACTGCAGGCAGCGCTGCCAAATTTAACACATCTCTGACGCACTGTGTACTGTCACATGGGGAGGGTGTTCTACTTACTTGTTGTTGACTCTACTGTCTACTTGACTCGGACCCCAGGCTTGTTCCGTTGGTCGGCTCGGCAATTTCAGCCGGAAGCGTGATTGGCACGTCGCCGGACGGTGACTTGCACTGCAACAAGGCTGCTGGGTGCTCATGCCACGAGTGAGCTACCCCCATGGCAATCTGCCTTATACTTCGGTCCAGGCTGCTGCTGTCCTCACGGAGACCTGGACCTGACAGTGACGGTCAGTCATGGCTCCGTACCCGTCACTGCACAATTCTCTCTGCGGCCGGCTCGGAAATTTTAAGTGAATGCTGCGGCGGCCTTGATTATAATGGCCTACAACACAGTGTGGCCGGGCCATCATGTGCGAGCAACAGCGCTGCCTGCCCCATAATTATTTACGGCCGCCTTGGCGCCTTTCTGAACAATAAACTCCCCGCTCTCGGAGCCAGCAGGATGTGACATACCCCTGCGGAGCCCTAGCTATTCATTGGGCAACGGACTTGACGTCAGGCAGACTGACTCAGAGCCGCGCGGCACCGCGGCCGCAGGTGATATGTTGTAGCAGAGAGCCTGGGACTGGCAGGCCATAGCTTAGATGGGATCACTGCCTCAAGAACACGGAAGCAGCGCGCCGGCACAGGCAGACCACAGGCAGTGCCTGCAGCCAGCTGCCACACTCACGTTTGCAGCCATCATGTACACCTGAGACTGCCACTATGCATTATGCGTGACAACGCATTTCAGTGCGGTGATGCGGAGCACCACACTGAAATGCGTTAGTGTCACGTCTGATGCGTGATACTTGGCAGGACTGGTTTTTTATTTCAGAGCAGGGTCAGGATTTTCTACATCTGTTTCAATGTCTAGTGCATTCACAGTTAAGCATTACTCTACCTGTTTGGACCAGATTAATTAGGGAGAATTGTACACTACCTCACAGCTTATTTTGCCCCATGCATGCTGTATTTCTTCTAGTGTTCAACTTTTTTTTATATCTGCATACCAGAACAACCTCGGATCTCAGTCGACCAGATCTCACTTTCTAATAACTATAAGTAGGTAATTACAGCTCCTTTAGGCCCTGTAACGGGAAGCGATGGTGCTAACTGGGAATACATGTTCTGATCCTTTAGGAGAATCTCCGTCATCGACTGCTTTGTTTAAACCAGAATCCCATTTTAGCACAAGCTGTAATAAAACAATGCAGGATCGACAATTTTAATCTCGAATGTCTCTTTATTTAGGCAGAATTTACAAGTGATGTTGCGCACTGCATTATAGCGCTAACTTTTGGCACTTAATCTAAAAAAGTGATCAGAAATCAAACATGGAATACGTACCTCCTCTCACCGTGACTGGACACAGCCCCCAGCGAACACCACCCCCACACACAAGCATGGGAAGGCAGCACGTGCCGAGGAGGACACTCCTTTTCCTTTAATTTAATTCCGGCAGCAGCAATTCTAGGTGGCCCAGGCTGGCTGCAACAGGAATTTGAAATTGAAAATATCCTGCCTGCGCCGACTGGAGCCTTTCAGTCCCTGTCTGTCCACACGACGCACCTGCTGAACTTCTTCCTTTAGCTGCACTGACACTGACACCTACGGACTGCCTGGCAATAGTAAACTTCGTTGTGCTTGCAGGCCACATGGCTGCACGCACGTGTGCACTACTACTGACCTTTTGGTGCCGGGGGAGGTAGCCAGGTCAGCCTGCGCTACGCAACACCAACAAAAGACAGTCCAATAGCCAGCCCGGTTCCAGCAAAGCATAACAGCACTCGCATTGACTGCTGTGCGCCGCCTACAACCTCACAAAATATTCGACTCTACAAAGCATTAAAACAGGTAATACACTCAGCTTTTTAGTAAGCTGATTTGCGTGACAATCTTTTTACATGCGGTAATGTGACTTAAAATGTGTTAGTGTAACGCGAGATGTGTGACACTTGGCAGGGCTGTAAAGCGCGGCTGCGAGAGCAATTGTGGCCTTTTGTTTAAGTATTCATGTTAATCACAGCCCCTTCACGAGCTGTGATTAACATGAATACTTAAACAAAAGCCCACATGCCTTTGTAAATCTTTACTACTCACCTTTTTAATTTTGCGATATTCTTGTAAAATTTGATCATGGATAGTCTGGAAAAAAATGTAAAAGCTTTTTTCAGCATAAACATGATAGGGCCACATTCTTTGATATCTATGCTTATGGAAATGCGCCACATTGGTGCAAATCTGCCTTAAGCCCCTTAACGTGGGTTGTATGTGTGGAAATGCACCGTCTTTTCAGTTATTTTAAGCAAAAGTTTGGAGTGATATTTGGCGCTGCGCACAAGGGCAGTCTGGTTCCTGGCGCACATAGCCATGGCTGCAGCGCACAGAGACCCTACACTGCCGCACACAGAGGAAAAATATTAGAGGGAACATTGCTTGTAAACAATCATGTTCTTCTTCTTCGTCATTTTTAATTTCCTCATGATACGGGTCTGGTAGTAAGGTTTCAGGATTTACTATTGTACACCTCACTATGTTCACATTTTCAGCACCCATTATTATTCTCTCATATTTAGTCAGCCGACTAGGAGTAAGATGCTGAGTTCGTGTTCTTGTCAACAGAATCACAACTGCATGTGGAACAAACACCTTTACTGGGTGTTCCATTACAATTGACTCACTTTGTTCAATGCTTAGACAGGTAGCCGCTACTGCTTTTAAGCAGCCTGGCAATGCGGCTGCCACTGGATCCAACGTAGCAGAAAAATATGCTATAGGACGTCTGTCCAAACCATGTCTCTGGGTTAGGACTGAAAGTGTACAATTTTCTCTCTCATGACAGAACAATGCGAAGTTTCTCTTATAGTCAGGCATGCCTAGGGCCGGTGCTGAGCACAAAGCATTTCTCAATTTTACAAAAGCTCCTACACTTTCATCATCCCATTCAACTGGGTCTTTTGCTTTCTTTCTTGTCATTGGAATTAGGGGCTTCGCTAACAAGGAAAATCCTAGTATCCATTGTCGACAGTAACCTACTATTCCTAGGAACATTCTCACTTCTCTTTGGGTTACAGGCATTTGCATTTTCTTAATCAACTGTACTCTTTCCGATGTTATTCTCCTTCTGCCCCTCTCAATTTGGTGTCCTAGGTACTTAACTGCTGTTGTACAGAACTGCAACTTTTCTGGTGAGACTTTATGTCCTTCCTCAGCCAAATGATTCAATAGTGCTATGGAATCAACAACACAGTCCTCTCTGGTGTTTGATGCCACCAGTAAGTCGTCGATATATTGGACTAAAACTGAGCTTCCTGGCATCACTAGTTTCTCTAGGCACTTTTTCAATAATTGATTAAAAATAGAAGGACTTTCCGTGTACCCCTGAGGAACACGATTCCATACATAGACTTTGTTCTCAAATTTAAATGAAAATACATACTGGCTGTCTGGATGTAATGGTATTGAAAAGAACGCTTGGCATAAATCAATCACTGTGAACCATCCTGCACTCCAAGGTATTTGATATAGGATTACTGCAGGATTTGGCACTATAGGACAAGAAGGTTCCACAATCTTATTTATTTTGCGCAGGTCCTGAACAATTCTATATTTTCCGCTAGGTTTCTTTAAACCCATTATTGGTGAATTACATGGACTACTCATCACTTCTCTTAGTATCTTTTGTTCTACCATTCTATTTATTTCTTCAATGACTCCTGTCTTTACTTCTGCACTCATTTTGTACTGTCTGGTATTTGGGAAAATCGCACCTTCTTTTACAATAATTTTAACTGGGTCTATTTTGGCCATAAGTCCTACTTCCTTTCCGGTAAAATCCCATACTATGGGGTTTACTGTAGTTTTTAATTCTTCTGGCAGCTCATCTTTTGTTATTAACGAAAACATCTCATCTACCTCTGTACCTTGTTTTGCAATCATAAACTTATATACATGATCTTCATCTGGGGTCTGAACTGCCACACCATCCGGTGTGCAGAAAATTGTACAGTTCATTATGCACAATAAATCACGACCTAATAAATTTACTGGACTAGAATCACACACTACAAATTGATGCATTTCTCAGAAATTTCCAATTTTAACTTCCATTGGTTCGGTAAGAGGTGTTCTAATCTTTCTATTAGCTACTCCCACTACTTGGATAGCTTCTCCAGAGAGAGGAAGGTCTGGAATGTCTGCTGTTCTCACAGTAGACCGGGTAGCACCAGTGTCCAAAAGAAAAGTAATATCATTACCTTTTACACTCCCTTCAACATATGGACCTGACTGATCTACCGATAAGGATGCGCCAAGTACGCACTCCTTTTCCCCCTCTCCCAGGCACCGTCATGAACTATATTGACAGAAATCGTCCTGTAAAAGAAACTGTGATGTTACATAATCATTCTTACCACTTCCTCCTTGATATCCGACGTCTGTACCGTGTTTTGCTCTGCTTACATTACCCTGAATAGGTGCAGGTGGCAACTGACTCTGAGGGTTTACACCCTGCTGTGAGTCATTCTGCGTCTGTGGATTTAAATTTTGATTTGGGCCATTATTATTCCGAATCTTCTTACATTCATCCTTCCAATGCCCCAATTTTCCGCATCCATGACAAGGAAATTTCTTTTTAGCTTCTTCTCTACTCATTCGTCCTCTCACTTTCCCACCATTCCCAGTATCTCCATTCGTTCCAGAATCCTTTCCTTGACTTTCACTTGGATTTTCCATATTAATTCCCTGTTTCTCAGCCATTTTCACTTGTGCCCACATTACTTTTTCCTGCAATTTCTTGTGTCTATCCTCAATATCGTCTCCACAATATTTCGCATATTTCAGAATCTCGTCTATGGGTTTGCCCTGCCAACACAACATGTGCTGTTTAATCATCTGACAAATCTCTGGCTTTAGACCATAAACAAATCGATACACAAACTGACTCATGTTCTTGTCTCCAATGTCCTCAAATCCACTATACTGCTTGAATACCTGCAATAAACGCTCATAATAGGCATGTACCGATTCACTAGCTTCTTGGGTGGTTCGGTCTATTTTCACCCAATCTGTTTCTTTCGGTGGTATTTTGCCTTTCAGGTAAGTTATCACCTGCTGATACTTTTTCATTACATCATTTGACGGGGCACCTGTCTTTGGATCCCTAGGATACTCATCACTAGGCCAATCAACTGTAATTTTACAATCTGTCCACAAATCGGCAGGTACCACTATGTCAAACAGACCATCTAAATCCTTCAACAATACCTTTGACAACTTCACAAACCTTTCAACCTGCTTGTACCATTCAACTGGTTTTTCTCTCAGTTTTGGAAAATCATTCGTAAATGACAAAATATCCTGTCTACTCCATGGGACATGTACATAGCCCCCTCCGGGAACTTCTCGCATCGGGTACATTTGATCTGTTTTCCCTGTTTCTTTCATCACATATTCAGATGCTGTTCTACTGGATCGTGCCTCTTCCTTTTTCTTTGCCCATCGAACTCTCCATTTATCTAGGTCTCCCCATTTTTGCAAAACTGTCATTAACTCCTTTACTTGTAACTTTCTTCCAGATGCGTTCATATTTTCTAAATCTTTGTCTGAAAAATCTGCTCTATAGGGTTTCTGCAACACCTTTGATCTCCCTATTTCAATTCCCATTTGCAAAGCCAAATCTGATAATTTTTCATGAAATATTTTTACATTTCTGGTGATACTTCTGCATATGAACAATAATTCTTCTTCATTGTAAGCATTTAGGCGATCTAGCCCCACATTTCCTGCTATTATTTCTTCTAATTCGACCTTTAATTTATAAATATCCAAAATTTTTGGAGGTGTACACTGCTGATCTGATCCTTGTGCCCACCTTTCTAAGTCTTCTGGACTAACTACAGTGACACTTTTTGCTCCTGATGAAGTTATCAAGTTTACCTCTTTTGAGCACCCAGGTGTAGTTCTTCTGGGAGTACTATTGACAGAATCCCGAATTGGTAAATCCATTAATGATATCGTAGATTCACAATCACTAAAATGATCCTCAACCATTACTGTTGCTTCAGGTTTAGGAATATTCACAGGAGTAGGCATAACTAACGGTGGTGGACAACTTCCCTGATTACCATATAATGGAACTACTGGACCAATTGTTACAGGTATGGTCAAAGAATCAGGATGTACTTTTATCTGTGTTATCTTCTGTATTAATTCTGCTCTTGTGTTTTCTAGGGCTTCTTTCTCTTTATCGTGAAGTATCCTACTGGGGGTGAAATCATGCACTACCTGTGGTACTAATGGAGTTTTTAATACTGGGGCACTTGGGGTACATCCACTTGTCCCTTCCTGATAAGGTGGGGGATTCCTTAATATTTCTTCTATAAATTCATCTTCAGAATCTCCATTTCTCATTAAATGTTTTGCCTTTTCTGTGCATTTCTTCCCTAACATTTCTTCTTCCGTAAATATTGGATATAATCCTTCTGTAAGCATTGCTCTCCTCCACTGTTTCATCTGACCGTCCCTATTCTCATGTTGGTATCTGGGAAAAAATCCTCGATAACCCCTATTACTCCTGGATCGGTCACGCTCAAATGCCTCGGTTTCCCATTCCTCTAAGGCTTCGTATTGAGTTAATCTAGGTCTGGGTTCTAAGTCATTCATCCTCAATCTCAAATTTTGAAGAATTCTTCCATTGAAGGTACCATTCTCGGGAAATGCTAATATCCCATCATTTTTGGTATATTCTATCCAATTCTCCATCCATACACAAGTATGATAACCTCTCTCCATCATCATGAATGAAGCGGGCGTTTTAGCTGGTGGAATGATAATTCCTTCTCTAGTTTTGATTGGTTTATCCTTTTTAAAATAGTTCTTAATCTTTTGCAGAAAAGACATTTTTCTCTTTTCTCCGTACATCTTGGGCAAATCTTGATGTATATAATTATATTCTGCAAAACCCAGGAATCTCCTATCCGGACAAGTTCCTGTTAAAGTCGGATCGCGTTCTAACATGCAATCTCTATCCATTAAGATTTTAGCTTCTAAAATATCAACCAATCAAGTGTCTGCTAACTTTTATTTCTGAACCAATCCTAACGCGGCCTTTCGGTGACGTTTGTCTGTCAACCCCTCCTTTACAATCTGCGTTTCTCTGTCCCTCGCTGTTTCAACCAATCCCAGCGCGGCACCTGTGACGTCAGTACTGCTCCTGACTACTGACCCCTCCTTTACAAGAGTCGTTCCACACCCGCTGATTCAACCAATCCCAGCGCGGCGTTTGTGTCGTCAGCTCCTTCTCCGGCAGCTGACCCTCCCTTTACAAAATCTTACGCAAACTTTATTTTTCTCTATAAATCTTAATTAAATTTCAGTAACAACATAAAACATTCGCTATCGTGCCAGTTTCTCTAAAATAGAAAAGATAGTTTTCTCTCACACTTAGTAAAACCTTTCCTTTTACTAAACATACACTACGAGTAAAACCCTTCCGTTTACTCTTCACACAAGCTCCAGAAGTACCTGTTACTTCTCCAATGTTACCCTTTCTAGGTGATATAACATCAAATTTTCACCAGCGTACTCTTTTGCTATTACTCACGCATAGATTCCCTAACCAGTACTGATAGTCCTGCTTAACTTTTCAGTACTATTTCTGCCTGACAGATAACCTCACTGCAGTATGGCTTCCACTTACCAACCGCTATTCAATTTTCCCGGGGATTCTGGACAACATAAAACAAACTTTGAATACACGGATGTTAGTTCATAAAAATAAAATTCTCATTACCCAATTAACAAAGAGTAACCATCCTCTGATTACCAGAAAACTGATCCAGGGCGATATTAGCAAACAGCATTCATACACTAGATACTCACTTGGGCCCATACATTCATACTACGCTAATACTTACGCTGGGTTTTATCAGTTGTTACTCTTTATCAAATCCCTGCTACCAATTACCTTCCGATTGAAGAGTAATGACTTACCAATGAATCCTTTGCTAATTGGGAAGTTTAAAATGAGTGACATTCATTATAATACATAATCCTGAAATAACCACTGAGTCAGGAAGTTTTAAAATGTTTATCTAAAGATTTAGCAGAGTAAATTACAGTAACACATGGTACTTAATCGCACATCACAGATGAAGTAGAGAAAAATAATTATTGATTAATGACGGTCCCTCAGAAAAGAGAAGATAGAGACAGCAGCGCAACTAAAGGTTGCTTTTATATTTACCTAAATGCGAGAACCAAACCCTTGGCCAAGGAGTTGGAAAGATTAGGACCCAGGAAGGATGAAGAGCAAAGACCTCCTTCAGGATCAGGACAGGACCGGTGACATCTCTACAACGACGCCTGCGTCGTTCCCCTCTCTGATACTCGACTTCTCCTCGATTCTCCCGTGACTTTCTTCTAATGGACTCCACCGCCCCCTCCTCAGGTCCTCTCTGGACAGCGGTTCAGTCTGCAATCGATCAGCTTGACGGTCTGGAGCTAGAAGTCTGGTCTGCATGAACGCCTGATCTGATCTAATTAACTAATGCTATATTCTATTATACCCTTCTACGCCCATGTACCTCCCCTTAATGTTGCTAAAATATGGGACCACTACTTCTGATTGGACAAGGACAGGGGGTTGATCCTCACACCATATTTATTTGGTATGTATTTCTGAAGACCTTTGTTTTTAAACTACCGCCCATTAAATTTAATACATTGGCTTTATTTCCCACCCGTCTCACGACAAAGTTTATTCAATTTCATATACATAGTTGCAAGTTTGGCAGGAACACATGAATACATCAATATCGGCCATTAGGTCGTGGCCTTGGACGACGTCCAGGTTGACTTCATCCTTTGTCCTTCTGGGCAGTCTTTTCATAGAGCATGCGTGGAACCCACGTCATTCGAGTTTTCAATTCACCAACCCCAGGCCCAAGTTTACGAACTAATAAAAGTCAAAGAAGAGAATATTAAAATCACAAATAATATGTTTCACTGTATACCCACTCTTTCTACTCTATCCCCATTTACTTATAAATCTATCCCGCATTAGTAGCGTTAAGAAAACGACAAATTAATAATAACACAAGAGCAAGCTGAAGCATGTGAAAACATCAAGCAGCCATTTTAATGCACACTGCGCAGAAGCAGAAATTTCCCACCAAGCAAAGAAAGACGTCACATCATGTGATATGGTTGAGACATGCGCAGCAAAGTTCCCGCGCTTTAGCGGCCATTTTAGAAAAAGACAAGCGTTACTTGTTAGTTAGAACACATAGGCAAGCTTCCTTGCTATTCGTGTAGTGTGTGCAAAGTTAATATAACAATACAAAATTAATAATTTAATACTGTGAGGAGATTGCATTCGAGCAAGTCTCATTTGTGAGTCCTTGCTCCATCAATCCCACTGAAGGACAGCGGCTAACCCCCTAATATAAGTACTTGAAAGACTAATTTCAAGGCATATTGCTTCAACTGCAAAAAGTTCCAATGTTTCATATCAATAACTTCAATAGCATAGAGTAGCGTTGGAGGGATATTTGCGCTGTACACAGAGATGTAATGGTTGAAGTGTCTACAATCTAGGGCCCTGTAAAGTGAAGAGAGTGCATTGACACGAGCCATCGCTTTATCAGACAGATGTGAAATGTGTTCCTTTTACAGAGAAGTTGGCGAAGAACATTTTACCCAAATATGGGTATGTATTAACACTTTCCAATTCATCTCTTCCTATAAGCCATTTAAATTTTCTTGGTTTACTGCGCTGCAGAGCTTTAAAAGTCATCACTTTACTTTTATTGATGTTAATCTTTAAAAAATGGTTTCAGCAAACCTGTGCAGGCAATCCAATTGTTTCTGTAAACCTCTAGAAGTTAGGTCCAGAATTACAATATCATCCGCATACAGAAATAAAGCTATATTGCGGTGACCTAACTTCGGGGCGTCCCCTCCCAATTTATTCAAAGTCATGGGTAAATCATTAATATATAGGGAAAATAATAAAGGAGCTAACAGGCATCCTTTTTAAAGGCCGATATTGGCTTACAGTTTTGGTGATAACCCACAATTGCCCCCAGTTAATACCTGGCACCAGGTAAAAGAATAAAGTGCTATCATAAGTTTGAGTAAGTGATCTGGGATTTTCAAATTTCTGAGCTTTCGCCAGAGGGTAGGTCTATCTACGCAGTCAAAAGCTGTGGAGAAGTTAATATATGCCGTATAGACAGGCATAACCCACACCACCACATATTTCTCCAAATCATCTGCAGGGCTGTGATATTATCCAAATTGGAGCTGTTTGGTTTAAAACTAGCCTGCTCCCACTGTATAATACTATTGGCATCCGTCCAATCTTACAAATAATCTAACAGGGTCTTAGTGAAAACTTTCCCAATAGAATCAAGCACCGTTATTTTCCTATAATTACTGAGAGGGCAGAGGAGCCCTTCTTACGTAATGGTAAAATATTATTGCGCCTCCACGAAGTTGGAATTGTTATGGAACAATAACAATAATTCCGACTGCCAAAAAACCTGACCAGAGGTCTTCTTCCAATTTTATGACTGTAATCCATATTTGGTTCGGGCCCCAGGCTCCCTAAGCTCTCGTCTGATGAACAATACACTTAGGGCCCGATTCCGATCTCGTAAGGAAAGCCCTCCATACGACTCGGATCTGGAGGGCTTTCCGAGCGAGACGTGCTCCGGGAGTCCAAACGAGCGAGTACGATGCTGCTGTATGCTTACGGACTCGGCTCGCTCGGACTCCCATTGAACTCTATGGGAGCCCGGGTACAGACACGTACACAGGCTCCCATAGCAAAAAAGGGGTGGGTGGGCGGGGAAAAGCGTACACCCTGTGGCGGGAACCCCATGTGGCCCGCCACACTGTGCATGCTTGGATCGCACCCATGGCACCCCTTGACCAAATTGGAGGGCTCCGGGTAAAGGGGGGCCTGCTACGGCCCCCCGAAGTCCGAATCCGACAGCCGTTTCATCTCGATGAGACCGAGGCGATACAGCTGTCCGATTCGTGCATCGTACTCGCTCGGTCGGAAAACGGCTCCATTGCGCGGCACGATTCGACTACGAACGTGTCGGACGGACAGGTTCGGGTTCGTAAACGATTTGCACGGCGGGTACAGGATACTCGCATCGTACTTGCTCGTTAGGAACAGGGGACGATTTGGGCGGAACAATAGGCTCCGAATCGGATTTGGTCTTTACAAATCCCGTTTGGAGGCCTTCCTTATGAGATCGGAATCGGGCCCTTAATCTGAACCCTTGAGGGGCCCTCTAAATCTCCTCCCTCCTATAGAGGGGCTACCAAGAGTAGAAAATTCTCTTTAGATAGAGGATTAACGGCATACAGATTGGAAATGTAGAAGACCATTCTACACTTGCGATGGTGCTGGTTTTAGGCTTAATGCTGCTCCCACAAGACGTGTTAATTATACACTAGAAGCTTCTGGAATCTTTTTAGGGGGCTGCTTCTCGAAGGTCTATCCAGATCTTATCAGCCTTCTGGTTTTTTAATGTGGCTTTCCATCTTGTTATTTTTAGTAGGTTAATCATTCTCCTTCTCTCCCTTGAAAAAGATAAAAAAATTGATGCCTTTGTAATTTAATAATCAATTTATTCAAACTAAATGCTCTATGCTAATCTGCTATTGATTTATTAACTACCCAGAAGGGCCCTTGCGAAAAAGGATTCTCTACCACAAAATTCCACATATCCGGCAAAAAGTTAACCACAGAAATTAATCTGCTCTCTAAACTATGCTGTAGGGCATTTTTGAGTATGTCTTTTAAATTATCTTTATTTGAAGCATTCCAGTGCACTTTATCATTGGCCGCACTTAGGTAAACTATATCACCCTTAAAATTCCAAGGCAAAGACTCCTCCAGAGCTAAATCGATATTAAGAGAGATTATTTTAGGATCACTCCAGGGACAGTCTAATATCTCAA
Source organism: Calotriton arnoldi (assembly GCA_963921515.1). NCBI lineage: Eukaryota > Metazoa > Chordata > Amphibia > Caudata > Salamandridae > Calotriton > Calotriton arnoldi. The sequence continues at coordinate 794,801 of CAWUFW010007262.1, read as the reverse complement.
GGTCAGATAACAATCTAAACATAGGAAAAGAGGTAAGAATATAATCAATTATTGATTTACTGTTTCCACAGTTATAAGCATAGTGGGCAGGGATATCTTTGGTCAATCTTCCATTCACAATAAGGAAACTATTAACCCTACAAACTTCTAAAAGATGCTTATCTCCCTTCTCTAGTCTACATGACACACGAAAGGTAGGCCTTGGAATATTTAAGGCTTCTTCCCTGGCCCTATCGGCAAACAAACTAATGGCGTAATTAGAGACTTTTGCATTAACATCGCCCACAATTATCAAGTTAATCATATTTTCTCTTTCAACAATCTGATAAATAAAATGAAATTATTAATAAGGGGATCAAAGGACAGGTCTGGGGGGATGTAAAGATTGGCAAAGAGATACTGGTCAGACTTTGAGCTAGCATTGTCCTTCCAATTAAAAACTATACACTGTAATACATTTGAGGAGTGAATAAAAGATTTATATGACCAAGTGTAAGTCTTACTAAGAAGGATTGCAATTCCTCCACTTGCATGGCCTTTCCTGGCTTTTTTCGTGGGGCAGATAATTACAAAATAATTATTGTGTTTGAAGGGCCCGTACACCAGGTCTCCTGGATACAGAATGTCCGTGCCCAGGGGATCCAAAAAGTGAAGCTTCTGTGACTTAGAAAAACAACTTGCTAAGGCACTCGAAAGGACTTTAATTTTTTATGTATTTATTTTATTTATAAAGTTTTATATAGCGCGAACAAGATCCCGAAGGATAACAGAGCGCTTTACAAGAAGGGTGGAAGGAAGGTCAAAAACCCAATATTGACATCAAGTAAGAATACACAACATGAATAATCGCAAGATTCACAGACAAATGACACAAAGGAGAGTAACACAATAAATAGGTAATAGCGGGTTACGAGGGGAGCACACAATGCGGTAAAGAAGAGCAGAATCACATGATGGAACAGTGGTTGTAGGATCAATGATTTCGAGCCAGTGGACCTAGTCCAGATTAAGGAAGGAATTTGTCCATTAGGAATCTTTTGGCTTCCAGTTTGAAAGCAGTCGTTGAGGGGATTCTGCGTACATCTGGTGGAAGAGAGTTCCATATCTTTGGGGCCGTGCCAGAGAAGGCTCGGTGACAAGTTCTCTTTTTGCTAAGGATGAGAGGTTTCAGGAGGAAAGTGTTAGCGCTTCTTGAGGCTCTCCCACCACAGGATAGTTCAAGCTTTTGTGCTAGGTACCTGGGAGTTTTGAAATGCAGGGCTTTGTGCGTCAGAACGACAATCTTTAACTGAATTCGAGCTTCGTAGGGTAACCATTTGAGAGATTTAAGGACTGGGGATATGTGCTCATTTCGTTTGGTACCTGTGACCAGTCTGGCCGCAGCGTTCAGTGATGCCCTTAGTGGAGCCAGGGTGTATTTGGGAAGGCCACAGAGCGTAGTGCTGCCATAGTCGAGCCTCGTCAAGACCAGTGCTTGGATCACCTGCTTGAAATCCTTTTGTGGCAGGAATGGTTTGATGTTTCTCAGGGTCCTCATCAAGTGGTTAGCTCCCTTACACACATTGCTGATATGATTTTTCATATTCAGGTGCTTGTCCTGGGTGATTCCGAGAGATTTGGCTGAGTCAATGATGAGGGGGGTGCAGTTGAAGGCCGTGAGGTGATTCAGCCAGAGGTCTAGCTTGGGGATGTGGTTTGGGGGAGAGTTGAGAAGGAATTCAGTTTTGGAAGTGTTGAGCAGTAGATGGTTCTCAGTTAACCAATTTTGTGTGGCCTGAAGGGTAGTGTTGAGTGAGATGATGTTATCAGGGGATGAGATTTTCAAATAAAGTTGTGTGTCGTCCGGATACATATGGTAGAGAATGTTCGAGGAATTTAGTGATTTCGCTAGAGGTTCCAAGAAAAGGTTGAAGAGGATAGGAGATAGGGCGGACCCTTGGGGGACACCCATGAGTACTAGAGAGGGCTGGGAGAGGGAGTGGTTTGCCTCGACTCTGTGATATGTGGTGGAGGAAGGAGGAGAACCATTGTAACACCAGACCCGAGAAACCCATCTTGTTCTTCAGAATGGATAGGAGGTTGTCGTGATTAACCGTGTCGAATGCGGAGGAAAGGTCAAGGAGGATTAGGAGGCAGGAATCATTTTGGTCAAGCATTTTTAAAATGTCATCCATAACGTGCGTGAGAGACGATTCGGTACTGTGCCCTTTCCGAAAGCCGGATTGATGCTGGTCTAGTAGTTGGAAATTCTCTATGTGAGCACAAAAGTGGGATTGTACGCATTTTTCCAGTAGTTTGGCTAGTGTAGGGATATTGGAGATAGGGCGGAAATTATTGAGGTCAGTTTTATCTGCGTTAGGCTTTTTTAGTATAGGAGACACCTGAGCTGCTTTTAGGCATTCTGGGATCGTGCCTTGTGATAGAGAGGCGTTTACAATCCTTCTCCAGGTGGGGATGAGTACATTCTTAATTTCTTTGAAGATGGCCGGGGGCAACAGGTCACTGAAGTGGTTAGAAGAATTGATGTTCTGAAGAATCTTGATGTCTGGACGCAGGGTTTTTAGTAAAACGGGAAGATTGGTGCTCAGACTAGTACGCGTAGTGTTAACTATACTCAGAGTATACACGGTGCTGCCAGGTCAGGGGAATTACCCTATAACCCCCGTTGGCGTGTGAGTCGAAGAACCCACACTAGTAATGAGAACACAGTCCCGGGCACACGTAATGGGGATATGATAATGGTATCAATGTCTCGTTTGGATCAAATTGCTGTGGTCGACACCAGTGTATTGTTCAAAGTTATTTAATGAAGCAACAACAAAAGAAAACAACCAGCCGACACGTGTTTCGTCACAACGGGAATAGTCCCGTGACTCTTCAGGGCTGTATTGACAGTGGTGAAGTAAATGCCTGTGCGGCGTAGTATAAAAAAAGCAGGTAGTCCCAGAAGGCCGGTGATAATTCCAACCCGGCCGGGGGCTCAGCGAGGACGGATCTAATCCTCGGTGGAAATGTGACAAATATGTCCAATAACTTGTGTGGAGGAGCAGGGGCGGGTGCGCCAGACCGGAGGAGAACATCGAGGGCCTAGGTAACGGTGATTGTGACCATCCAGTGTCTATGGGAGAGCGTGAAGGCAGGTGCGCCGGGCAGCAGCAAAGTATTCAGAGGCCTGAGTGTATCACGTAGGTTAACAATCCTGGTTGTAGGAGCGAGATGGTGGGTGCGCCGTGCCGATATCCGTGAGATGGAGGCAGAAAACCACTGGTTCCATCTCGATTCCCGGATGCGGAATCTTGTTGATGTCTTTTTCACTGACTGGGGTAAAGGTGCCCCATGACGCATTGTTCTTAGTGATCAGACTGATTGGTTTGCACTTATCTAAGAGGTCAAGGGATGGCAGTAGAGCCTTCTTAGAGGCGAGTTCAATGGTGATGAGTCTTGACTTCTCATTGAAGAAAGCAGCAAGATCATCACAAGAAGGTGGGATGACTCTGGAATCCGAGTGGTTTGGACCTGCCACTGATTGCTGTTTGACCAATTCGAAAAGTTTCTTGGGGCGGTTTGCAGCTTGATCAAGTTGGTGTCTGAAATAGTCTGCCTTGGCGCTCTTGATTTGTTTGTTATAGAAGCTCCTAACATCTCTAAGGAGTTTTAGTTGTTCCAAGGAGGCTTTGGATTTCCAGGAGCGTTCAGCTGCCCTAAGGTTGCGGCGTTCCGTGTTTAAATTGTCGTTGTACCAAGGTTTGGATATTTTTGTTGAAGCGTTTTTTTGTTGGAATGGTGCAATGTCATCCATGATGTTGGAGATGGTCGAATTGTAGGAGTCAGTGAGTAACTGAATATCAACCAAGTCAGCTTGGGAGGAGAGGGCAGATTTACAGTGGGCTGCTAGGTCAGTTGCGTTTATTGATCTGAGGTCCCTTTTCCAGATCTTTGATTTCGTTGGGTGAGCCTTCCTCATCAACACCTCCCTGTTAATATAGAAAAGGATGCAATGGTGGTCGGACCGATCGCAAGGGGTAATGGTATCCAATGTGATGGTCTGCCCTTTTGAGATAATGAGGTCTAGCGTTTCTCCTTTATTGTGAGTTGGTGGTCACAGTGCTGGAACAGCTCATGATCATTCAGAAATGCTTTAAGGCAGGATACCGCCTGGTCATTGGGGTTAGACCAGTGAAGGTTGAAGTCACCAAGGAAGATTTGGGGCACGGCTGAGTCGACATTGCCAGAGATGACTTCCATTAGTTGCTCGATAAAGGGGAGATTGTCTCCCGGGGGGTGATAGAAAGTGTGAAGTTTGCAAATCGGCAGGTTATTACTTGAGATACTGAGACAAAGGTATATACACAGGAGGAGGGCGAGGGGGACTCCAAGTGAGAAATCGAGAGTGTGTTCCTATGAATACAGGCTAGGCCACCCCCCAGCTTCAGAGCTCTGTCTAGCCTAATTATGTCGTGAGTAGGAGGTACTAGGAGGTCTAAGATAGGAGAGGAGGCGGAGTTTAGCCAAGTTTCAGTGAGGATAATAATGTCTAAATCCATGTGTTGGATGAGGTCGAAGATGTCGGAGGCGTGTTTACTGGCTGACCTGCAATTGAGTAGTACACATTTAAGTCGTGATGGATTAGTGTGGGAGGGAGTCTGGATGACGTTCACTCTCGTGAGGTTGTCTTTATTGATGACTCTAAGGTTGTGAAGAGGTTCTCTATACGGGTTGGAATGGATGGTTTGAATTTGTCTCGGTGGGATCAAGTTGGAGTTGGACCTAGTAGAGTAAGAGTTGTGAAGGTCATTGATTTCATTGGACGCCAGGTAGGTCTCAAATCTTCTGGGGCGGGAGGGCGCGTTAGCTAAGGGAATGGTTTGCGAGACGGAGGGGGCTAAAAACTGGCCCATGCGTTCACTCGCGCTAGGGGAGGCTCTGGGGAGATTCGCTGCAGTGAGGAGGGAGCTAATCGTGGGGAAAAAATCTTTTGAGAGGGCTTTCAGGTCATGTAGTTCAGTAGTGAGGAGGTGCAGCTGGAGAGATATATCATCCAGGCATGCAACCAAGTTTGAGAGGGGTAAAGGTTGTGTTGGGAAAGCGAACGGAGAAGGGGGGCCTCGGTGTAGGTCCTTGGGGTCCAGGGTGAAGGAGAGTGGTTCCTGGGGAGGGAGTTGATCATTTGTGTCTAGCGGAGATCTTTGGCCATTGGATATCAAAGTTGAGGCATTGGCGAGGGTGACATGACCCTTGAGCTGAGGGTCAGGTACAGTCCAGATAGGAAATAGTGGGTTTGAGCGATCAAGGTCGGTGGAGGGCATTTGCCCATTCACCTGCATAGTATGGGGCGTGGGGAGAGGGATGAGGGAAGAGGGATCAGTCGTTAAAGGCAAAGATAGTAGGTCACACGGGGAACTCTCCGAGCGAGGAACGGATAGAATCAGACTGGCTGGCTGAGCGTCGAGTGAACTCGAACAGTCTCTCACCATCTGAGTCGGGGGTTTAGTGGGTTGGGGCACATCAACAGGGGGCAGAGCCGCTCGGTGATCATCTAAAGGCGATGAGTGGTTTAGTGAGAGTGAGGACTTCCCCAGAGGGGTGGGGGGAGGACTGATGATGACCTGAGTGATGGCAGGGTGAGAGTGGGTGTCAATGGCTTTCACTGAGACCGCGTTTTTGAGTAACGGGAATATAATGGCTATCCTAATTAGATTGACCTTGGACGCTTGGATTAGGATGATCCCATTGTTATAGAGGGTGATGGTGGCATTGGCGTTGAGCGTGGATGAGGGCGCTGTAGAAAGTTTGAGACCATGAGGTGTTTTTCTGGTACCTGATATTCGGAGCATAGAGTAGAGGACTTTTCGCCAACATGCTCTTTTCCTAGTGTAGAAAATAAGGTAATTAACTCTACTATTTTTGTTTGTTCAAAAGTAGACGTCCGAGATTAAGGTTTCGGGCCTAGCCCTGAGTATGTGATGCTTGTGTTTTTTGGCTGCGTTTTTCGATAGGTTGGGTGGGTGGTTGATAGTGAATGCGTTGGATCCTGAGGGATCGGGGCTTAACTCCATTTTGAGAGTGTGTCTATTGTCCGATGGAAATGTCTTAAACCGTGGGACAAGGATGGTGTTAAGCGGATAATTACTTAACCAGGTGTGTGGGGTAATGACAAGGTGCCCACTCCAAGATAGCCACTCAAAGAAGAAGAGGGTGGAGCCAGCCCTTATCTCTTTCTAGGCCCCTTTCTCTATCTATGTCCAGCCCAGGTGTGTGGGATAATGCCAGCATGCCCACTCCAATGTGGCCACCCTTAGCAGAGGGTGGAACCAGCCCTTATCTCTTTCACTGCTCAGACCAGGAGTGTGGGATAAAATTAGCATGACCACTCCAAGATGGCCACCAAAGAAAGCAGAGGGTGGAACCAGCCCCTTTCTATTTCTATGCCCATCCGAGCAAAGAGGCCGGGGAGGGGGGGCATCCCACTACATGCTCCAGTGATCAGAGGACAAAATGGGTCCCGAGATCAGCAGTACCGATAGATACAAACAAAATGGGCGACCCTCTATGTAAGCAAACAGAGTCAGGGATGACTTGCGATTGTTCCTCAAGAGACCTCCAGGCCCAGCTCTCACCTCCTTAAAAACGGGCAGGAACAGCATCGCAGCAGTAGGGAGCACTCCATCCCTGCAGTAGGGAGAACAACATCAATCAGGACTCAGGAGGGCGATCCAGGGCAATGCGGTGCAAAGTGGGGAGCTGCACTCCTCTGCAGCAGAAGCGGAGGCAGCATGGATCAATCTCCACAAGCCCCGCACCAGCCGACCGCTTCACGCAAGCAAAACAGCTGCTCCAGCGATGGTCGCAGCAGCGAAGGATCACAGCCCCTCCGTCTCAACTCCAGCGCAGGCCCTTCCGCCGCAGCTCCACGAAGATTGCAGCCCCTCCACCTCAGATTAGACGCAGGTCACGGTCCCATGCCCTCAGACCAATTGTACGCAGCAGAGGCACAAGCAGATGCCTACGCAGCAGCAGTGAGGAAAGGAACTCAGCTGTGACCACAGGCTCTCCGATCCTGCCCCCAAGCTCTTGAAACAAATAGGAAGCATCTAGGACCAGCCAGCGACAAGGTCCGCGCTGATGCTGCCAGCGAGGCCTGGGTCCGCAGTTTCCGATCGGTGGACTAGCCGCCTCTGCGCTGGGTCGTCATGTCGACCCGAGTCAGAGCCACTTCAATGGCGGCGACTCTGCGCTGGGGTGCCGTACGAGAATCGGACTTGCATCCATGGTGATTACCGGTGGGGGCCGGTTTACTCTACTGCCCCAAATAAGTCGATCATGCCTGGGATCCACTTCCCGGATGGTTGTAGGCTGCGCAGCACACCAGCGAGAAAGCAAGCCCCAACCCCAATGCCGGAGTCGGCCACGAAAAAAGGTCTATGGCCAGGCTGATGGAGCCAAGTCCTCACCGGGGCTCCGTGCATCTATCTGAGGCCCACAAGTCTCGCAGCTCCGATCGGTGCATCCTCTGTGGAGCACTCGACCATCAGTCAACAGATGCCAGGCCAGTTTATTCAGGGGCTCCGAGGGGTTTCCCGGAGAGTGATCCTGTCCGAGGTGACGAGATGAATGAGCGAGCTCTTCACAGAGATTCTTAAAGCAGGTTAGCCAATTTTTGAAATTGTTGATAGAGGTTGGTCGTATCTCTGTGTCGCGTTGCAGCGAGGGGTGGATGGCCGGGTTAACAAGGGGATATAAACCGAATTTGGTGATCCCCAACCTGGGAGCTCTGAGGCAGAGCTCCTACCAGGCGGCCATCTTGTCCAGGCAAGATTACTATACCATTACTAAAACGACTGAAACATTTTGTGCTTACATGTGTAATTAGAGTTAAGTACACCTGCTAGCCAATTCCACTTACATAAATCATCCCCTGCACAAGCCCCGGAAACATCATTACCTGAACCTTAAAAGGTGACAGATCTACCTTTTGACCCAACTGAGATCTGAATTGATTTAGTATTATTTGGTAAGTCCTCTACAGGGAACCTGCAATACTCAGGGGTTGTTATCATATATAACAGTATGTATATCAGGCCTTATCAGTCTACTTACTGGCAAAAAGGGAATAACATCTATGTCCCTAGCTATGAAAGAATAAAACACATTTTCAAAAATCAGGTGTACAATAACTTTGGAGATGAAAGTAACCCTAGTTCTCTTCTCAGCTGGGAAATTAAGTAGTTGTACAGTTAAAATATCATTGCTTTTTATCAACCTTAAAGGACCTATTTCTGACATACACTTTAGTAACGGGGAGTTATTCAAATGAAACATTTAATCATCAAACAGTACATTTAAATCAAATATCAATGGTAGGTTTTCCATTTCAGGATCAACACAGGAAGAACATAGCCTGCTCGCTGAGACGTTGGAGGGGCGAAGTAGGGTTAAAAGAGTCGGCTGTCGGATCTAAAGTAGAGTGAGAACGAACTGATTTAATAGACGAAGGCCATATTATAGGGAACTGATTTTGCATAGGGACACAATCTCCAGCTGTAAGTTATGAGGAATAGCCACCATTGATGGAAAAGATTGAGCGGTACATGTGGGTGCTGGAAACTCTACAGAGCAGTTCAAAGTTTGAGCTTGTATTGGATCATCAGTGTCAATTCTTATTTTCCTTGTCCCTTCTTTACTTGTCCAAAGACGTGTCCTCTTAGTACTCTGGTTCTTGTCCTTATTTTCAATTATGGGATCAATTACTATATTAGAATGACAAGAATCTTGTTTTTTTCTACTGAAAAACAGGAAAGAAGCTCAGGGTCTATTCAGGGAGGTACAACAAGCCTTCCTATGTAGATCTTCCAGAATTCTTGAAGAGGTCCTCTAAAGAAAAGGAATCCGTAGCAATTTCAAGGGCTTTCACTACTGTCTTAGGGATGCTGTTAGGAACCTTTGACAGCAGGCTCTTTTTCGCTTTCACGCTCTCACCTGAAAGCCTGGGCCTGGGTGTGAGCTGACGAGATGGAAGAGGAGAAAGGGCCAGGAGAGGATCTGGAGGTTTCAGCTGCAGGACTGGGGGCTTGAACCGCGTTCAGCAGCTGCGGGTTTTGGGCAAGGGGAAAGCTTCTGTGGGCCAAATGTGTGTGGGCAGAGTGGACCAGGTCAGGGTGGGAAACAGCGTTTACAACGCTGTTTCCACAATGCATGGCTTTACAACGCAGTCGTTACAACGACCGCGTTGTTACCACACGTGCCATTACATCGCAAGTCGTATCAACGACTTGCTGTAGGGGGCGTGCAACACCAGGGAATGTGTTGGATTTTAAATCCAACACCTTCCCTGCTGTTGCACAAACTGGAGTAGGAATAGTAATTAATACTATTCCTAAGTCCAGCGCGCTTCTACAGCAAGTCGTTGATACGACTTGCGATGTAATGGCATCGCGTGGTAACAACGCGGTCATTGTAACGACCGCGTTGTAAAGTCATACGTTGTGAATGTATGCATTGAAACGTCATACATTCGGTCATGGCGGGGGAGCGTAGCGAGCGCAAGCTGCACCGGCTACCAAGCCGGCTGCTTCCACATCCGTGCAAAGCTCGACCCTGCTCGTCAGGTGCCCAATGCACCGAGCTTGCTACTGCCTTGAGCACACCTGGGGACATGCCTAGGTGTTCCATGGTGATTTTCGAAGCCACAGCTGAATTCAGACGTGCCATTTCGCCACAGACCTGCTGTGGGTCCCTACTCCCTGCTCTGTGCTTTCCTGCTCCCCTGCCAAGCTCCACCTCCTCACATCTGCCTCCTCACGTCACCCTCGTTCCTGACCTCGTTCCACCAACACAACTACTAACCCATTACCCAGCCATACTCCCAGTGCTTGCTGATAATTGCCTTGTGCTGTGCTCAGCAGGTTTTGAGTGCCTTCAGGAAGGCCCTGCACCCAGCAGCTCTTTGCCCCCATCCCGCTGGGCATGGCATTCTACCATGCAAAGAAGGCTCTGGGTGCAGAGACTGGCCCTTAAATGTGTCAACAAAATTAGTGTACTGATTTCAGCAACTACATGGCATTCAAGTAATATATAGAGATGACAGGCTGCTGAAATGGCGATTAATAGCAATACATGTCCTCCACACATCTCTCTTGTTCTAGTGCTGTGAACCAAGAGCTAAATTGTAAATATTTGAATCTAGATAGTCTCCCTGTAGTTTTACGGTGGATTTCTTCCCAAGGTCTCAACTCGCCATCTACAATAAGATCGCCTCAACTTACACAATTCGCTAATTTAAGTGGTTGACTTAAAGCATCTTTCAAACACTTAGGTATCCCAGGAGATTTCCAAATTGGTGCAAGTGCTGAATAATACAAAAATCCCCATCTAATCCTTACATTGTACCATAATAATATAGCTGCTTTTATAACCTTTAATCTGACTGTCTTGAAGAATTTAGGTGACCCAGACTTGTACAAGAAACCTTCCGTGCTCTTCATACTATGGGTGAATATCAGGAATATGTGTCCATCTCTATCATTTGACATTTCAAGCAATGACCTAAAATATTTTAATTGAAAAGCCCAGCAGTACAATTTACAATCCATTAACCCCAGGCCTCCCTTCTCTAGCTTCTGCCGCAAATCTTTCCAGGCTATTCTCACCCCTTTGCCTGACCAAATAAAGGTATTAATATCTCCCTGGATTTTCTGGAAGGCTCTTTGGTCTAATATTAGGGGGATACAGTTCAGCAAGAAAGACAGCTTTGGAAAAACGCACATTTTCACTAGAGTCAACGCTAGATTCAGCCATTTCTTTAAATCCCTTTTAAAGTCCATCGCTACTCTATGCAGATATTTTTTAGAAACCAATTCTAAATCCTGATAAATATCTACCCTAAAGTATCTCTCCGATGCTGGAAAGAGACTTGCATATGGATGTCACACATAAAAATGAAGTGGCAAAGTGGTATCAACTACTAAGTGATACTGAAGAAAAGGGGTCTCTTCTGGCTTTGGTTGCCTGCTGCCTGTCCTCTCCGCAACTTGCCTACTCCGGCAGGGGTGGGACCTGGTCCCCAGGCCACCGAGTACGAGAGGGGTGGGGCCGACGCGACGCACTAAAAGCGCATCACCAGACCCACAGCGCGGGATGCGCCCGGGCCAAGACGGGCCCATCTTCGCCTGTCATCACCCAAAAGATGCCAGGCCAGGCCCACCCTCTTTAGTTCTGTTACTAGGCCATCACTATCTACTGAGTAATTACGAGGAAGAATTGCCTTCTGTGACCAGCCTGGGATTTAGCTGGAAAAGTGCTGACACTGAGGGAGCACACCAACAGTTGCCTAAAGGTGACTATACGATTTGGTTTGTTCCGGTAATAGGAGTCTGCCCTAGTGACCTTCGTACCTGTTTCAAACCACTACGCTTCGGCTACTCAACCAAACGTAAGTTTATAACCTTGCTTGATTGCAATTAAGTGTAACCATAGGGAAAAGGAAAAATGCTCCACTTATGATGAAGCAGGGTGAAAACCAAGCTATCAAAACTATTGACCAAGACACGGACAAGGGAAAGGAAATAGAGTGGACCATAGCGCAGGTTGCCTCTCTAAAAGAATTCTTGAAAGCCCTGACAGGGGTGTCCAATCTCTCAGCTCCTCAATAAAGGGACTCCAAAAAACTAATATGGAGCTACTAAGGAAGCAAAAACAACTCCTAGGTGTTAAAAGGCTAGCCACTCAAGAACATGGGAATTGTCAGCCATGTGGATGCTCCTTAAATGCCAAGGGAGTGGACAGGGGAGACAGATCTGGTATTCCTTTACCTGCAACAGTCTTACAAGTACCCTATTCCCAACAAAGTAAAAGCGAACAAATACAAATGAAATCAGTCTTGAGATCTAGTAGCTTGCAACAACAAAGACTGAGGGAGGGCAGCAATGCATTTGTTGCTATGCCTAAATATACTTATCACCCCCCCACATTTTTGGCATCAGTATGGTTTCCCAAATCGTGGCTTTTCCTTGGACAAAGAGTCACCTTCCTTAAAAGGCAGGCAGCATACTCTATCACCAAACCCACAAGAAGGAACAATCTACATGACAAGGGTTCCAAGATGAGCTTGTGGCCAGAGATAATCACCAGGCTCTTTAATAAACAAGATTTCTCACTGGATCCGTTACAAACGCAACTGTCTATCATTTATACGTTCAGATGTATACTTAGCCCAACCCCTAACAAAAAATGGGTGCTGTTACGATACTCTCAAACTGCTCGTAAGTAACCAGTCCATTATTGACTGCCTTCTGGCTATGGAGGCTCGCACTGTTCCACCTTCTGGCTCAGCAATCCAGTTAAAAACAGCACCAGACTTTACAACTCATGCCAGTGATTGCTTTCCAAACAATAAAAATAGGACTACATGCACTCCGCCAGCCCAAGTTGATCATGTAGACCATAGCGCAAGTATTAATAGGGCCAGTCCAAAAACACCATTAGCAGGCTCGAGTAGCAGGGCTCTTTGGTGAGTAGCCAATGCGCAAGCTTCTGCAAAGCAAACTCCCACCGATTACAGCAAAAGCCCCACCAGCATTTCTTCACCACTGAAAGAAATTGATTGACTGCGCCCTAATTCTACCAGTAACATCACTTCTGAAAATGCAGCCAGCCCACATACAGCTACTCATTATGGAGCCCTAGCGTCTCATTGCTCTAATGGATTTAAGGAGCCCCCGACCCCCATGACTCTAGCAACGCTGTATGGAAGATCCTGTCATGGAACGTAGCCGGACTAAAGCAAAAACTAATGGACCCTGACTGGGGGACTTATATTGATGAACATGACATCTGTGTCTTTCAGGAAACCTGGTTCCCTGAATCTTGTTTTAGATGCGGCTATGCTAGATTTGCATGCCCCGCTTCTAGACAGGAGCGAGGCCACCCAGTTGGGGGGTTATTACTTTGGGTGAAAAACACACTGAATTGCAAAATTACCACACTTAATGGATCCACCCCTGACCTCCTTGGTCTTCAATTATATAGAGATAATATTTGTCTCTATCTTTTCAATGTCCACAATAGGCCTATGGGCAAGAATAAGGAATCCCCCATTCGAACACTTCAAGACAACCAACTGAGTTCACTGCTGCACGAAGCTCGTATAATAGTGGCAGGTGACTTTAACGTAACAATAGAACCATTGGATAGCTGTGTCTCAACTATAACCGATGAGGAGGATGCCCTATGGAATATCCCAAAATTAGGCATCCCACAAGTAAAGAAATGTTCAATCTTGGCTCTACAACTGCTGGGTATTATACTAAGAGTAGGGCTGAGAGCCTTTATGGGAGATCCCATCCGATAAAAAGGGTGCTATAACCTATAAACGTGAGAACAGCTCTAACAGAATTGATTATATATTTCTCTCTCTGCCTTTATGGGCCCATATGGGTGACATGACTGTAGTTGAAAGGCGAGATAGTGACCATAACGCCCTGAAATTGGAACTTACGGGTCTATCTAAACCTTGTTTAGAAACAGCAAACCCTAATAGCTTGGGGAATACAGTCCTCTCTAACAACAAAAAGGCTCTAAGGTGGGAGCATGCTCAGGTTCATCTTGAAATCATGGAACAGGTATATACTGGCGCAGGCACTACCATGAAGATAATCAAATTGCAGCCTCAAGCCAAATTATAAAAGTCCATGAAAATTGGTTTGCACAGATGAGGGATCTGTACTCTAGGGAACATAAGAAACCACCATAAAATCGCCCCAAACCGTATACATGGTACAATGCTAAGTGCAGGACAGCAAAAGCCCATCTCTTAGCCTGCATAAAAGCAGGAGAACAAAGTCATGTTGTAGAAGCTCGTAAAAACTACAAGGTTGAGCTAAACCATGCCCGTAACGACTGGGAAGCAAAGATTTGGGCTGAATTAATTTACGCAGCAAAGCTAGGGTACTCAAAAGCATTTTGGGCCACTCTGGCACATGCCTACCGCTGTGCAGTTAGCCTAGTAGCTTTTCATATTGAGCGATGCAAATGGGTTCACCATTTCTCAGAGCTATACACCACACAGGCTACTAGTGATCGAGGCGCCTGACATAAGTGAGACCTCTCCTACCTTTACCCAGGAGCATGTAGATACTCTTGAAATCTCTCTGGCAGACTCTTTTCGGGCAGTGAAATCAATTGTCCCTAATAAAGCCCCTGGCCCAGACTGCATTCCCTCCGACTTGTACACTTCAGAACCTGATATTTGGGCCACATACTGTATATCTTATCATGAGGGCAATTATGAGGGGGGGTCCAATACCTGAGTCTTGGCACAGCGCAGAAATCGTCCTGATTTACAAGAAAGGTCAACAAGACGATCCCAGGAATTACAGGCCTATCAGTTCACTAGATGATTCCAAAAGATCTTTTGTCGGCAGATCTTGGGAAAACTGGCAGACTGGGCATTGACATACAATATATTTACCAATCTGCAAGCAGGCTTTCGTCCCAAAGTAAGTACTCTAGATCAAATTTTTAGGTATAATTTGATCTACTGGAAAACCGTTTTACTAGGAAAAGGCCACTTATATGTTATTTTTGTTGATCTCAAGTCCGCCTTTGACTTGGTTCCAAGATTGAATTTGTGGGAAGTTCTTAGTAGCATGGGAGTAGCAACTAATATTCTAGATATTTTGATAAAGATTCATGAGAACAATCAAGCGCAGGTGAGATATGGGAAGAATGGGGAACAAACTGAAGCCTTTAAAATAGAGAAGAGAGTTAGGCAAGGCTGTGTTTTAGCCCCGACTCTCTTCTCTTTGTATATAAATGACCTGGCAGAAGCCTTGGATTTTCGAAATAATGATGCTCCAAGGGTTGGTGCCATAAAACACCCAAAGCTATTATTCACAGATGCACTCTGATGAGCTCAAAGACCCCAAGAGGCCTCCAAGACATTTTGAATCATTTTCTGCTGTTCTGCACTGATCGCGGTTTAGAGCTGATCTTAAATAAGACTAAATACATGGTGTTCAACCCCTATAAATCCTCCAGACCAAAATTAATCTCTAATAATACACCACTAGAGCAGGTTGTAAATTTCACCTATCTAGGGATTACCTTATTGCACAATCTTAGTTGGAAGATGGAAATTAGTAAGAGTGTATTAAAACTAGAGCAGGAGACTGGAGCTATTTTGAGGATGGATCACTGACAGAATATCGACGGACCGAATATCGACCTACAAGAATATCGAGTACAGAATATCGATGTACAGAATATCAACATCCTATCTCTACAAAGGTAAGTACAAAAATATCGAAACCAAAATATCGTTGTTTAAAATATCGTTTTTTTAAATGTCTTAAAAATAATATAAACTTAATTAAATAATAAATATAATTAATAAACACAGTTAGAATTATTTTCAAAAGTTAAAAATGATAAATAATAAATGTAATATATAAAAAAATTAAACATACATATTTAAAAAAATTATATATATATTAACTTAATATTAATAAATAATTATTTTATTTAATTATAAAATGTTAGAAACATAATACAAATTATAAATACATACATATATACATAAACCTGTAATATAAATATAAAAATAAAATATATATATAATAAATTAAAATATTAAAATTAATATTTATTTGTAAAAAAATATTTACGCTTGGCGACTAGGACTGTGACGTGGCTGCTTATCAAGGTGGCCTCCTATCTTAATTCGTTATTGCGAATATCACATGGCCGAGTCATCCTCGCCGGATTCCAAACTTTGTACGACGTAACGATAATTATATCCATAACCAATACCCGAAGAAACTGATATTTCAACAAAAGGATTATTTTGTCCAATTTTCGGGAGTGCTAGGTGAAACTCTTAGAAACTTACGTCTCTGTGTGAATCATCAACAGAACAATCTTTTAAATCATTTGGAAATATCAATTTGCAGGCATAAGCCCTGATGAAGTTCCAAAAGGTTGTATCTTTGGGGAACGAAACGCGTTGGCTGTTTTTATGAACTAAATTGAAATAAAAGAAGAATCTTAAGAAATAATCAATGGACTACCTGATTTATGTTCGGTGCACCTCCTTTTGTTAAAAATATTTTACACTACATTAACTATAACAGTAGGGAAAATGTTGGATAGCGTAGGGGATAAAATTACTATTCCCACTCCAGAGAGTGCAACAGTAGGGAAAGTGTTGGATAGCGGAAGGGAATAATTTACTATTCCCACTCCACAGAGTGTAACAGTAGGTAAAGTGTTGGATAGCGGAAGGGTTAAAATTACTATTCCCACTCCAGTAATTGCAACAGTAGGGAAAGTGTTGGATAGCGGAAGGGTTAAA
This sequence comes from Calotriton arnoldi, assembly GCA_963921515.1. NCBI lineage: Eukaryota > Metazoa > Chordata > Amphibia > Caudata > Salamandridae > Calotriton > Calotriton arnoldi. Next base: position 778,456 of record CAWUFW010007262.1, on the reverse strand, counting down.
ATTACTATTCCCACTCCAGTAATTGCAACAGTAGGGAAAGTGTTGGATAGCGGGGAGATAAAAATTACTATTCCCACTCCAACGAGTGTAACAGTAGGGAAAGTGTTGGATAGCGGGTGGATAAAAATTACTATTCCCACTCCAACGAGTGTAACAGTAGGGAAAGTGTTGGATAGCAGAGGGGTAAAAATTACTATTCCCACTCCAGTAATTGCAACAGTAGGGAAAGTGTTGGATAGCGGGTAGGTAAAAATTACTATTCCCACTCCAGTGAGTGCAACAGTAGGGAAAGTGTTGGATAGCGGGTGGGTAAAAACTACTATTCACACTCCAGCGAGTGCAACAGTAGGGAAAGTGTTGGATAGCGGGGGGGTAAAAATTACTATTCCCACTCCAGTGAGTGCAACAGTAGGGAAAGTATTGGATAGCGGGTGTGTAAAATTTACAAATCCTACTCCAGGGAGTGCAACAGTAGGGAAAGTGTTGGATAGCGGGTGGGAATAATTTACTATTCCCACTCCACCAAGTGCAACAGTAGGGAAAGTGTTGGATAGCGGAGGGGTAAATATTACTATTCCCACTCCAGCAAGTGCAACAGTAGGGAAAGTGTTGGATAGCGGAGGGGAATAATTTACTATTCCCACTCCAATAAATGCAACAGTAGGGAAAGTGTTGGATAGCGTAGGGGAATAATTTACTATTCCCACTCCAGCAAATGCTACAGTAGGGAAAGTGTTGGATAGCGGAGGGAATAATTTAGTATTCCCACTCCTGCAAAATAATTAACAATAATTAACAAATAATTAATTTGTCAAAAATAATTAACATCCCACCATATTCCCCTATAAACGACACCACCAATATTATAAAATATTACACAATTAACATAATTAATTAACAATTAATTAATTAATTAATAACAATTAACAAGCAAATTAAAAACAATCAAAAATAAATTAGATCACACAATTAACACTATAAAATAACTTTAAATAAATATTATATAAAAAATATAAAAAATGTTATTAAAATTAAATTACTTCCCACCCTACTCCCCTATCAACCCACAACCCGCTCCTAAAAAAATTACACAATTAACATATTTACCAATTAATTATTAATAATTAATATCCAATTAATAACTAATTAATACAAATGTTAACACAATTAACAATATAAAATATTAATTACATAAATATTAATTAATAAATAAATTAATTAATTAATTATAATTAAATTACTTCCCACCCTACTCCCCTATAAAACCAAAACCCGCTCCTAAAAAATTACACAATTAACATATTTACCAATTAATTATTAATAACCAATTAAAAATTAATTAATAACCAATTAACACAATTAACAATATAAATTATTAAATACTAAAATATTAATTAATAAAATCATTAATTAATTAATTCCAATTAAATTACTTCCCACCCTATTCCCTATAAACCCACAACCCGCTACAGAACTAAAACGCAATATTTTTTTTTTTTTTAAATTAATAACTTCTAAAAAATTATTAATTAATATATTATAATTACATTACTTCCCACCCTATTCCCCTATAAACCCACAACCCGCTAACCCACAACCCGCTACGGAACTAAAATAGGCAAAAATTAATTAAAATAAAATTAATTACTTGTAAAAAATTCAAACATACATTAGAAAAATAAGCTATACTTTTAACACATATACTAACATACAAAACACAAAAAAAAATAGATATTATAAACAACGATATTTTTACTTACGATATTACTAAGTTCGATATTAAGTAAAACGAAATTTCTTACCTGCAGGTCGATATTCTGACATCGAAATTTAAACCGATATTATGGCATATCGATATTTAAAACTCGATATTATGTCTGCATACCTTTGAGGATGGCAAGAAAGTTAAACTCAACAAGCGCAGCACCTGCTCTAGAGATATATAAAGTGAGGATAAAAAGTGCCGCTTTATACAGGGCCGAACTTTGGGGCCAGACTGCTACTAACAAGCTATCAGTTGTAGAGAACAAATTCCTTAAGCGTCTAACGAACCTCGCACACAGTTCTCCAACTCTTCCACTAATGCAGGACATGGGCTTATACCCCATTGCATTCAATATCCAGTTGAGACATTACTATTCTGGCAGAGGATATGGTCAACACCAGAGCTCGAACCCTATAAATCACATCACTGAGAGATCTTAAAAACATCTGGACACCTAAGAATTCCTTGGTTGTCATATGTGAGAAAAACATTTCAACTTTTAAACCTTGGGAATCTCTGGGACTGTCCAGATGACTCACATTTGACACCAAGGCAATTGATCAAAGAGCGGTGCAAAGAATATTTCTGGGGTGTAACAGTCAAAGACTGTAAATCTGGAAGTCTAACAGATCAATTCCTTGACCACAAGATTGTTCTGCTTTATGAACCGACATTAGATGTAATCCGGGGTTCCCTCCCCAGACAGTTATACTTGAAGTTTGGATACAGGACCTTGCCTACACTTGAGTTTACAGCCAGATGGGCAAAAACAAAGATTTCCAACACCACTTGCCCTGCTTGCGATAAAGCTCCTGAATCCCTAGAACATCTTATATTTTTTTGCTAGGCCTATAAATTCCCAATAAGGAAGTGGATTATCCCATTATGTAACCTATTAGGTATAAGGCTCCTCCATCCAACTTTGAGAATAATGAAAACCGACACGCGTGAGGTGATCGTTGTCAGTCTAGCCAAATTTCTACATGCTGCATGGTTAATCCGCAGTCGGAAGAAGGAACGCCACTTGGGCAACTAATTTTAGATAACTTACCAATACTTGGCATTCTGGAAGAACTAACCCAGAACAGTGTACGTAAAACAGTGAATGGAGTGCAATAAAAAGTTCTGCTTGTGGGTTTTAGTTTAGGAAGTGTAACTATAAAGGCTTCTGCCTGTCTGATATTATTTTTTTCTTGTGCATAGTCTAATGAAATGCAATAATTGTATGCTTTATGTGATTTTATTGTTTTTATACTGTACTTTTATGGTGCTTTGAACTGAAATAAAGGGATACTGATAAGGGGAAACTTCCATCCTATCAGAAGTGGACCAGATGCTTGCCAGACGGAGATTTGGAGAATTTATGGCAAGTATCTTTTGAGATTTTATACGCCATTGTCAGCCTTGCTTCCCTAAAGAGAAACTATCTTTTTACTCTACATAGGGCTTACTGGACACGCCAGAAAATGGCAAGATGGGCAAAACTAAGCAAAACCTCATGTGAGAAGTGTGGTGTGCCAAGTACAGATGAGATACATATGTTTGTATTCTGCCCCGCCCTGAAGGTTTTCTCGGAGGATGTAAGTAGAACTATAAGGGCAGTTACAGGAATCAAGTTTAAATTAAGCCCTATTATAATCTTGTTTGGTGTCAGAATAGAAGATAAAAGAGAGTAGGACCAGGATCATAAAAAACAGATTTGTTAACATTATGTTGCTTGCCCGCCGCATGCCGAAGGTGGGTTGATAAAACCCTACCAAGATGCAAAAAATGGTTGTAGTTGATTGAAAGGGTTAGTGAGTCTGACAGAGGATGCTTTAAAGAAAAGAAAACACAATTTTTGTTACCAGTTTTAATTTGGATGAGATCTATCTATGGAAGTTAAAGACTAGGGTAAAGGAAAGAGACAGATGATTACGCCATAAAGGGCCCAGGGTATTTACCCTGGTAGCCTATTCTGAGTGCCCAAGGCAAGGGCAGCTCGAAAGGTTGGACAAAGGAAAAGTGAGTACAACCGGTTCGCTTCTTGAGCATGTACTTAAGAGGGACAACAGACTCCAAGGTGATGAGGACAAAAAATAAACATATTCTCATAGACATACAATGTAGATAGAAGGATGCAGAACCACTTTCAGCATACAGATGTTCCTGGGCAAATGTATTTCTACTTTCTGCAGACAGCTGTTCATATTTGACCCACAGGGGAGGGCGGGCTATCACAGCTTCTTGATTTTTTTTCTTTGGGGGAAGGAAAGCTCCTGCAGGGTCCTTCATTTAAATTTAAAAAAAAGACAGTCTCAACCCTGCGGAATCCTTGACAGCTTCCCTCTGCCCTGATCCTCCTCCAACCATCAAGAGGCCCTTCACCTTCTAATGTGGCAGGGATAGATTTAATCTATTAATTATTAAATTTCTGAAGGCATCTGTGATGTCATGAGCAGTGTGTTAGAGGAAAGGGCATTATTGTTGACAAACTAACTACAGCTGGGAAGTTTCTGTCTTATTTCTGGTCTCAGATCATATTCTTAACACCACTACAATTAAAGTTTTTTTCAGGGATTTTGTAAGGTTTTATTATGACACTAATTATTAGCTAGTCTTAGTAGACAACCATATATATATATATATATATATATATATATATATATATATATATATTGTATGAAAACAAACAGTTAAAGGGACTTTATAGTTAGGTGTAACAAAATTATCTATTTTTGTTGAAAAAAACTTAGAAATACACTGAAAAAAAACAAAGGTTAAAGTAATGTTATAGTTAGGTGCATTTGTCAGTGTGAACACTAAGGAATCGATTCCGATCTCGGCCGGAAGCGCACCCAACACCATTCGTCCGGGAAAAAACCAAGCCGAACGCGTGTTTCCCGACCAATTCGAACATTCGTCCGAACGAGCAAGTACGATGCGCATAACTGCCCAGATCCCAACCCAGCCGTACTTACCCAATCCAGCTCCTGTTCCCCGCCCGAGCCGGTTCCGTATACGCAGAATCAAGTCGCACGGAAGCAAAAATACAGCACCTTCCGGCCGGACTAGTACGATGCGCTTTCCGTACGCGGCGAACCCGTCGCTACGTACGGCACGTCAGAGCATCCGGGAGAGCTGCACATGAGCTCCGATTCGCGCCACAAGACGATCCACGGCTACCAGACGAACACGCCAGCCACGAGTACGAGTTGAAGCAACGAGAAAGCCGAACGAGACGAACCAATCATGAATCCCATCACGCAGGTCCTACCAATACTCCACATCTATTACCGGAACAGGTACAGACGCGTACGGCGCAGAAGGTAAGTCAAACCCCCACCACACAAACGACACGTACCCTACACATAACACACACACATAGGGATGCAGAAATGACTCACACTAGCTACAGCAGAACCATAGGGGCGGGATGGCCATCACCAATGCCATATACACCCATAGGGGCCTGGATGCCTACCACTACCACCACCCCTACTCAGGGGGGGATTGATGCCTACCACCAACACCACCCCTACTCAGGGTGTCCTGGATGCCTGTCACTACTACCACCCCTACTCAGGGGGGGATGGATGCCTACCACCAACACCACCCCTACTCAGGGGGGGCTGGATGCCTGTCCCCAACACCACCCCTACTCAGGGGGGGATGGATGCCTACCACCAACACCACCCCTACTCAGGGGGGGCTGGATGCCTGTCCCCAACACCACCCCTACTCAGGGGGGCCTGGATGCCTGTCACTACTACCATCCCCACTCATAGGGGGATGGATGCCTACCACTACCACCACCCCTACTCATGGGGGGCTGGATGCCTATCACTACCACCACCCCTACTCAGGGGGGCCTGGATGCCTGTCACTACTACCATCCCCACTCATAGGGGGATGGATGCCTACCACCAACACCACCCCTACTCATAGGATGGGTAATGCATGACACAACCAGCATACTCCAACATAAGGAATGTCAGAAAAAGACATCCCCCCAACACCATGACAAGCGTGTGTAGACTGTGTCAAATGCCTAAAACACTGAACATGATATTGAACATACAATGTGACCCCCTATCACATGTGTCACACATAAATGTGTGTGGCCTCCACAATGCAAGCAGACCATGACCACTGTGGCAATGGGGTGTAACCCCCCATCATCACAGTGACCAAAAGGTAAGTGTGGGGTCCATAGCTGAAGCACATTTTGAACATTGTGGCAATGGGGTGTAACCCCCCATCATCACAGTGACCAACAGGTAAGTGTGGAGTCCATAGCTGAAGCACATTTTGAACATTGTGGCAATGGGGTGTAACCCCCATCATCACAGTGACCAAAAGGTAAGTGTGGGGTCCATAGCTGAAGCACATTTTGAACATTGTGGCAATGGGGTGTAACCCCACATCATCACAGTGACCAAAAGGTAAGTGTGGGGTCCATAGCTGAAGCACATGTTGAACATTGTGGCAATGGGGTGTAACCCCCCATCATCACAGTGACCAAAAGGTAAGTGTGGGGTCCATAGCTGAAGCACATTTTGAACATTGTGGCAATGGGGTGTAATCCCCCATCATCACAGTGACCAAAATGTAAGTGTGGGGTCCATAGCTGAAGCACATTTTGAACATTGTGGCAATGGGGTGTAATCCCCCATCATCACAGTGACCAAAAGGTAAGTGTGGGGTCCATAGTTGAAGCACATTTTGAACATTCTGGCAATGGGGTGTAATCCCCCATCATCACAGTGACCAAATTGTAAGTGTTGTCATGGAAAAAGCTGCAAATGCCAAACAGCATGGATTCTCCCTGGTCACAGAACAACAAACACATCAGTGGCATAGTAGTGCTTGTGTTCCATAGCAACATAAATTGGGTGAGGCACACAGTGCAGTGCAAATAAGACATACCTTTGGCCATGTGCAGACAAACATCACCCATGGGGGCTGACACTGTCAACATTCATCAATAACACAATGACAGAAGTGACCATGATAATGCAGACCCACATATCTGCACCAATGGGCACACAAATGTAGATATCCTGTGGAGACTGTAGATGTGAGGTGAACAAATACCATACCATGGCAGCAATGGGACATACAAACCATGATCACTGTGCTGACTGATGACCTATGAGTCCCAGGGACAGCAGGGGAAACCCACCAAACAACATACAGCCAATGGTACACTAAAGATATGCCAATGCAGTGGTGCAGATACACACACACACACAAACATGCAGCCCCACACTGCATATCAAACACAACAGGTGAGGGGGGGTGCCAGTGTCCCCAGGCAACCACACAACACATGAGGAGGCCTGAATCCCAATTACACAGATGTGCATACAGTGCCACACAAAAGTAACTCATGGATCCGAATCCCCTATGTGGGCAATCAGGCATTGTTAGATGAGAGGGAGCCCAAATTACACATGTCACACAAGCTTGTAGGAACAGCAACTAACACAGCAAGACACAGAGCCACCACAGCACCACCCCCAGGGTCCCCACATTGTGGTGACACTGGCCTGCATGATAATCCCACTGTGATGACAAAGCTAGATGTCGTTCACACTGTGAACCACAGTCATGTGTCCTGAGCAACAAACTACCATCACACCTACACAAGCACAAATCAATCAGCACGGCCTGTCAGCCAAGGCCAATATGGAGGCAGGGGTGTAGCCGTGAAACAACTCTCATCTGCACACACTCAACACCACACACCTTGATCTCCACCAATGTGCAGCAGTGAAGCTCACATGCACTGGTGACATTGCACATGCACCCATGACAATCCCAGGGGTGGTGGTGGGAACTAAGGTGCAGAAACCCATCACACATGGCTAGTCAACAAGACTCGTGAATGTCTGACACACTGCACAGTACGCCGGACATGGGCATGACGTCAATACCACACCAACCTATGGGATCCCGCCCACAGTCACACACCAATGAAGAAGCCAAGGTCACCCACAAAGAACACACATAGACAACTACCAACATTGCAGCTCTGACCCTGAGGAGTGGCAGCAGTCACACACACAACGTGTCACAATCACTGAAAGCTAACACAAACTGTAAATTACATGACTGGTGTAACCAACAAGTGCCAAGGGGAATCCTGACTGTGTCTCATCTGCGTTTGCCCACAAACTCAGCCCTGACAGCAAACACACCTATGGGTGACACCCTGATGACCAGTAATGTGCCATGCACCCACATCCCAGAGAAGCCAGGGAGAAGACTTGGGGGGAACATAGGTCAACTCAGCAAGCTTCACAAACTGGAACATCACTATGGATCCCAGCCTGCGTAGCAAAATGGAAGTGAACACACACAGACATGCTCACACAACACACACCTTGTGCTCAGGCAATGTCACAGAATTACACACTGCCATGAGGGGACTCCACTCCTGTGTAAGGAAAGCTGTGCCATACGTTGTCCCAGTAGGGCTCTATCATGTCAGCAGAACACTTGGTCACTCAGTCAACAATTAGCACAAAATGAAGGCTCTCGTCATATCAGCCTGGTCATGGGAGTGTCACCGAAATCATCAGCACAGATCCAACACACATGTATAGCAAGTTGCACTGATAACACAGATGAGTCCATCCCCATTGATGCCCAAACTTGCATGTCCAGTGGAGATGGTCACACGGTCAGGGAAATAGACAAATAGAACAATGGCAAGCACAACTGATGTGCAGGGGTGTAAGCCACAGATGTGATATTGCAAATAAAAGTAGGAAATCCCATTGCCAAATCTTGAAAACATGACACCCTCATATTGCTGCAAAGGATGACATGGATACACAACAGGATAGGACACATTCCCCTTGACCACATGGGGTCCTGCACAGTAACACTTCATTTTCCTGACATCAAAAATCACCATCACTGCAGCAAGGGCATGGTTAGCATCATCAACATCATGTACATCAGAAGCAAAACCACTAGAGAACAGAAAGTAGCTTTATTCAGCATATGTGTTAGAAAAAATGAAAGTCCAGAAAAATAACAAAGGCCAATGGCCAGTCCATAATCAAAGTCCAAACAGGGTGACAGTGGCAGATGTCACCCTTTGCATGCCTGCACTGCTACACACCAGGGACATTCCCCTCGGAGGGGCATACGGGGGGGCAGGCCAGGCACCACAGGGACAGGATCAGGGCTCACCAGAAGGAGGCAGGGAAAAGGTGGTGGGTGCTGGAGAGTCACTGACAACTGCAGTGGAGGCATCTGACATGGTGTGTGCCGGCACAACTGGGGGCATGAGTCAGATGGTGTAGGTGCCGGCACGACTGCAGTGGGCTGTGCAGATGGAGTGGACAGGTTCCCCAGTGCAGTGCCCAAGTCAGACGGGGTGGTAGTGGACTCCACTGCAGTGCCTATCTCCAGGGGAGTAGAATGGGGTTCAGGTAAGGTGGGCAGGACAGAGGGGGAGGACACGGTCTCCACACCAGTGGCACAAACATGCCCAGTGGGGGTTGTGGTGCTGGAAGAGCAAGTGGTAGGGGGAGAAGGCCGGATCATTTTGGGGATGGTGTATCTGTGGGTGGGGGAACCTGGGGCAGGGTGTGGTGGGGGAACCTGTGGAGTGGGGGCCTGAGGGATGGAGGAAGGAGACTTGGTGGTTGAGCTGCAGGGCGGTGGCGGGGTCTTGCTCTTCCGGGTCCGGGGGACTTGCGGATGGGGGCCTCAGTCTGTCTGTGCCTGGGGGAGGGTATCCGGGGGTGAGGGGCACTCCCTCTGTGCGGGTGGACTTCCTCTTCCCCCTGTATGCTGGATCAGCTGGATCGGAGGGGAAGAGGCCGAGGTCACAGAGGAAGACCTGCTTTGTAGGTGGGGTTGCAGGTGAGGCAAGGGAAGGGGCCTTGGAGGGAGAGGTATCGGAGGACTGCGGAGTGACTGTGGATGCCTGTGTGCGTGTCTGTTCCCCATCCCCTGTGGGTGTGGTATCAGTCCCCTGAGGATGCCTGCGTGCACGTTTTGTTTTTGTAGTGGGTGTGTCTGTGCTGCTCGTGTCTGTGTGTTTGGGTGATTGTGCAGGTGTGCATGTGCTTGGGACAGGTAGGGTGCCAGGAAGTGTGGATGGGGCAGAGGTAGGAGGGGGGAGGGACTGTTGGAGGAGGGACACTGCTGCCGTCAGGGAGGAGTCCATGGACCTATTGCTCCTCTGTAGGGCAGACATGCCCGATGAGATGCCCTCCATAAACAACACCAGCTGTGTAAACAGAGTGGTGTGGGCATGGAGGACACTCAGCATTGCTGTCTGCCCTACATGGAGCTGGCGAAGTAGGTACACAGACTCCTCACTCAGGGCAGCAGGGGACACAGGGGCAGGGGCTGCGGTGCCTGGCACGAAGGAGACACGCTCCCGAACACGGGAGCCTCCACGGACCTCTGGAATGGGAGCCGATGGGAGGGCGGTGGTGGTGGTGGCAGGGACAGCAATACTAGCTGGGGTGTTGTGGCTGCTGACACCCGCCTCCACAAGGGAGTCATCCTCCGAGCTGCTGTGGTCCTCAGCTGAGGTGGATGCTGCTGAGGACACCTCGGTGTGGCTCCCCTGGTCCGTGCCACTGGGTCCCTCCGACCACTCATCGGCTGCTGACCCAGTCTGGCTCTGCGGCTCCTCCTGGTCCGTGGAGCTGTCCCCTCCTGTGGCCGTGGATGTATCTGCAAACAATTAGGGAAACAGACAAACATCAGTCACCTGCACTGACCGCACACACCACAGTAAGTACAGCACATTACAGAGCAAGCCCTGGCATCCTTAGTTCAACATTGCCAAAAGTGCTCAAACAGAGTAGGAGAAGCCAATTGTCAGTCTGATGGTCAACCATGGCACTCACATCCCTCCTGGCCTTGCACCCATCTGTCTGGTGCCTGTCGGATGGCAATACCCCAGTGTGGACACATGCACCACCTACACAGTTGTTGGACATTGCAGAGAACACAGTGAAGTATATGAACATGCACACATCACAACTCTAGCCACTGAGTCAGTACAGGTGTCCGGATAAAGGGATGGCCAGAGTCTATTTTGAAATGCATGTGGTGCATACCAGCACCAGACACCATGATGCACCCATGTCCTCATAGTCAATGCCACAATGGGGTGCATGTAGCACATGTCACTCACCTGCAGGATCACTCTTAGGGAGTTTAATGTCATGGCACAGGCATGCCTGCAAAGTCATACATCACTGTCTCCAGTCACATGGGCAGGGCAGCCAGCCAACAACAGTCTGCACTGTGTCACAATCCTAGGTCATGGGGAATGCAAGTTCTGTAGCTGACAAGTGCACATGTCCATCCCCCACAAACCACATCATCTGAACTCTTATTTGTCCACGTCATACCAATTGGACATATGGGAGACATGAAACACAACCCTCGGAACCTGAGCACCTCACAATCTGCTGTGAATGGGAGACAGCTGCCTGAACTTCACATTCGCATACCCCAGTCTGCACAGTCAAGTGATCAAACACCTATATGTCACACAAGTATCGTCTCCTATGGTCACATCTCCGGTGGCATGCTGAGCCCTAAACGATAAACACCCCAGTAGTCCTGACAACAAAGCCACAGCACAATGAGACAGAGGCAGACACCTGAGGGAACATTCCACTGAGCACAACGTGTCAGCTGATACACGGGAGTGGGAGTACAGAGTGTATTGTATGGTCTGGAGTAGGCATGACTGTCCTGCTCCACGTGGAAGAGGGATGAGCCCTGGACAGTAGGCAGGTGGCTAAGAATGTGTGACACACTTGATATACATACTCCTGAGGCCCAAATATTGTTCCCACCCGCAGCATGGGGGTGTGCCAAATACCCCAGGCACATGTGGTGAATCAGATCAGCAATTGGACCACATATCAAAGCAACACGCAGATTACATGTCAGAACTCAGGCATTGTGTAAGCAATGGACCCACCCATGAAGCCCACAACAAAGTTACGTGAACAAATGCTGTCCCCCACCTTGAGCTAAGCAAAATGTAAGGACACAGTACCCAAGTGACACAATTTCCTGACTGTAAAGGCCACACCTGGGCATCAGATGAGGAGTGGGCATGTCACAATTGAGGGGCATGGGTCCTGGACCACAAGACTGACGTACTGTGGAAGTTTAACCAGGCCAGAGGAGGGCACATAGCATGTCAGACAAAGTTCACAGTGCAGTCATGGACTCACCCCCTTCTTGCTGCTGTCTGGCCTTCAGCTGCCCATCCAGGTCAGGGAAGACCACCGCCAGGATCCTGAGCATGTGGGGGGTCAGGGTCCGGTGTCCGCCCCTCCTGCGAGGAGGCGACAGCTTCAGCTGGACCCTTGCGATCCTCCGGGTCCAGCCCCGAAGGTCCTGCCACCTCTTCTGGCAGTTGCGGATCCGGCGCTTGTAGACCCCCACGGATCTTACTGCCCGGGCGATGGTCAGCCAGATTTCCTGCTTCTGGTGGGCATCAACCTGTGAGGATGACAAAGTGTAAAGGCCATTACTACACATGCAACATATCCGTGCATCACACATTTGGATATACATATCTCAATCACAGGGGCACATGATGTACACAGGCAGTGCAACGATGGCTATGTACAGTTTGCCAGCAGTTACTACATGGTATCATTGCCTGGGAAGTAAAACCTTGTTGGAATGCACTGTTACTGCACTATACCTGTTCAGTGCATGTAACTACACACTATGGGGGCTGACAACTACTCAGTGAGCATGCTAGCCAGTGGCGTGCACACTGTAAGTCTTGCTAGTCAGACAACATGCACATTTAGTAAGGCAGTGGGCAGCACACTCACCCGCTCCCCTGGTTTCCCATACAGCTTGCTGTACTGTGGAAGGAGGCTGTCCAGAAGGGCCTGGTTCTCCTCAGTGCTGAAGTCTGGGGCTCTCTCCACAGTACGTGCCATTGCAGGATCCAGAGGATGCAGAGACAGCAGCAGTGGTGTTGGCAGATGTCGTCCTGGAGCATGTAGTGCAGGCAAGTGAGCTCTCAGGGGAACAGCCAGCATTATATGTGTGCTGCTGAGGCAGATACTGTCCCATGTGTCCATAGTGATAGGTCCAAGTCGTTTGCATCTTCTGAATCTGGCCAATCCATGGAATTGCACCACTTACACACGCCCACAGCATCCTTCAAAAGTTCAACTTCATGAGACCCATGAATTTGCAACATTGTTGTGGGTGGCCAACTGAATTCACAGCATCAGACTCGTTGAAGGTTCGGAAACGCGTCCGTTGCCATGCCAGGCCACAGCCAATGCGTGCGCACCGATCGGTCCATTGCTGTACAACGCGTATTTTGAAAAACAACGCGTACCCGCTCACATCATATGCAATGGCCAATGCGTGCGCACCGATCGGTCCATTGCTGTACAACGCGTACCCGCTCACATCATATGCAATGGCCAATGCGTGCGCACCGATCGGTCCATTGCTGTACAATGCGTATTTCGGGCCACATCATATGCAATGGCCAATGCGTGCGCACCGATCGGTCCATTGCTGTACAACGCGTACCCGCTCACATCATATGCAATGGCCAATGCGTGCGCACCGATCGGTCCATTGCTGTACAACGTGTATTTCGGGCCACATCATATGCAATGGCCAATGCGTGCGCACCAATCGGTCCATTGCTATACAACGCGTACCCGCTCACATCATATGCAATGGCCAATGCGTGCGCACCGATCGGTCCATTGCTGTACAATACGTACCCACTCACATCATATGCAATGGCCAATGCGTGCGCACCGATCGGTCCATTGCTGTACAACGCGTCCCTGTACAAGTCACTCGCATATGTCACCATGCCTGTCACAGGTGAACGTATGCCAGCCACATTTACTTTCCAGGGACTCAGGGGCACACCTACAACACCACAGCCTGTCCACACTGTATCCTAAGACATGTAAGGCTGCATTACCTTTTCTGTGTATGGGTGTCAACATGTGGTTGTTTGGGTGGCACTTGGGGGCAGCCACTCCCAGGATGTGCACGTGTTCATGGGGACAGAATCCTTGGTGTGTTGTGCACATGACCACTGTGATGTGCAACTGTTCATTTCAGAGCATGTGGCATGGTCACATTTCCAGGTTGTGTATGTGTATGTCATGTCACATACCCCCTGAATCCCATGTGGGACGGTATGTACGTCACAGGGTGACCCATTGCCACAATAGTGATGGCCCTCCACAGTCTGTGTGCATGTTGTGTTTACAATGTCTCTGATTCCATGTGCACAATGGGAGACATTCTCCACATCCACGTTGTTTGTGCATGGACTTTGATGTTGTGCGTGTGTGTGTCTCAGACGTCCATGTCTGTCCTGCAGAGGCAACAGGGACCACTACCTGTGGGGGTCATGGTTGTTTTGCTGTGGTGTATTCATGATACGCCATGTCATGCCAGTGTCCATGTGGCAATACAGGGTCCCTGGGAATCTACCTGTCAATGAGCTGTGATGCCTGGGGCACATCTGTCCTCACATGTCACTGTGGTGTGTGTTTGGAACGTGACAGCAGTACATGGGTACTGTGACACAGCCTAATGATATCCCATAGCACAACCTGGAACTTGTTGACAACACATGTTGAACTGTGATGTTAGATGTTGGCCATGTAGGTGCCATACATGTCCTTACAGAACGGCACACACATCATGTACTTGTGTCTCGTAATGATGTGTCATGTGATATTGAGTATGGTCTATGCCACATATGTGGGGTGACTGACAATCTTTCTTTCTTCACCTATGCACTGCAGGGCACCAGCTGTCCATAGACCATTCCCTGACCTTGCAACCATGGTGGAACGGGACTGCATCCGACGTTACCGCTTCACCAGGCCGCTGATTGAGGAATTGATGGTGCGGTTGGCCCCACATTTGCAACCTGGCCGGACATATCCTACAGCGCTGACCCCCAAGGTGAAGGTGATGGCAGCCCTACACTTCTTTGCCACCGGTACCTTTCAACACACTGTGGCGTCTGCTGGTGGGATGTCACAGACCATGTTCAGCCGTGTGCTACGCGATGTTTTGGAGGCTATGTTGAGATACCTGAACCAGTACATCTATTTCCCTAAACGTCAACAACTCACTGACGTCAAGAGTGACTTCTATGCCCTGGGGAGGATGCCGCATGTCATTGGCTCCATTGATGGGACACATGTGGCTTTGGTACCACCACAGGCACATGAGCAGGCATACAGGAACAGAAAACATTACCATTCGGTCAATGCTCTGGTGGTATGTCTTGCAGATATGAGCATCTCACACGTGTGTGCCCGTTTCCCCGGTTCTGCACACGATGCCTACGTGATGAGGAGTAGTCGCATCCCGAGGATGATGTCACAGATGCAGAACTAGCGTGCCTGGCTTGTCGGTGTGTACTGACTTTGTACCATTGTGTGTGTTCTGCAATGTAGTATTCCACCCTCTTTTCCAACTCAGCTAATGTGCAATTGTCTGTGTGTAGGTGACTCCGGATACCCCAACATGCCGTGGTTGCTGACACCCCTCAGGAACCCTGTGACACCAGCCCAGATGCGCTACAATGAGGCACATGGTCGGACCAGGAGAGTGATCGAGCGGACATTTGGTCTCCTGAAGAGCCGCTTTCGCTGCCTGGACAAGACAGGAGGGGCCCTCCCATATGCCCCAGCAAAGGTGTGCAAGATTGTCATCGTCTGCTGCATGCTACACAACATGGCAGTGCGGAAGGAGTTGCCTCTGATCCTGGATGACGATGACCAACATCCACCACCTGTGGAGGATCCTGGCCTGGGCCACGATGCCAGTGATGGTGATGATGATGAGGGTGATGTCCGCACACAGCTCATCACCAACTTCTTCAGCTGAATGTGAGTATCCAGAGATGTCATGTCAATGATGTGAGTTTGCGTGATATGTGTTGGTTGTGCTCTGGTGCTGTTTGAGTGTGGCCATGTGCTACTTGACTGTATGCGTGCAGCGATGTGTCCATACAGGTAGTCTGTACTCCCCAACAGTGTTGACATGCTAACTTGGTTTTGTGTAGGTATCTTGTGACATGTATTGGGCATGAGTATTGCAGTTCTGTCCTGTTCTTCAGTGCTTTTGACTGTGTGACATTTCTGTCCTTCACAGGGTACTTTCAGAGTTGTTTGGTCAACTGTGATCCCCCGACACCGTGATTCAACTTCCAGGGTGGAAGCTGTCGTTTCCCTACAGGTGATGTGCCACACACCCCTGGACTTTCTTTCTTCTACACTTGTTGACTGTGTGGCCACTGCCACATGGGATTACCTTGCATCTGTAGTGGTAACAACATGTTGCAAATGTGTAATAAACCTGTGCTTCACTTTGGGATGTGCGTTGTCTGTGGTCACACATCTGACTGACATTTGCTTACTGCACCAGTGGGGTACTTAACACAGACTGTGAATAGGTGTGGTGTCTGTGCATTGCACTGTATTTCCTGGCAACATCGGTGTAGGCGATGAGTCAGATGGCCCTGGTGTGCATGTGTTGTGTAGCCCTAGTGGTGTGTCTCCCTCATATGTGTCACGTCGCCATGACTCACATGACGGTGTTGTACTTGCTGTAGCAGTTAGCATGCACAGTGTCATTTAGCAGATCATCATCTCCATGACAGAAACCACGTTGGTATCACAAAAGAGGCAAGTATGGTGTATTAGTGAGTTTATTTACATACATGTGTGAGTATAGTGCACAGGATGGTGGGTGCTGTACATTGGGATTGGAATCCAAAGTTCCCACGTGAGTTGGAAGTCTTGGTAGCAGAAATGTCCTGAGTAAAGTCAACAGTCATCTGATACATTGGGCCAACTTAAACTCCCCATGTCATGTGGGGGAGTTGGGTTGCATTCGACAGGGTGGACAGTTTGCACACAAAGGTGAATTTCCAGAACAGTTGTTGGGTTCCTGGGGGATGTACATGGCCATCGGCCTCTCAGTTGTCCTTCCTCGGATGACCCCTCTTCTTTGGGGGGGGACCCTCACGTGCAGGCTGCTGCGGTGCAGGGGACTCTCCGCCAGAGTCATCCTCCCTCCCTGTGGCAGTTGCAGTTGTTGCAGCACCAGATGTTGTGGGCACACAGGGAGGTGTGGCCATGTTGGTGCTAATCTGGCGGAGGCATGTCAATATGTCCCTATGCACCGCTGTCAGTTCTTGCAATGTGTCCCACTTGGACTCCATGCCAGACATGTGTGTCTCCACATGGGACATGTGTGTCTCCACACGGGACATGTGGGAGTCCAAGCGGGCATGATGGGCAGCCTGCTGCTGTTGAATGTCCTTGAGGATCCCCACTACCTGGCTGACCTCTCCGGTGCTATTCTGGTACGCATCAGCAATGGGTACCAGTTGTGGGTAATCATGCAGTCCAGACCCCTCTGCAAACAGCGACCTATGTCTACCACCCCTCCCACCACCCCTGGTGACACGTGCGGGACCTGCGGTGGCACGCACAGGTGACCCTAGGCCCCTTTGGGGGTTGTTACTGGGGTTGTTGTCCGTTGCTCCATGTTGGGCCGGGGTCCGTGTGCTGTTGTCATTGGTGGTCCTTGGTCTGTCCGTGTCGGCGGGGGTGGTCTGTGTGTTGGCAGTTGTTGGAGGGGTGGGTGCAGGGGGTGCAGATGGTGGTCCTGCTGGTGCTGCATGATGACTCACACCGGAGGGGCCAGGTAGGTCTTCGACATCCGAGGAGGGCAGAGGCTGTTCCACACCAGTGAGCTCAGTGTCCCCCGGAGCCTGGGACAGGGACTCTTCATCGTCTGCTGCTGTCCCCCCATCATCACCTGTTTTTGGGAGACACACACAATATATGTTATGTTTCTGCAGGCATCAATGGTTCACACACCTGACAGTTGTGACTGTACCGCTGGATGCGGGCCTGTACATTGCATTGTCCTAAGTTGTCACAGTCAGAGGTTGATATTGGTGTAGCACATTGTCCTGCAAACTTGAAGCATTTCAATGTGAATGTTGAGGTGTGTACATGGACGCATTGGTTGTATTTGTTGGACATCGGGCCCTCCTTCTCCCCCCAGCCCAGTTATCCCACCATGAAGCATGCCACCCTTGCAGTGGGTTCAGGTTGACTCTCAGGATGTCAGTCAGTGGTGTCCTGTTGTTTGTTGGTGCCCAGTTCCCAGCATGGCCTTGTGCTCCCCACAACAGAGCACCATTGTCAGACATCTTTGAAGTGGCTTTTCACTCCCTGTGAGGTGTGCATGCTTCAGTGTGAGCTTGCTGGGCCATGTGGGTGGGGGATGTTGAGCTGTGACTACCACTCCCATCTTGCTATTGCCTACACCCCCTTCCCAGCATGCCCATACTTCCTTCCTTTTGAGTGGACTTCACTGTGTGTGAGTGTGACAGCAATGGCAAGATGGCTGACAGTGGTGTCCTGCTGTTGGTTGGTGCACCGTTCCCAGCAGGGCCTTGTGCTCCCCACAGCAGTACCTATTGTCAGCCATCTTGTCAGTGCTTTTCCACTCCCTTTGATGTGAGCATGGTTCAGAGTGGTGTTGATGGGCCAATTGTGAGGGTGAGCAATATCTGTGACTACCACTCCCATCATGCTATTGCCTACACCCCCCTTCCCAGCATGCCCATACTTCCTTCCTTTTGACTCTGATTCCCTGTGGGGTAGTGTGCCTGTGCTGTAAGGATGGCTGACAGTGTTGTCCTGGCGTTTGTTTGGCTACAAGTCCCATGTGTGTCCCTGTGCTTCACACAGCATAACCCAGGGTTGTGGTTCTTTGTGGGATATTTAATTAGAGTGTGAGGCATTGCATTATCCCAGGTGAGTTGTGTGGAGTTTGTGTTAAGGGGGTGTGTGTGAAAAGCTGCTTGTAAATTTGGTCAGAGCTGTCAGTCCTCCTTCCCACCCAGCCAGATATCCCACCATGGAACGTGCTTCTATTGCAGGGAGTGCAAGTTGTCTTTCAGGATGTCAGACAGTGGTGTTCTGCTGTTGGTTGGTGCACAGTTCCCAGCAGGGCCTTGTGCTCCCCACAACAGAGCACCATTGTCAGACATCTTTGAAGTGGCTTTTCACTCCCTGTGAGGTGTGCATGCTTCAGTGTGAGCTTGCTGGGCCATGTGGGTGGGGGATGTTGAGCTGTGACTACCACTCCCATCTTGCTATTGCCTACACCCCCCTTCCCAGCATGCCCATACTTCCTTCCTTTTTAGTGGACTTCACTGTGTGTGAGTGTGACAGCAATGGCAAGACGGCTGACAGTGGTGTCCTGTTGTTTGTTGGTGCCCAGTTCCCAGCAGGGCCTTGTGCTCCCCACAACAGAGCACCAGTGTCAGACATCTTTGAAGTGGCTTTTCACTCCCTGTGAGGTATGCATGCTTCAGTGTGAGCTTGCTGGGCCATGTGGGTGGGGGATGTTGAGCTGTGACTACCACTCCCATCTTGCTATTGCCTACACCCCCCTTCCCAGCATGCCCATACTTCCTTCCTTTTGACTCTGCTTCCCTGTGGGGTAGTGTGCCTGTGCTGACAGGATGGCTGACAGTGTTGTCCTGGCGTTTGTTTGGCTACAAGTCCCAAAGGTGTCCCTGTGCTTCACACAGCATAACCCAGGGTGGTGGTTCTTTGTGGGATATTTAATTAGAGTGTGAGGCAATGCATTCTCCCAGGGGAGTTGTGTGTAGTTTGTGTTAAGGGTGTGTGTGAGGACAGCTGCTGGTAACTATGGTCAGTGCTGTCAGTCCTCCTTCCCACCCAGCCAGATATCCCACCATGGAACGTGCTTCCATTGCAGGGAGTGCAAGTTTGCTTTCAGGGTGTCAGACAGTGGTGTCCTGCTGTTGGTTGGTGCACAGTTCCCAGCAGGGCCTTGTGCTCCCCACAGCAGTACCCAGTGTCAGCCATCTTGTCAGTTGTTTTCCACTCCCTTTGATGTGAGCATGGTTCAGAGTGGTGTTGATGGGCCAATTGTGAGGGTGGGCAATATCTGTGACTACAACTCCCATCATGCTATTGGCTACACTGACTTCACCAGCATACACAGAATTCCTTCCTTTCAGTGAGCTTCCCTGTGGGGTGGTGTTCTAGTGGTGGATACATATCTGACTGTGTTTGTTGGTTAGATTTGTGCCACTGCCTGGCTCTCTTTGTTGTTGGGTTTGTACAGGTCATGACACGGTTACATATCACTATGAGATGGCATGTATTGTGTTTATCTAACTAACATACACATCTTGGTATGATTATCTTTTGGTTGCTGTGGATTTGCTAAGGGTGCATGGTTTGACTATCCCCTTGACAGTGATGTGTGTGTATTGTCACACAATATTGTGTATATTTGTTGTGTACTCACCAGGCTCTGGGATGTTTGATAGTCCATATACGCTCACTGGTGGTAGGATGGCCCGCACCTTCTCCTCCCAGGGCCTGAGGTATACTGGTTTGGCAGGAGGGCCACTGCCGGTGTGTTGGCTCAAGGCGTAATCCTTCTTTAGTAGGTCCTTGACCCTCCTGCGCACATCATACCACCTGTTCTGGATGTCTTCCTTTGTGCGCAAACATGGTGATTGTGCGTTCACCCTGTCGACGATCCTCTCCCACATCTTGGTTTTCCGCGACATGGGGGTCTGTTGGACCAATGTACCAAACAACTGGGGCTCTACCCTGAGGATCTCATCTACCAGGACTTCCAATTCACTGTCTAGGAACTTTGGATTCTTCTTTGGGGGCATGGTGTTGGGTGGTGGTGGTGATTGATGTATGTGTGGGTGTGCAAGTGAGGGTGTGTGAGTGTAGGTTTTGCTGGGTGTATGTGAGGGTGCTATTTGTTGAGGTGCTGATGGTGTGTGGCTTGTGTGATGGATGATCTGTGAGTGTGTCTGTGGTTGCTGTCTGATGGTGTTCTGTGCTGACAGGTCAGTTGAATTTGCAAAGGATCATGGTAGGGATTTGTGGCCTTTATATGGGTGGAGTTGTGGGTGTGTCTTTGTTCCATGTTCCCCCCCCCCCCAGTATTTATTGGCTTTGTAATTGCTTGTTTGGCCCCTTTTTTGTATTTTTTCCTTTGTAGCTTTGGGGCATGTAGGAGACGTTCTTGTGACCGAGTAGGACGCTGCAGTTGTCTCGTGCGAGCTTCTCCGAGTCGTTCACGCTGTGTTTCTGCTAGGTTTCATGTGCGGCGTACGCGTCGGTCGCGGAGTATTGGGTTGCTTCGGCTCGGTTTTGTATGCGTGTCGGTCGTGCGGCTTGGGCTCCGTGCGACTCGGTCTGGTTTTCCACGCATTGCATCGTACTGCACGGGTCGGAGTTCGCGGGTACGTTTCGGTCGGGTTCATTCCTGGTGCGTGTTGATCGGTTCGATTCTCGTAGTTTCCCGGCCGGATAGCTGGTTTCCGTGCGGCTCGGTCGTTCGGCTTGTGTTCCGTACGAGTCGGTCGTGATTCACATGCATTTCATCGTACTACGCAGGTCGGGCAGCGCCGGTACGTGTCGGTCGGACTATTTTCCCGTACCGAGTCGGTCGGTACGTTTTCCGGCCCGAATCGGAATCGGCCCCTAAGATTACTAACTAGAAAAAACACACAGAAATTCACCAGTTATAGTTAGCAGCACTAACTATAAATTGCGTCCCCGCCATGCACTGCTTATGACCTCACATATGACATCACCTCATGACATGTTCTATGACATCATTTATGACATCACTGATGACATCATCCTATGAGGGTGCTAGTTTGTTTTATAGTTTAGATTGTGACGGATAACTACCATATTACTTTTCCACTTCTTTTGTACAGTTTGGGTCCAGCTAATGGGTGTAAGTATTTAGAAAACACATGTCCTCCAAATGCACCTTAGCTGTGTAGAGGTATTAAACACATTCTACATCTTTGTATACAAGAGTAATTTTTTTGTACAGGTGACAGTAGACTTGTGTTCATTTTGTTCCACATAAGTATTTTGGTACTGCAGAAAAGGTTTCCAGCAGGGCAAAGATTCTACATACTGTATTGTAAGCAGCCTTGAGTTATTGAAGAGAATTGTTTCTGCATGAAAATTTGTACTTAACATAGAAGACTGTGTGCACCAGGCACTAACCTATATATGTGTGTTTGTTTTGCTTCAGAAGATGGGCTATCTGTAAAGTTTTCACCATAGTATGAAAGGTGTAGGTAATAGAATGTTTTGCACCTTCAGATCTTGCTTATTCTTAGTGAATAGTGTCTTTTTTGACAGCTGTTGCATAGAGTGTGCACCGTTCTTAGTAGATATTTTTTTAATAGTCTGTGGTGTATTTCTTATGAAAGTTTCAGTGTTTGCAAAAAGTGTGGTATAAAGTAAACTCGCTCTATAGAGTAAGCACTGTTTACAGTACTCGGTTCACTACTGATATCAACTTAATTTCTTAATGTAGAATTGGTGTGTGTCAGGGGTTTGATACAGAGAGAAGCTGACCGTAGTAGGGCATTTGTTTTGGAATTGGCATTCATTATTTTGGCTCTCAGAACAGCTACACTCACATTTAACACCATACTCAATGAGGGTTTCCCATATATCTGTGGTTGATTGCTAATGTTAACTATGCAACGTGTAAAGCCATTGCAATTTATACAGCAATATGCGGGAAAAAGTAGCTTGGATGATGTCATCAGTGAAGTCATTTGAGATGTCATCAGTTATGTCATAAATGATGTCATAGAACATGTCATGAGCGATGTCACATGTCAGGTCATAAGCAGTGCATGGCAGGGTGCAAGTTATAGTTAATGGTGAATTTCTGTGTTTTTTTTTAGTTCAAAATGTTATTGTTCACACTGACAAATTCACCTAACTATAACATTACTTTAACCTCTGTTTTTTTTCAGTGACTTTCTAAGGTTTTTTTAAATGAAAACCAATATTTTTATTACACCTAACTATAACGTTACTTTAACCTTTGGTTTTTTCAGTGAATTTCTAGGGTTCTTTTTATAGTAAAGTAATTATTTCAGTGAGCATATGTATGGTAAAATTACTTTAAATATATATGTTGGGTTCTGACATAATTTTAGTAAAATAATGCTTTTTTATTGTAGCAAAACAGGACATGGTTCACAGTTTGCAAAATCTTTGCAAAATGTGTGCGAGTATTAAAAAGATAAATATTCAATAGAAATTTTTTATTTGCTCAGTTATTGTAACTCTGATATCAAGACATGTGACACGCATCACACTGTGCTAGCCCAGATGATGTAAGCGAAGAGCGGTCCTTACCTTACTTGGCCAAACCTCTTCTTTGTTTCCAGCCCACCTACGTGAGTAATGAAGAATACTATACATCGGAAGACGACCCTGTTTACAAGAATTACTGCCCCTTTAATTCCTCGCTGTTCCTAGACACACTGGAAGCTGACGTAGGCACAAGCCACACCCCCAGAGGTCGTCCAAAGCCGGAACAGGAACAAAGTGAGGAGTGCAAGTTCGAGGAGAGAGTGGAGTCAACGCCGGAAGAGAAAACGGAAGACTGCCAAAGAGAAGCACGGCCAGTCCCAGCTGAAAGAAAGAAAGCGGGAACACACGCCGGAGAAGACCAGAAGCACTGTCTGTGGAACACGGAGACCGAAACAGAGACAGCTGCAGAGACGACAGGAGGCCAACGATTTCGCCTAGTGCCCAGACTTGTTCCTGGGGGAACGTAGCTTTCACAGGTGCATGCTCGATTCTTGGGAAGTGGGAGGCGGGTAGAGAGACGGACACAGTTCTTCCAGGGGGAACACACGTGTGACTAAATCCGAACGAGACGCGCACTGGGTTTTTGGCATGCTCTACCTCTTCTGTTTTTACGGGGGAAGGTACTATCCTTTCTCTCAATCCGTCCGCCTTTTTATTTAATGGTGTCAATACTACACTCCCTTCCCTGCTACGGTCAGAAATCCAAACCTGACGCTGACCTGTGCCATTCTTTCTTTGTTTTTCCCTCGATCACCTGGATGGAGAAAAACGCCCGAAGGAGCTGATCCCCAGGAAGAGAAGAGAAGAAGAGGGACATTTCAGTTACACATTTTCTGTTTAATTGGTTAATAAACACTAAGAGGAAAGCAACTTTCAGGACTCGGTTTCTTACTTCCCGCAATACGTGACAACATGTCACCAGCAATCTTTTTTGAGGTGCCATTACTCTGGCAATGACGGTGTCACGATGGGCCGTCCCTGGATATGGAAGAGGGGGATGGCGACCCCTTACCTCCTTACATTTCCCCTGTGTTCTATTTGCAGTCACCCACGACCGGGGATGGTGTGGAGCCCTTTAATTCACCGTACTCCCTGGAGCCTGCTCCGTGTCATGTGACCCAGTCACATGCTCCAATGTGTATCGACGTGACGGAGGAGGCCGGCTTTTTAACGGGACCTGTGCGGAAGGAAGGACTCAGTCGTGAGTCTGAATCAGGAGGGAGTTCCTACCAAGACTATCCGGAGTGGAGGAGCGGCGGGTATACAACGCGACCTGTTAAGCCGGTGGTGGAGAGCGGGGAGAAGACGTCGTCAGAGGCAACGGGACGCCGAGACCCGGAAGAGCAGAGGAGGGAGCCGGACCCTATCCGGCATCAACAGCTGACCAGCCGCGCTCCTGGAGGAGCGTGGCTACCCGAGGTACGTGGCCGTATCCGGGAGTGGTTCGGGAAGGGGAGGCCTGCTGGAAGAAATTCCATAGACAGGGAGGGGGAGGGGTGACCGATCTCCGCATAAGGGGCTCAGATCCTGAGTAGCAGTCTGCTTGGTTTAAGATCAAGAAAACACTCGGTGGTGGTGTGCTGGTGATCTCCCCTCACTCCCTTTTTCCCCTTTTGTCCACTAAGTAGCACGTATCGGTTCCCTAAAACTCGTGTTTTTCTTTTATTTATTTTCTATGTCGGGCTACTCCTGAGGTCCCCCATCCATAAGAACGGACGAAGAGAAGTCCACGCCACTTCCTCTGGAGAGAAGACGGAAGCTGCAGAGACTCTTGTGTTGCCTTTGTAGTACCGATACAATAAAGACACCTTGTTTTGACCAGAAATCCCTCTCTGTCCCTCTGTGCCCATTGATAGGCGGGTATGCAAAGTAGGGTGTGTAGAGAGACTGGCCTCTGCTGAGACCTCTCTCTGTAATAATGGATGAGCATAGTAGAGTGTGGGGAGGGACTGGCCTCTCTGCTGGGACCTTGTTCTGTAATGATAGTTGTGCATAGTAGGGTGTGTGCGGAGGGACTGGGCTCTCCTTTCAGACCTCCCTCTCAGATGACTGGTGTGTCTAGTAGCGTGTGGGGAGGAACTGTCCTTTCCTTTTAGACCTCTCTCTCAGATGACAGGTGTGTGTAGTAGCGTGTATGGAGGAACTGGCCTCTCCTTTCAGACCTCTCTCTTAGATGACAGGCGTGCATAGTAGGGTGTGTGGAGGGACTGGCCTCTCTGCTGAGATTTCTCTCTGTAATGATCAGTATGCGTAGTAGGATGTGAGGTGGGACTGGGATCTCCTTTCAGACCTGTCTCTCAGATGACGGGTGTGCCTAGTAGGGTGTGTGGAGGGACTGGCCTCTCTAGTGAACCCTCTCTCTGCAATGATGGGTGTGCGTAGTAGGGTGTGGAGAGAGACTGGACTCTCCTTTCAGACCTCTCTCTCAGATGACGGATGTGCATAGTAGGGTGTGTTGAGGGACTGGCCTCTCTGCTGGGACCCCTCTCTGTAGTGATAGGTGTGCGTAGTAGGGTGTGGGAGGGACAGGGCTCTCCGTTCAGACCTCTATCTCAGATGATAGTGGGTGGGTGTAGCAGGCTGTTTGAATGGGCCGTAACACTACTCACAACTCTTCTCAAACCAGTTAGCATAAATAGTAGAATCTGATAAACACCATCTCCAGTAAGACTCCTTCATACAGTAACAAGTGTGCATAGCAGAGTGTATTCAAATATCACCTACTTCTTCCTACTTTACAAGATCCCGCGAGAGTCTTGCGAGATCGTAAACAAAATTCAAAAAAAAGATTTAACCTTCTAATTATCTCTAACACTTCCTCTCAAAAACAAGGACCACAATATGCATTCCTACTAAAAGAGGGTTTTGAGAAATCATCTTCTCCTTTTTACTGTTCACAATCTCGCAAAAGTCCCGCAAGATCATAAAAATTGGTTAAAAACAATATACATTTAGTTTCTTTACAGTAGTTATCCCTTAGAGACCTCCTCTCTAAATCTAGGAGGACAGCATGCCTTTCTCCTACCCCCTTATATAGCTTTTTTAATTTCAATCAACACCTCCAATTGTTCACAGTAAACATTAATAGTGGCTATTACATTTCTAAGATTCCAACAGCCAGCCAAACACAGTGCTCGCGAGACTCACAGGAGCCTCTTGCGCCAGCGAAAGCATGAAGGCTCATGGGAAAAATGACAGGGCTCAATTTTTTATTTTGCACTCTTCCTGGAGGCTCGCAGTCCTCTCGTGAGTCCAACTGCCAAAATAAAAAATTATTTATGACCCTTAATAGCTCAAAAACTACTGAACTGATTTACACCAAATCACAAAAAGCACAATCTGCGGACTTGGTGTAATTGTGTTCAGCAGTTTTTCTTAAAACCTGTCTTAGAGAAGTCTACAGAAAATGCATGGAGATTTTACGCTTTGGGATCCCCATTTTTTTCAGCCCCATCTGGACGAATCGCCCCAAAACTTTCCAGGAAGGAGCTCAGGTGGATGAACGTTCTTTTGCGAAGGTTTTGTGAAACAGGGCCAAAGTTATTAGCAAACCAAAAAACACTCTGACTATAGAAAAGCAGACCTAACTATAACTACCTACTAGCGACCGCCAGTAGGTTATATATATATATATATATATATATATATATATATATATATATATATATATATATATATATTATCTACTGGCGGTCGCCAGTAGATAGTTATAGTTACAACCTATTATCCATAGGAAATCCGCGACATTCTATTTGAAATAACTCTCTTGCCGGTTGACGTATCTTCGCAAAATTTTCAAACTTTATGGCCCGCTCCGGTCCGCTCCTACCCTGAAAGTCTCGGGGATTCGTCAAGCGGGGGCCGAGAAAAAGGGGGGTCCCAAAACGCGTTTTCCCCATGCAATTTTCCATAGGAAACTTTAGACACGGCTACAGCCTGAACTGCTGAACGGAATTACACCAAATTTGGCAAAGAGGTAGTTCTTGGTTCAGAAAGAACCCTTTTGTTAAATGGTGTAAATCCGTTCAGTAGTTGCTGAGAAAATCAAAAGTAAAAAGATAGTGATATCTATGGCCGAGTAGGGTCCGCGTACCCTCAGCGCACTCCTGCGCGCACCGTCCCGATCACGAGCTGCATGTTAATTGGCTGTCAGCTGGCTGTCAACATTCCGATTCAGGAAATGTTGGCAGCCATTTTGTCCCTCGGTAGAACCGAGGACAGAAACAAGTGCGCAAAGCGCACAAAGGGGGCAGGGTAGAAACACCCTGACCCTCTAGGTTTGCTCAGGGGTCCCACAAGGACCCCCTGGGCAAAAAATATTTTTTTTTTTTTTTTTAAATTGTCAGGATGCGCTCATGGTGCGCGAATCCTGCCGGAAAATCGAAGCGCGGTCTCCGCGCTCGATAGCACTGGCCCCGGGTGGGCCAAGTCCCGGGGGCATGCTGGGGGGTTAATTTATGTGTGGGGGCCTCTAAGGGCCCCTCAAGCCCCGGGGACCACCACCCCCGGGCTTTATGTGTAATGGTGCGGGAGGGCTCTGAGCCCTCCCGCAGCCCCGGGGACCGCCACCTCCCCGGGCTTCTTTTTTATTTTTATTAACCTGTGTGGGGGCTCCAGCCCCGCACACGCCCGGGGACCACCACCTCCCGGGGCACTAAGAAAAATTACAATGGGGGTCCGCTTTGGACCTCCCAAGCCCCGGGACCACCACCTCCCCGGGCTTTCAAATGTAAGGAGGGGGCCGCGCGGCCCCCTCCTGGAGCCTGTGGTGGCCCTGGGGACCGCCACCCCCAGGGCCGGCTCCTACAGTGTCCCGGGTGCCTACCCGGGACACTGCTATTTGCAATGACAGGACGGGAGCCTCGCGGCTCCCGTCCTGTCATTGCAAACTGCTTGGATATTGGAAGAGAGAGCAGGAAACCTGCTCTCTCTTCCAATATCCAAAGCTGATTGCTTTCCACATGGGGAGCAGCATGTTAGCTGCTCCCCATGTGTAAGCAATGCCGGCTCCCGTAGGACACGGGGAGCCGGCGGGACTGTGGGGGTTTGGGGACCCCCACAGTCCCCAACGAGAGGCCAGGCCCCGGGGATGGGGTCACCGGGGCCATAGTGGCCACGGAGGGGGCCAAGCAGCCCCCTCCCCAAAGGTAAAAAAAGGTTAAAAAAAAAAAAAGTGAAGGCCGGCCCCGGGTGATGGGGTCCCCGGGCCTTAAATGGCCTGAGGAGGGGGCCACGCAGCCCCCTCCAAATAAAAAAAAGAGGCCATGCCCGGGGATGGGGTCCCCGGGGCCAATACAGGCCCAGGGAAGGGGGCCACGCGGTCCCTTTCCCGTTTTTTTAATTTTAATTTAATAAAAAAAAAGGGGTAAGGCCCTGGGGGATGGGGTCCCCAGTGCCTAAAAATAGGAAAAAGGAAGGGGGCCACACAGCCTCCCTTCAGGGGAAAAAACAAAAACAAAAAAAACGATCGGGCTTGCAGGCCCCGCCCCTTCCTTCACCACTCTGCAAACGCGCCCTGGCGCGTTTGCAGAGGGGGACGACTCCCCTTGAATACTGGGGTCCTGGGCCAACTAGCCCACCAGGAACCTCCAGTATGCGCCAGGGGCTGCCTTGCAGAGAGGTGTACAGAGGCCACGCCCTTTTACACCTCTCTGCAACGCAGCTCTGTGGCGCTTTTGGAGGTATATGGTGGGCTAGTTGCACCCCAGGGACCCTCAGGATTCAAGGGGAGTTAATCCCCGACTTAAAACGCGCCACGGGGCGCGTTTCACAGTGGTGAAGGGAGGGGGCGGGGCTTCAGGTGACATGTGTGCAAACAGGCCCGTGGCGCGTTTTTAAGATGGGGAATTAAATCCCCTTCAATCCTGAGGGTCCCTGGGGGCCAACTAGCCCAACAGGTACGTCCAGAAAGCGCCACAGAGCTGCGTTGCAGAGAGGTGTAAAAGGGGTGTGGCCTCTGTACATGTCTCTGCAACGCAGCCCCTGGCGCATACTGGAGGTTCCTGGTGGGCTAGTTGGCCCGTAGGGACCCTCATGATTCAAGGGGACTTAATCCCCTACTTAAAACGCGCCACGGGGCGCGTTTGCACAGATGTCACCTCAGGCCCCGCCCCCTCCCATCACCATTGTGCAAATATTCCTCTAAAATCACCCGAAATACGAATTCCGATTTACTCACCTGTGATAAGGAGAGACCTCAGTGCTGTATCTTTCAGCCAAGTACTGGTCCTGAAAAGTAATTTTAACCGTACTTACCAGTAACTTGAATTTCCTTCCATAGGCTAACATTGACTGGTTTCACTTGGAAATTCTTCTAAGTGTGGAGTTTTGGAACTTTAAAATATTGCTCTAAAATCAGCCGAAATACGAATTCCGATTTACTCACCTGTTATCAGGAGAGACCTCAGTGCTGCATCTTTCAGCCCAGTACTGATCCTCAAAAGTAATTTTAACCGTACTTACCAGTAACTTGAATTTCCTTCCATAGGATATAATTGCCTGCTTTTTGCTGAAAAAGTTTCTAAGTGTTGATTTTTGAAACATACAAATATTCCTCTAAAATCAGCCGAAATACGAATTCCGATTTACTCACCTGTTATAAGGAGAGACCTCAGTGCTGTATCTTTCAGCCCAGTACTGGTCCTGAAAAGTAATTTTAACCGTACTTACCAGTAACTTGAATTTCCTTCCATAGGCTAACATTGACTGGTTTCACTTGGAAATTCTTCTAAGTGTGGAGTTTTGGAACTTTAAAATATTCCTCTAAAATCAGCCGAAATACGAATTCCGATTTACTCACCTGTTATCAGGAGAGACCTCAGTGCTGCATCTTTCAGCCCAGTACTGATCCTCAAAAGTAATTTTAACCGTACTTACCAGTAACTTGAATTTGCTTCCATAGGATATAATTGCCTGCTTTTTGCTGAAAAAGTTTCTAAGTGTTGATTTTTGAAACATACAAATATTCCTCTAAAATCAAACGAAATACGAATTCCGATTTACTCACCTGTTATAAGGAGAGACCTCAGTGCTGTATTTTTCAGCCCAGTACTGGTCCTGAAAAGTAATTTTAACCGTACTTACCAGTAACTTGAATTTCCTTCCATAGGCTAACATTGACTGGTTTCACTTGGAAATTCTTCTAAGTGTGGAGTTTTGGAACTTTAAAATATTGCTCTAAAATCAGCCGAAATACGAATTCCGATTTACTCACCTGTTATCAGGAGAGACCTCAGTGCTGCATCTTTCAGCCCAGTACTGATCCTCAAAAGTAATTTTAACCGTACTTACCAGTAACTTGAATTTCCTTCCATAGGCTAACATTGACTGGTTTCACTTGGAAATTCTTCTAAGTGTTGATTTTTGAAACATACAAATATTCCTCTAAAATCAGCCGAAATACGAATTCCGATTTACTCACCTGTTATCAGGAGAGAACCCAGTGCTGCATCTTTTAGCCCAGCACTGACCCTGAAAAGTAATTTTAACCGTACTTACCAGTAACTTATCTTTTCTTCCATAGGAATCCATTGTCTGGTTTTCAGCAGAAAAGTTTCAAAGTGTCGATTTTCACAAACTACAAATATTCCTTAAAAATCGCCTGTATGACTTAAACGCATTTTTTCAACTGTTTACAGGAGATGCACCAGTGCTGGATCCAGGATCCAACACTGAGTAAGAAAAAGTAACGATAACAGTTTTTACCTGCTAAGTGAATTTCCTTCCATAGGATAACATTGGTGATTCTATGAGGAAAAGTTTCTAAGTGTCAACTTTTAAAATACAATAATATTCCTTAAAAATCACGACTGTAACCAAAACGCTTTACTCAACTGTTTACAGGAGATGTCCCAGGACTGAATCTAGGATCCAGTCCTGTGGTTAGAAAAGTAATCCATAAAGTAACTAATTGCATTTAAATAGAAATTCACATTGAGCTGAATGTTGCATTGTGTTTGAAAATGTGTTGCCCATTGCAACAACTGTAACTACTGTACTTAAAAGTCTATTGCCTATGTGCTAAGTATTTAAACTAAAGTAATTCATTCTGAGAAAGTATTTTTGTAATGTAATGTATAATGTAATTACAATGTAATTTAAAAAATAAAATATGTAAAAGAAATTGTTTCTAAAAATGTAGTAAATCAGTATGAAAAAAATATAAAAATTAATACATTTAAAAAACCTTTGAAATTCACTGAAAAAACCGTAGGTTTCAGACACGTTATAGTTAGAAATTAGCATTTAAAAACCTTTGAAATTCACTGAAAAACCATAGGTTTTAGGGACAGTTATAGTTACAAATTAGCATTTAAAAAACCTTTGAAATTCACTGAAAAAACCATAGGTTTCAAACACGTTATAGTTAGAAATTAGCATTTAAAAACCTTTGAAATTCACTGAAAAAACCATAGGTTTTAGGGACAGTTATAGTTACAAATTAGCATTTAAAAACCTTTGAAATTCACTGAAAAACCATAGGTTTCAGATATGTTATAGTTACAAATTAGCATTTAAAAAACCTTTGAAATTCACTGAAAAAACCATAGGTTTTAGGGACAGTTATAGTTAGTTGGACATTTCACTCGTACAAAACCCGTGAAATTCCCCCGTTATAGTTAGTTCAGCTAACTATAACTCGCGCCCCGCAATGCACTGCTGATGACGTCACATATTACATCACTCATGACATGGTCAGTGACATCACTGATGACATCACTGATGACATCTCAAATGACATCACTGATGACATCATCCACGTGATAATCTGATGCAGCTCCTCACACCCTAATATAACCTTTGATACACCCAATCTAAATTACAGACTGCCATTCGCAAAACCATAGACACTCCAACACCAATAACTACATACCCACTCACTGATTCTTAGGTCGACACACACACATCCACTCACTCACCCATACAGTCACTCATACTTATGGTCACTCAGTACAGGACTATCATATGCGCTCTTACTCCTATATAGACACTCAAACACCGCCACTCATCCATAGAGGTACTCACACACCTAGTCAGTCATGCAAATAATTAAACACACTGCCATTTACTCACCTATACAGTTATACACACACCAGCTCACTTAATCATACAAATACTAGCACATTGTTACGCTCTTATACAATCACTGATACAAGCACACACTCATCCATACAGTCACTCTCACAATCACACACTCTCGCTTATAGCGATTTATATACTCCGACACACATATATACTGGCTTTCACATATGTAGTTACTCACACATGTACCACTGGGACATACATTCACTCACTAACACACTCTTACACACACTTACCCACCCATACAGTCTATCACAGATGCACTCTTGAAACCATCCACCCAGTGAATCACCCACTCACACATCTATGCACAGAGTCGCACACACCCCACCCACACAAACACTCAGGCACCCATACAGATACTCAGACAACCAATCAATAACTCATATAGACACTCATGTAGCTATTCACAAACCCATGCAGCCACTTACACAGCAACAGACAGACGGATACAGACATTGACCCAGTTTAGTCACTAACCCATGCATTCAGTAAGATACGTTAAATCACTCACTTATACAGTCAGTCATGCACCTACTAAATCATCCATACAGACACTTACACACCCACTCATTCTTCAATACGTCTTTTCCTATATATATTAAAAATATTTAAACTTTACAGAAACACACAGTCACTGGATGATGTCATCAGTGATGTCATTTGAGATGTCATCAGTGATGTCATCAGTGATGTCACTGACCATGTCATGAGTGATGTAATATGTGACGTCATCAGCAGTGCATTGCGGGGCGCGAGTTATAGTTAGCTGAACTAACTATAACGGGGAATTTCACGGGTTTTGTACGAGTGAAATGTCCAACTAACTATAACTGTCCCTAAAACCTATGGTTTTTTCAGTGAATTTCAAAGGTTTTTTAAATGCTAATTTGTAACTATAACATATCTGAAACCTATGGTTTTTTCAGTGAATATATATATATATATATATATATATATATATTTGCTTTTTTTTGTTCAGTGTAAAAACAAGGTAATATGATTAGCTTAGGTTATAACACCTTAACATGTGAGAAAACAATACCCAGAAATGTACTTAAAAATACAGTTAAAATAAAAGTTCAGTTATGATTATGGATTAAACTCCAAAACCACTGAAGTTTGTGAGTTATGGTTAACTCTGCAATCCATAATGCCCACAACAGACGTACAAACCATAACTCATACATCAAATGCAGTGCTCATGAACTCACCCCTTGATGTGACAGATGCAATTAAAAATGTCATAAAAAGACTTACAGATGAGATTACTTGTCACATTACCACAAACACTAAGAAATAATATACTATGAATGTAGTATTATTTAGTGGTTTAAGTATGTGTTGATATTTAATTATATTGTGCTTGAATGCATTGTTACTTACTGGTATATATATTGCAAAGTCCTAAGCATTGCATTTGGTGTACAAGTCATGGTATATAGACATTCGCCTTGCTCATCATATTTATATGTCCTGCAGAATATAAGTCACAGGTTTGTACCCTCCCTGAAGAGCACATCAAGTCAATCACATCTAGGGGCACTCCATCAGGTGCACTACATAAAGGAACCGTACTTCATTAAAGGTCAACGATATACATAAGTTAGGATAGAATAACTTAAAAAGGGCTCAAGTAAATTAAACAAGTGTAAAGCGAGTGACTCAGATGGGTGGTCTCCACACAAGACTATGTAATGTGCTACGATATGCTGCTGGGTATGTTATCCTCCACGATGTAATGGTATGAGTGAGGATTGGGCTACTTCAGTTACTAGGTTTGTCTACTGAGCCAGAAAATATTTGCTTTGTTTTCGGTGAAACCTTTTCAGAAGGGGTTTGAGGTGTGTGTTGTGTTCAGTCTACTGGATGGTTAATGCTCCACTGGTTTGAACCTGTTTGGCTTTTAAACTTTCACTTTCCGACTCTTCAGGTCCAAACAGAGCTGAGGGTCTAGTGGCTTGGCAGTGGAGAGGCATTTTATGTCTAGATTAACAATAATGCTGTCCTCAAGCACTGTTGTTACCAATCCTTTAAAATATACATGGAATATGTCTCTGGCTCCACACAGAGGAGCATGTTTCGCCCACCTTGTGCTATTGCCTATTTGGTGTATCATTCCACTTCCTGCAGACTATTTTAAATTTCAAAAGTACACTGAATTATCACACATTGTTTTTTCACTGCAGCAAGCTTTTTTACTTTTCTAGGAGGGCTCAAAAAACAAGCCAGACCTATTGGCTTTGCCAGTGCTTGGTAAACCCAAATGAAAGTCAAAACTGAAACTTTGCAGGGAAGAGGAGGAGGCAGGGACGAGGACAAAGGTATCACCACGGTGATAAAACTGCTCTTTTTATTGGACATTTTCACAAAAGGCGTCATTGTCAAGTGTTAGTGCGAAAAAAACTAACATTTGTTGTAGGTTGTGAATCATTTTATTGGCCCGATACAAAGAACACAATATGTGTTACACCACACTGGCTATCGGGGGTCACACCAGTCCATGGCACATACGTGAAGACGTTTATCGGCTGATGAGGCAGAACACATTTCAGCCAAATAAAAGCAGGATTATACTCCCCCTTTCTCCTATTTCTTTTCATTGTCAAATAAAATACACTGAAAAGGTCACCTTTTGTTGTCTGCAGTCACACTGCACTCGGAAATTGGCGCTGTGTGCTCTTCCCCAAAGACGTGCACAGGAGTCCCTTTCGCAACATCCTTAAAAACAAACAGTGAGAAAAAGCTGTATTAAGGAGGGCTGGACAAGGAAAATGGGCGCATAAAATGATTTGTTACACATAGAAAACGTGACATGTGAAAGAGGTACCTCGTGTCTGAAAGTAAGCATGAAAGAGCTTGCATGTGTGAGAAACATACATGTAAAATTAGTTAAAATGTTGCTTTTTTTTCGAGTCAAACAGCATCCAAGTTTTATTAATTGATACTTTCTCAAAAAGTCATGGCAATTCAGGGGACACATGGGCTACATTACAACTCAACACCCCACCGCCCTTTCCCCAGTGGACCTGCAACAAAAATTTACTATAAAACCAATAAAAATAATGTCTTTTAGAACAGGGAAATACTAGAGTGAGGGTGGACTCTTCACATGTATGTTGTTCACAAGCCTAAACTAAGGAACGTTTAAAACTGCAGAATTGAGCCAGAAGTTAAAATGCATGTTGCCTCCAGGCTACAAACACGTTTGAGCCTTGATGCAGTCGTGCCCACTCTTACCCAGAAACCGCAACTAATGCCTAGTAGACAATGTCGCATGTTTTTCTTAGTAGCTGCCCAAGTTATACAGAAGTAAGTCTATAGATAGACAGAGGGGAAATTGCAAGTGGGACATAACTGAGGTTTAGATCTAATGTGCTACTGAACGCCACAAACTATTCACTAGTAGCAACAATGTAAAAATGCATCATATACCATCCAGATATTTACTTTGAGATCCAATTAGTTAAAATGTTTAAATGAAGTATTCCCAGCTGCAAAAAGTCACATTGTTTTTATCACTCGAAATGCAAATACGACTGTCTGCACCACGAGAGTAATCCGAATCATTTCACCTTGGCCACCCATCGAGAAATACTCAGTATTACATCACAATGAACTTGAATTCATGGACACATTTTCAAAAGATGATTCCAGGCATAAGAGTCAAGAGGCACACAATGTAGTGCATGCTGCATAAATGTAATCTATCAATTCACCCATACATCAGATTTACGAATGGAGAAATCCTAATGTAGCCAATGTATTCAAGATTATAAAAGACATTAGCAGTGAACGTGTACGAGTGCAGCATGCCTATATATTATGAACACGTAATCTCGATACGTGTCCAAGAGTGGAACTCGGCAAAAAGCTCTCCGCTGCACCATGTACTTCGGTAAGTACTATTCAAAATCAGTAGTGTAGGTAGGTTGCCTTGGGCCCTCATGCAAGCAAATTAATTGGACAACCTCACTAGGGTGACATGGGAAACATCGTTTACAACGCAGGCATTACAACGCAATGCCTTTACAACGAACCATTACAACGCAGGTACACTTACATCGCAAGATTTTACAACGCATGCCATTATTACGCATATATAGGTACGACGCATGCTTTTACAACGCATTGGTAAGTATTGTATGGTAAGTGTGTGTTATATTTTTAGATAATGCATGTTAAATAATTTTAGTAATATTTATTTATAAAATATAATAATTTATTTATAGTTCATTAGTTTTTATATATTTATATTGTTATTTAAGAGTTAATATGTTTGTTAATAATAATATATAATTTATGGAATAGTTATAAGTTTTGAGTATATTAATACTCAGGTATTAATATTAATGCTACTGTTATAATTATTATGGAAACATTTACAGAAAATTTATTTTTAAATATAAGATTAATAAAATTATAATACTCAGGTATTAATTTTGTTGGTAAATATTACATTTTGATGATAATAATTATTTACTTAATTTTAAGGTTTAGGTTAAAATTATTAGTAAATTAATACTCGGGTATAAATAATGTTTATAAGTATTTATTTGTTTTGTAAAAACTTAAAGAAAGTATTATTAAAAACTAATTAAATATTAATCAATATTTTAAATAAAAAAGTACATAGAGAAAAATAAAGTTAATGTTAGGTTTAAATACTATTATTGTTAATAGTAAATTGTGATTAATATATATATTTTAATGTAAAGTATATGGAATTAATTATTAATCAATGTAAAAAAAATACATATATATAAAAAAATGTTTACATTTAAAAATTATTATTTGGTATTTTATCTTTTTATTAAAGGTAAATAAACATGTACAAAGAAATAGGAAACAGGTAATTTCTTTTTTAGTGTTATTTATTGTTAATTTAAAATTTTTAGAATCAGTGTAATAAATTCAGAAAAATATATAGAAAAATAGAGTATATATTAACACATTTTATTAAAATAGTTTTGAATTTTATTATGTACAGTAACATTTTATAATAAATTTTTTAATAACTTTCTCACGCTTTTCCATTATTTTCAATGAGAGAAAATGTCCTTTTTTCGTTTTTACTAAAACATATGACGTCGACGCGTAGACGTAAGTTTCATCATTACGGAGATCGTCGCTGGAGAGAACAGAAGCAAGGGAGAGCTGCGTTAAGGTAAGATACATTTACATTCTTAAAAAACGTAGTGGTAATGTTTATTGTAAGGAGAGATGAGGGAGGTATATCTATTTAGTAAATGTGTTTTACGTAGGTTTCATGTGTTTTCACAAACTAATTTCCGCCATTACATGTTGCAGTAGTAGTTCCACGTCGGGTTTTTTATTTCTAAAACTACATTTGTTTGGTTAAGTGGTTAATGGTATATATATTAAACACTTAATGAAACAAAAGTGTTTTGAAATGTGTACCTTTTTGGTTTAGCGGTACGTTGTTTAATAAATAACACATTTTTATCAGTTTCGTGGTTAGATGTATTTAACTTTGGTTAAACTGTAATACAGTTTGGATGTGTTCATAAATTTTTTTCTACAGGACTTTGGCTCTAGATGGATTTAATTTTTGGAATTTGTTGCGTTTTTTCTATGTAAAAAAATAATATTTTCGGGATTTTTTTCTTGGGTTTCCTTATTTTGGATTTGTAGCGATATGGAAATGTTATTGGATTTCGATTAGAAGTGGATTGCAACGTTGGAATTTGTTGCGTTTTTTCAGAAGAAAAATAAATTTTTCTGGATTTTTTTATTGGGTGCGTCTTTTAACATATGCACTCATTTTAGTGTGCATATTAATATATTTTTCATCCGGTGATGGTTTTTTTAAGTGGATTTGCTGTTATTTACTATAGATTAAAGAAAAAAAGGACTCTTGGTGAAGTAATCAATGGAATGTAAGTCCAAGAGTTGAAGATAGAAAACTTCTGAAGGTAAGAAGACCCGACTTTTATTTTTAATTTTAATATTTTTTAATATGATCAATTGAATTAGTAGGAGTTGTTTTAGGGTAAAACAGACAAGTAAAATAAATGTGTTTTAAAAGTGTAGGATGTGTGCAAGATTATCAAGGTAGTCTGAAGCCACTGTCAACGAAAATTGTTGAATTACACCCAATAGTCTTTCTGACATTTCCTTAGTTCTGGTAGAAATACGTGGGTTCAGACTACCTGTTAATGATTGCGCCATTCTCATTTCCTGGAAACTTTGCTCCTTCTTCAAAATTTCCAAAAAATGATAGAAATTAGGGTGAGGTTTGCCAATTGCTTTGTTGAAGGAGTTGTGCCATCCCTCTATGGCATTGTTTGTTTTTGCTCCTCCTTCTAAGCAGGTCGAGTAACAGTTCCACCAGTCCACATGGAAACGTGGTCTCCTTCTGTGACCCGACCTGCTTAGATGGCCAATCCATGTGTCTTCAAAATAATTTAGTTTAGGTGCCAATTTATGTTCATTTGCTGTAAAATATTCAGGTTCAGTAATTGAAGTGTAGTATTCGTCTACACTGTCAGGAGGAACAAAGCAAAGTGCAGTTAGTTTTTTGAGTTCAAACTGTAGTTTACTGTCTGATATATAATCCTCAATTAAGGATGTTTTTGAAGTTTGCGCCAATATGCCTGAGAAAAGTGAAAGAAACATCCTTGAATTTGGGTTTCTGGATAGGTTTTTGTAATTGTGTTAATCATAGATATTTCAAAGTCAATTATTACTTTTCTAGGGCTTTTGTTAGATGTTTTAGATTTTATCACTGATAAAAATTCAGTGTATGTTGAGGATTGTTTATCAGGCAGTAAACTGTATACTAAGGGAATTACTGTATTGTTGATGTATGCATGAATAGTGTATATTTGGTTGAATGGATGGGGCGTGCTTTTAAACGTTCCATCCATCATCCAAATATCATTGTTTTCTAACCGTACTAAATTTTGTGGTGTGCTGAATATTAGGATTCTCTTTTGAGGGTTTTCGTTATCATGCAATAGGAAAGGTTCATTAGAAGCAGTAACAGAGAGTTCAGGTGGAATTATAATGTCAGAGTATGTTTGGGGTGTTACTCTTTGTGGGTTACTTGTCTGTTTTTGACGTTGAATAATTCTTCTCAAATTAGGTATTGTGGGCATACTACTTGCAACATGTGGGGAATTTGTTGTGATACCTCCCTTAAAAGTGAACCACAGGGTTCATTGGAGGAGGATGCAATATCTTTAATTTCATTTATTCTTTCACGAACTTCAATCTCCATTGCAAAGGCAGAGTGGTTATGGTCTGTGGTCCTTAAAACAGTGTCACCAAGAGTAACCGCTCTGCCTGTGCAATGGGTTGAGTAATATTGCACACACCTCCAATGACATCTGGGTTCAGATAGTCTCTCCTTACAACAAACATACCCACTATGGTTGAGCAGCCTGTTCCCTCTTTTGCTTTGGATGTATTTTGCTTCTTTGGATGGTGTTGCCATTTTTTTCCTGTAAAGAGAAGAAAGAAAGAAAGAATGTTATTTATTTAAAATTTAGTGATATATACCTGTCTAGAGGGAAAATGACAGTCTGTTTATATTAGTTTTTTCATAGTTTACAATGTATGCATTTTTACTATCTGGTTATTGTTTTTATTTTGATGTATCTCTATTTTTGTTGTATTTCAACATAAACAATCCTGCTTTATTGGGAGGAAGGACATTTAATTAGTTGTATAGGAAAAGAAATCAATTTATCTTTTTTTTTAATTAGATGTTGCAATGTTCTTTTGTTTTGGAAAATTAGTTGTGGTTTTCTGTGTTGCTGAAAATAAAAATATATTTTGAGTTTTATTAGGTATATGTAGTTTACTGGTGAAGTTTCTAGTCAGAATACAATATTTCTTTATATTTGTTGGCTTTTGTTTTTGTAATCTTACCTTTATAAAAAAAATTAGGTTGTTTTCCCTTTTATTTAATATTTTGAGTTGTTTTGTGGTCTGAAAAAGATTACAGAAAATTAATGTTAGTGTATTAAAATGTTGTTACCTAATTTCTCTGAAATATAATAGCATATTTTTGGTTAAGGAACAATATAATCTTGTTTTATAATTATATACAATGAACTTTTTTTGATGCCAAGACTTAAATTTGTGTTTATTTGTCAACATTTCTTATTCAAGTATAATCAATTTATTTACCTGTTATATGTCTTTTTGTGTGGGAGATAAAATATTATTTTCTGGAAAATAATTTCAGTACTGTTTAAAATGAAAATTATTATTGATGTGGAAATTACCTTGCTTTGGTTTGTTTTTTTCTTATTGTTTGAAGGTTTGAAAGCTGGAAAAAAAATTGAACATTGTTAATATTTTATGTTGATGATGTATTTTGTGTTTGTATGTTTGCTCATTTATTTGCTTCTTCTTAGTTGGTTATATTTGAGAGAATTACCTTGGTATATGATTTTGCTGCTGTCCAGTGGATTTTGAGATTTCTTCGTTGAGATGTTGTTTATTTTTGATGTTGTATTGCAGTAATCTGTTGATATAAAAAGAAATTAGAGTAGGAATAGTAATTTTAACTTTTTAATATTATGCATGTTTATTGAAAGAAGCAGCTTTTGGAGTAAGAATATTTCTTTTAATCTCATCACTATCCAGCATTTTCTTTGAGTCAAGTATATTTTAGAGTAGGTATAGTAATATAAATATACTAGTATCATGTACATTTTCTGAATAAAGCACCTTTTGGAGTTGGAATAGTTATTTTAACCTAAACACTATCCAGCATTTTCTGTGAGGCAAGCACCCTTTGGAGTAGGAATAGTAATTTTAATTTACTACTATCCTGCACATTTTCTGAATCAAGCACCTTTTGGAGTTGGAATAGTTATTTTAACCTAAACACTATCCAGCATTTTCTCTTAGGCAAGCATCTTTTGGAGTTGGAATAGTAATTTTAACATACTACTATCCTGCACATTTTCTGAATCAAGCAACTTTTGGAGTTGGAATAGTTATTTTAACCTAAACACTATCCAGCATTTTTTGTGATGCAAGCACCCTTTGGAGTAGGAATAGTAATTTTAACATACTACTATCCTGCACATTTTCTGAATCAAGCACCTTTTGGAGGTGGAATAGTTATGTTAACCTAAACACTGTCCAGCATTTTCTCTTAGGCAAGCACCTTTTGGAGTTGGAATAGTTATTTTAACCTAAACACTATCCAGCATTTTTTGTGATGCAAGCACCCTTTGGAGTAGGAATAGTAATTTTAACATACTACTATCCTGCACATTTTCTGAATCAAGCACCTTTTGGAGGTGGAATAGTTATGTTAACCTAAACACTGTCCAGCATTTTCTCTTAGGCAAGCACCTTTTGGAGTTGGAATAGTTATTTTAACCTAAACACTATCCAGCACTTTTTCTTAGGCAAGCATCTTTTGGAGTAGGAATAGTAATTTTAACCTAAACACTATCCAGCATTTTCTGTGAGGCAAGCACCCTTTGGAGTAGGAATAGTAATTTTAATTTACTACTATCCAGCACATTTTCTGAATCAAGCACCTTTTGGAGTTGGAATAGTTATTTTAACCTAAACACTATCCAGCATTTTCTCTTAGGCAAGCATCTTTTGGAGTTGGAATAGTAATTTTAACATACTACTATCCTGCACATTTTCTGAATCAAGCAACTTTTGGAGTTGGAATAGTTATTTTAACCTAAACACTATCCAGCATTTTCTCTTAGGCAAGCACCCTTTGGAGTAGGAATAGTAATTTTAACATACTACTGTCCTGCACATTTTCTGAATCAAGCACCTTTTGGAGTTGGAATAGTTATTTTAACCTAAACACTATCCAGCATTTTCTCTCAGGCAAGCACCTTTTGGAGTTGGAATAGTTATTTTAACCTAAACACTATCCAGCACTTTTTCTTAGGCAAGCATCTTTTGGAGTAGGAATAGTAATTTTAACCTAAACACTATCCAGCATTTTCTGTGAGGCAAGCACCCTTTGGAGTAGGAATAGTAATTCTAACATACTACTATCCTGCACATTTTCTGAATCAAGCACCTTTAGGAGTTGGAATAGTTATTTTAACCTAAACACTATCCAGCATTTTCTCTTAGGCAAGCATCTTTTGGAGTTGGAATATTAATTTTAATCTAAACACTATCCAGCATTTTCTCACAGGCAAGCATTCTTTGGAGTAGAAATAGTAATTTTAATATATTATTGTTGTGCATATTTTTTGAGTCAAACACCTTTTGGAGTTGGAAAAGTAATTTTAACTTAAACACTATCCAGCATTTTCTGTTAGGTAAGTATTTTTTGGAGTAGGAATAGTTATTTTAACCTAAACAATATCCAGCATTTTCTCACAGGCAAGAACTGTATGGAGTAAGAATAGTGATTTAAATACATTATTATCATGCACATTTTCCGAATCAAGCAACTTTTGGAGTTGAAATAGTTATTTTAACGTAAACATTATCCAGCGTTTTCTCACAAGCAAGCACTCTTTTTGCACATTTTCTGAATCAAACACCTTTTGGAGTTGGAATAGTTAATTTAACTTAAACACTATCCAGCATTTTCTTACAGGCAAGCACCCTTTGGAGTAAGAATAGTAATTTTAATACTTTATTATCCTGCCCATTTTTATAATCAAGTGTAAAAAAATGTTTAAACGGAAACATTATTTTAACTTTGAATATATTTTGTAAAGTGAATAATAATTTTTTTGGTGAAGTCTCGTTCGTTTTAGCATTATTTACTAAAAATCAACTATTTTACATTTTGTTTTAAACAAGAGAAAAAAAATATGTTGTGACTTACTTTTGATATATATTGTCCCAAATAGAGTATTTAGTAAAGTTGGTTGGAGGTTGTAAAGTTTTGTAACAAACTGGAAAAAAAAAAAAAAAGTTGGAATTTAGTTTATTTGCATCTCTAAAAACTTGTTAAGTAGCTATACATTTCTATAGTTTGTACTTACTTTGAGTTTTAGCTGGCTTTCTTCGACGAGTAGATTTTGCAAAGTGTAATCCAGCGTGCAGTCGCTAGTAATTAGGGGGCTCATTACGATGGCGGGCGGAAGCACAACCGCCGTGCTGGCGGATGCAAAAACCACCAGTTACCGCCGGCACGCAGCAGTCCACACGCCCGCCCAATTATGATGCGAAAAGCAGGCCAAACACCGCCGGCAAGCCAGCAACACCGTCCGCCATCAAAGTGCGCCCGTACACGTAGCGGCGCAGCACAACTGACACACACCGTCCGACGAAACACGTCCCGCCCGGCGTATAAATTACGATGCCGCAAACAAACGGCTCCCACGGCTAAGAGACACCGCACGTGAAAGAGAGGCGGTAACACGGACGCAGAGCACGGAAAACGAAGAAGCGGCATCCCGAGCATGAATCCAGCACTGCAGGCCCTCCCCATGCTTCTGCTGATGCACCACCAAGGACGCAACGTACCGCGGAGACGCAGGTAGGCACACACACAACAAGTGCACGCAAACAGCGCACACAGTGCAAGGGCGGAAAAAGCGGACAACCCCCCACCAGCGCGTGTACACCACACATCCACCATTGCATCCACATATGACACACAGGCCAAATCCTAACATCGCGGAACACATGTGTACACACCACCTGGGACTAGGAACCAACCACCCCGTCACGGCCACAAAGCGCCGATGACGCCGCCACACATGCGCACAACGCAGAGGCCAACCGCAGCGCCATGCATGCGTCGCACACAGACACAGGGACACAACCAAGCAGCACACACATCAGCCCCACCCCGAACGCACATGACACGTGACAGGCCTGCCACAGACATGTCCCCAACGCCCAAATCACGGACAACACCCAACGCCACACAACCGACGCACACATGTCAGTGAAGTCACGCAACAGCAGGACACACCCCAGTGTAACAAACATGGCGTAGCACACAGCGGCGGCAACACCAACTAGGAGAAGCAGGGCCCCTTCGGGAAGAGGAACGCCAGTACCACACTGAAAAACCCATACCACCCTGCACATATGAACAAGACATATAAAACGGAACACCAAAGAGCACGGGGACCGACAACAGGTGGCCCAAGAATTACATCCACACACAAGGCCCAACGCAGAGCGGAAAGGCAGCCTGCCGCCCACACAAGGCAGAGCAGACAGCACTGAATGACCTTCCATTCCAACACCGAAACCACAGCCCTACGACAGAAGCCGGTGAATACAGCCATTGTCCAAGAATAGACCAACACAGGCATGCCGAGGAGACCGACCACAGGGCAGATAGCGCATATCACAGAAGCACACAACGGACGGGGAAGAAAGAAGAAAACACTCCCCCATGTCGGCCACATGCAAGTTAATTGGAAGGAGTCACACAGCACTGACCTTGAACTGTCTGAGAAGCATGTGGGAAGAGGGCCCGTGTCCTCCAAACAAGCCAACAGAACACAAGTCCTGTCTCCCCACGACTACACAGAGCTCACAGCAACCCCGGAGCGTGCACATTGCAGACTGCACACACAGCCGGAGCACGCCACCTCTACGAACCGCTGCGAAATGGCAACCGCAACACACCTACCCAACTACGCCGAACAGCTCAAGCTGTACCAAACCAACACGATACATACATTGGGATGCGATCTCCTGTCCCTGCTGAACGTAAGTTACCGACTGACTTACCGCATCACATTGTTCAGCTGCGTCATGCCCGTCTTCTACTGTCGGAGGTGTCCCTACCAGCATCCCGTCGAGATATGCCTCTCCAACCCGGCATGTCTGAAG
Source organism: Calotriton arnoldi (assembly GCA_963921515.1). NCBI lineage: Eukaryota > Metazoa > Chordata > Amphibia > Caudata > Salamandridae > Calotriton > Calotriton arnoldi. The sequence continues at coordinate 733,600 of CAWUFW010007262.1, read as the reverse complement.
GCGGACCTGCTACCACTACTCCTCCCTCTGGACGCACACGACAGGGCCTGCTCTGCCTATGGGGGCATGGCGTATGTGGCCAACATCGCACGCGCACTGAAATGGAACCACTGTGCCTCCACACGACGGATCATCGAGAACAGCTACATCGAATGTCACCCAGCATGCCCCATCATGGTCCTCCAAGGGACAACCTACGAACAACACCTTGACAGCCACCATCCGCTTCATTGGCTGGCAAACATGTACACCACCAATGACATGGAAGCCCTGCTGGACGGCATCGCATACCTGACAACCTGTAAATACGTCGGACCACAACGCAGGTTCCCCGAGTGACCTATGAAGTCCAACCCCGCACCCATGCTCAGCTTCCGCACGGACTGGCCAGTCACCACCACAACAGCCATACCAAACGACCGGCAACTGTAACCACACCATCAACGACATCGCCATGACATCGGATATGACCGGGACATGCACACTGTTCCCCATCACATCCAGGAACACCGCATGCATCGTGGGAGGCAGTGGCATGGGCTCTGTGCATCGCACCCACATGGACGGAACTGCACGAACAACCAGGACACGACATGGATCCAGCGCACATGGACACACACACCGCTCAATGGACATGAATAGGTCGCCTGGAGTCTGTGGGTGCTGCACCCCTCCCACCCCCGCCCCGGGAATCCCATACCAGGACCTTTGCATGGACGACAAGTGCATACAACAACAACACGACCCCAGTGACTGTGACATGTCCAGTAACCACCACAGTGCAACAACAAGTGGCACGCCGCTGCATGCACGCAAGCACATGCCCTGATGTCATCTCACATGCACGCGTGCATGAGGAACAACCGCAGCAAACCTGTCACATGGAACTGAGATGGACTGTGCCCATGATGCCGAGCGGTCTGGTAGGCTACATGTATACCGTCTGTGTCAAAGTCCGCAGCTCCGCAGCTATACGTAAATGTACATTAGCACAGCCTTGGCCAAGCAGATGTAACCCCACACCCTATCCCATTTGTTATCATGCTCAGTATATCCTCAACATGTATTCCGCTGCCAGTAGTGTCCACTATACTGCATCACAGAGGACAGAAGACTCAATATAATGTTTGAAACCAGAACTGTCTCCGCTGACTCATTTCACAAGTACGAATGAGAGAGGATGAGAGTATGTGAAGGACACGGCAGTCGTGACATGACCATGTAGTCCACTGGTATTGGATGTCAACGCAAATGAGTAGCACTACTGTGGAAGACACACATGTGTCGTGTGAAGTCGTATGGACGCAGTGCTCAGGTGGGTGGGTGCGACGGGTAGATGCGCACATGCCAAGTTGGAGCACGCCGTGTTGGGAGGGGTCATGAACAGTACACCACCGCTTCCCTGGGCATAGTGAGAGGACACCTGTCGGGGGGAGTGAACACGTGTGTGCACAGCAGCCGGGAACACGTACATAGCGGTACCAGGCGCACACGTCAGCCCACCCTCCGTGGACAAGCAGGATCCTGTTGTGCGCCCGCCATGCCCCTTGACAAGGCACACACAGCCCCAGTCGACCAGGTGTAACCCCAACATAGTCAATCCGCACAGGCGATACAGGGCACGGGATGGCAGTGGAGCATGGTGTGTGAGAGGTCTCCTCGCGCTCCTCCTGGTCATATCACGCAGGCAATAGAACCTCAACATCTAGCATGGCAAAAAGTCAAATGGAAGTGTAGGGGGACGCACCACAGCACGAGCAGCACTGACGTCACGGGAGGTGGCTCGCACCATCCCATCCATTGCCCATCATACCAACCACGCCACATGCCATTGCGACTAAGTGCAAGCGCGTGCGCCACCACCCCGAGCCCTCCCCAGAGAGGCCAAAGAGTGAATGTGTGGGCCACCAGTCACAGACGGACGCGGCCTGGCCGCAAGGGCAGCCACAGCCACTGGGTGTCGCAGGTGGCGGATCCGGAAGGCGAAGACTGTGATGCATAGTCCATGCAGGCCGGGTCTCCATTGGGGGCACCACGCAGGTGGACGGCGTCCCGCCACACATCATACCCTGAGACAGCCCACTCGTGCAACTGGACCCACACATACACTCCTTGCCCTCCCTGGTGCGAGCTTGGGGCTGCCTGTGCAAGCGCTAGCCTCGCAGGTGAGCATGCATATTGGGGGGCGAGGGGAGGACATGAGGGCTGGGGCGAAGATGACCGTATCACTGTCAAGTAGTACAAGGGATGTCCCAGATGTGGAAAGGAAGAGACGTGTTCCGTGTGCACTGCAACTAGTCGCCAATCCAACTACCCCCCATGTCCGGAATGTAAGCCCGCACCTAGGCCCGCCCATCCGCCACATCGAATATACCACCAGCACAACAACCTTCCCATTCGAAACACTGACTGGGGGTGGCGACCAGTGAACAATCATGTGTAGCCTACCCACGCGTACATGTGGGCCCTCCATGATCCATGTCACCTGCGGCAAAGACATGACATGCGCAATGAGGGAAGTGAGGAGAGCTGTCCGCCCCACGCACAGAAGGTGCATCAGCTCCACAGACTCAGCAGCGAGTCCAGCAGGGGTCACATGTGCAGGGGCAGCGGTGCCTGGTGTGAAGGCACATGCATATAGTCAGCACATCGACCAATGTGTAGTCTGCCCACATCCACAGTCCATCATCATGCGGACATAGGAATTGAACACAGGGCAACACATCTTAGTAGGTGCACCCACCGTGACCAACAATGCGCAATCATCGACGTACCCGCCCTGTGCATGGCCCCCCACCCAACGGAGGCACATCCAGTGCCACCATCCCACACACACAAGCCTTCCACGGAACATGCTTTGTCCAATGGTCAGTACAGAGTCAGCGCCCATCTGGTGGATCCTGAACAGGAGACACATGCACACACATGCCAGCTCCCACTATGTACGTCTGCCACCTGGCACGTGCAATGTAACCTCTCACCTGTGACGTGTGACTGCAAGCACACAGCCGTCTTGGCATGGGGCTGTCAATGTGGACACCTGTCAATGTTTCGGGAGCTGTGATCCGTACAGTGCTGTACATAGGGTGCAGTGCTGACACCTACTACTGTCTCATTTCCCCTCGTGCCACAGGTCCCACTTGTATTGGCCGCTCAGCCCGTGCCCACATCGTCGTCGTCGTGTGCCATACTCATCCAGCCTCGGAAGCAGTTCCATGCTCAGCAGACACTCATGTCGCCGTGGCGTTGCCGCTTGACGAATATGCAGTCAGTCCCCATCAGCACGCCCCGCAAGTCATTGGGGCCTAGATCCCCATGTGCATGACCATGGCAGTGGTATGTCTCACTTGCCATTGCCATTGTTGGGAGACCTGTGTAAGTGTATTGTGGCCGTGCCGTCCCAGCTTGACAGCTGGGCTGTGGCACATGTGCTTGCTCAGTCATGTCAGTGATGTGTATGCGAAATTGCTATGTGTCGTGTTGCTTTGACATGTGTCCTCTGCCATTTTCCCCAGGCGGAGACCGAACATTGACCGCCCATACCAATTGCTGGCGGACATGGACGATACAGAGGTTATCAGGAAGTTTCGGCTGGACAGGCCAACCCTGCATCGACTGTGTGCCATGTTAGAGCCCCATCTCCGTCCCCGCAGGGTGTATCCGACTGCTGTCACCCCCACGGCTAAGGTGATGGCCGCCATGCATTTCTTCGCCACTGGGTCATTCCAACACACAGTGGGCAGTGGAGGTGGGATGTCCCAGCCCATGTTCAGCAAGGTGCTGAGGGATGTACTGGCAGCCATGATGCTTTACCGGAACAGGTACATCCGCTTCCCCAGGGCTCGTGAATTGGCGGCAGTGAAGGGTGCATTCTATGCCCTTGGCAGAATCCCACACGTCGTGGGAGCCATTGACTGCACACATGTTGGCCTTGTTCCACCACAGGCCACTGAGCACCTGTACCGCAACAGGAAGCACACGCACTCCCTGAATGTGCAAGTGGTGTGCCTTGCGGACATGGTGATCACCCACGTGTGTGCCAAGTTTCCAGGCTCGGCCCATGACGCACACATAATGCGCAACAGCATCTTGCCACGACTGATGGCCAATCTGCAACAGGATCGTGGCTGTATTGTCGGTGAGTATGTGGAGTGGTGTAGCGTGCTTGTTGTGCGATGCTGTCCCCTGTCCAGTTGGAATAGCAACGGTTCTCTGTGTCCCTCACACCCAGGTGACTCTGCGTATCCGAATGGGGCATGGCTGCTCAGTCCATTGAGGAATCCTCGCACCCCAGCAGACGATCGATACAATGAGGCACATGGGAGGACCAGACGTGTGGTCGAGCGTACCTTTGGCCTCCTCAAGTCCAGGTTCAGGTGCCTGGACCGCACCGGGGGTGCACTGGCGTACTCCCCACAGAAGGTGTGCCAGATAGTGGTGGCGTGCTGCATGCTGCACAATCTGGCCATTCGGAAGCAGATCCCCCTCATTGTGGATGACGGAGATCAACCAGGGCCCCAGCCCGCAGACCAGGACAGCTCGAGTGAGGAGGACAGCGGAGAGGAGGAAGCTGGGAATGTGCGGCAGCAGCTCATCGCCCGCTACTTCACTTGACGGTGAGTGTCCATGTACGACGGCTGATGTGGCTGTATCTGTGCAGGTGTGTGTGTGCTGTGTCAGGGTGGCCGTTTGTTCACTACGTGCTGTGTGTCAACGCTCCATGGCCAGGGTAGTATGCCACTGTTGGTGACTGTGGCATTGTGCCCTATTGCTCTGTGCGATGTGTGTACATTGCTTGTAGTAGTTGACATGTACTGTGTGATGGGTGTGTGACACACTCATTGAATGTGCTCCTGTTCTGTCTCCCACCCCTAGGTCCCTACAGGCCCTCCGGATTCCATTGCCATGCCACGCATCAGGTGCCTTTCCGCCCAAGGTGGCCGTTGTATTCCGTACAAATTAAACACAGGGCACAAACAGCAGTTAGTGAAAAAGGTGCATTTATTCCAAACTGTGACATGTGATTGTGTGTAAGGTGATGACAAAAGTGGTGCGTGCAGTGACAATGAGCTGTCGGTCATGGCTGCGTGAAGCTCAGGGTGTACCCACTGGTTCTATGTCCATGGTCCAACACACACATGCCATCCAGCTGGCTGTGTGGAGTGGGATCGTAGAGCAAGTCAATGCAGTGGCTGGTCAAGGAAGGCTGGCGGAAGGCTGGCTGGCTGCCTCACTTGCGACTGGTGCGTGCGAAGTCCTCCCGGGAGACCTGTTTCCTCTTCGGACGGCCCCTTCCACGTTTGGGAGGGGGGGTGTGTGGTGGCGACCTGCTGGTGGTGGGTGAGGTGTGCTCACTGGCTGTGGTCGCAGGGGAAGTGGACACTGCTGCCCGACCCTGCGCCCTAGCAGGTGGTGGCGGAGGTGGTGTTGCTGGCCTTGCCTGTGACCCCACCGCCACCACCAGCTGGCCCATGAGGTCCACGAGTTGGTCCATACGGGACACGAATTGGCCCATATGGGCGTCCATGGGCGTCCATGGACCTCAGCACCCCCAGCACCTCCCGCGTGTCTGTGGCAGACCTGACCCATTGTTCTTGGGCCTCCTCATAGGCCCCAAGGACTCTGGCCATTTGAGGCAGGGCATGGCTCCCAGGGGAGGCTGGCGTTTCCCTGACCCTGCTCCTCCTACCAGTCCTGCTGCCACCGGCCTGCCCACTAGCCACATTGCATACCGCGGTCCTCGCTGTGGCTCCCAGGGTGGATCCAGTCGGCCGGGCCACCACCTGCGCTGGGGCTGATGCCAGCGAAGACGTGGTGGTGGTGGTGGCGGTGGTGGTCGGTGCGGCGATGGTGGCGGTTGCGGCAGTGGTAGTGGCCGCAATGACCGTGGGTGTGGCCGCAATGACTGTGGGAGTGGCCGCAACGACAGTGGCAGCAGGGGGCTGGGACTGTTCAGCAGCCCTGGATGATGGGTTGGTGGGTAGGAGGGGTCCTGGGGAGCGGCTGGGCCCTGCCACACCAGATGGGCCTGCTTGATGGTCCGTGTCCGAAGAGAAGGTCAGATCCTCCAGATCCGTGTGTCCTCGTTGGGGGCTTGTGGGCTGGCTGTGCTGGCTGCTGTCTCCATCCCCAGCATCCGGGAGTTCGTCACCTGTGGAGAGAATGGGATTTGTCATTGTGTTGCACCTGGCACAGTATGTATTTGTCGTCTGACATTGGCAGTTCGTGCAATCTCGTACATGGGTTTCCCGGAGGCGAGTGTGTGGCTGTGGCATCTGTAGTTGCGTGTGCTAGGCAATGGGACTGTGTGCTGTGCACATGTGGCATGGGACGGATTGGCCATGCCAATGGGTGTGTTGCTGTGCCCCTACTCATTGTGACTCTGGTGTATGCGGGCTCCTGGCCCATCCTAGGTCTGGTTTGTACTTTGCTTTTGGGGTTCATATGGAACGTTTAGGAGCGCATATGGCAACATGGGGGCCATGCCCCAGATTCACATTTGGGAGGGGATATGCTTTTGGGGTACATGCTGTGAGCCATGGGTGCCGAACGTGACATGTGTTGTGGCAGCATGACAGTGCATGGTTTGAGGTGTGTGCATGCTTGACATGGCCTGCATATTTGCTGTCTGGTGTGATTACTGGGCATGGCATTGGACGCATCGTTATGAGTGAGTGTTGGTTGTGTGCCAGCCAACGTATTGCAGTTGTCCCATCTCCTTGGTGTGCGTGCTGCCCTGTGCCATGTGCATCACTGCAGTGCTCGGGGGGTGTGTCCCATGTTGTATGTTGTTGCTCACAGTGTGTCGTGCGCTTCATTGACTTCTGGCACATGGTTGGTCATGGGCATGTGTCTTAGCGTGACTGCTGTATGTGTGGCAGCTGTGCGGATGACATGCCTTTCATGAGACTGGGGCTGACGGATGGGATGGATGGTATGTTGTATGTGCATGGTGTGTCTGTGTGTTTGATGGGTTCAGTGGTGTTTGTGTGCATTTCTGTTGTTCCGCTCTGTTGCGTCTAGTGTTGTTTGTCTTACATAGGCGTAGTTGTGGGGTGTGTGGTTGACAGGCAGTAGGGGCTACATGAACTGGACTTCAATGGTGTTTCGGTTGTGTGTGATGGGTTGCACAGTGGCTGCCGTGTGGTACTATGTTCAGTGTGGCTTGTGCATGCAGACGTGGCTCCTTGGGTGTTGCTGTGTTTGTGATGGGTCATGTGGGGTGTGAGTCTGTGGTTCATGTCCGTGTGCACATTGTTCAGTTGTTCGTGACGGTGGGCGGTGCTGCGTGTTCGTCTGCTACGTGACATGTCCCATGTGTTGGTCGTGTTACGGTCCTCATGCCTCCAGTAATCCAGCCCTGTCCAGTTTCCCAACTGCAGGTTGTTCGTGCGTGCACTGTACTGGATGCCACATGGTTCTAAGCGGGGGTGCTCCATGTTGCAGGTCTGTGGGGGTGGGGGGTGTTGTGGGTCGTAGTGGTGGCTGGACACCCACTGACACCGATTGCTGTGGACCGTGATGTCTACCTTTCGGCTGTCGTTGTGCACTGCGGTGGCTGACACGTGGCTGTGGGGTGTGGGGGATGCTCCTCCTTGCTGTACTGTGGGACTAGGGGCCTGGTGTGTTTTGTACTTGGGCTGTCCACCCTCCCACCCACTGCACTTTGTGTTCCTGCCACATAACTGTTACTTGTCGGTTAGTGCAGCTATGGCGGACACATGGGTGTGGTGGGTGCTCGTTGTGGCGCTTCTGGCATATTTGGGGACCTGTTGGTGGTTACGTGGCTGGCTGAGTGTACACATGTCCCCACGCATCTTACAGTTGTTCTGTTTGGGCTGTGTGTGGTGGTGTCTGTTGCATGTGTGTGTGATGTGTTGTGTATTGTGTGCTGGACATGGGGGTGTTTGTCCCTGGGAGCTGTGGCATGGTGGTAGTGCATGTGAGTACATAGCGGTGTGCTGGTATACATTAGTTTGTACTTACCAGCCTCCACTCCCCCTGCTAATCCGGCGAGGATCTCGGGATGGATGATGACTCGCACCTTCTCCTCCCACGCTTTGAAGGTCTTGAAGAGCGCGGGATTTCCCCCGCCAGTGACGGCAGCCAGCTCTCTGTTTTTGCCCTCCTTCTTCTTGACCAGGCTCTTGACGTCATTCCACCGTTTGTTTATTTCGACTCTGTTCCTGGGCAGGGTCCCGACTGCATTGACCTGGTCTACGATCCGGTTCCACATTCTGTTTCTGGTGGCTTGTGGTGTGTGCTGGACCATGTTCCCATAGATTTGTGGGTGCACCTTGATGATCTCGTCGACCATGACCGTCAGCTCCATGGGCGTGAACTTGGGCATTCTTTGTGGTGCCATGGTGTTTGTGGTGCTGGTGCGGTGTGTGTTGTGTAATGTGCAGGGGGTTTGTGGTGCCGGTGTTTGGTGATGGTGGTGGTTGTGATGTGTGCGTTTCTGTGGTGTGCTGCTGTCCTTGCTGTGTCACTGTGTCCTCTCCTCTCCTCTCTGGTTTGCAATGTTGCAAGGGGTTGTGGTCTGTGGGAGTTTTGCTTTTGTACTTACCTATGTGGGTGTGTCCTCATGGTCTGTTGTTTTCAGGTGTGTTGTGTCTGGTGTTCTGGCCTTTGTAGTTTTTGTTTGTCCGGGGGGTGTTTTCGGGATGTGTACTGTGCTTGTGTATTTGTGCGTGCCTTGCTGTGTGGACTTATTGGCCATGTTGTGTGCTATTGGTTTTGTGAGCGGATGGTTTCTGTGCAGGGACGTGGGCGCCATGGTTTCTGCCGTGTCGATTGGCATCGGCGTTGTTTGCGCTGGCGGGCGGTATATTTGTGGTTTTCCAGCGCTCATGGCGGTGCGATCGTAATTTCACGTGCGGTGTGTCGGCCGTGAGGGCAGGCGGTTTTGTGTTGTCGGGCGTGTTTCCGTCCGTGGCGGGCGGTTTGACTCCGACTCGGACGATGGCGGGCGGTATTTAGTGTGATTTTTCCGCCGATGGCGGTTTTCGGTTTGTGTTATCGTAATGGCGTGGTCGGTGTTCAGACGGTGTATGCGGGCGGTATTTTGCCGATTCCATGCCTGGCGGATTTATTTACGCCGGGTATCGTAATGGGCCCCTAGGTAACTACAATTTTAAAAATGGTGGATGGCTCCTTTTATACGTTTTGTTGTCTTGAACTTTATTTGAAAGTAAAATATGTTTTGCGTTTCATTTTTCTTTGTGTTTTTAATGGTGTGTGAGAATATAAATAATTATTTTGCTATGTTACTTTTCGTATCTTTTTATTTTAGTAGGTTTTAACATCCGTTTTGGCTATTTCCGGGTCACAGTAATTTAATTGAAAGAGTTGTAAGACTTTTTTTTCGTATTTGTAAAACTGAACTTTTTTTGTTGTTGTTGGTATTAGTTGTGTATTATACTGTTTTTGTTATGTGAAGATTTACGATTTATTAATAGTAGTTTAATTTGTGTTATTAAGTAGTGTTTTCATGTTTGTGTTTTTTTTTGTGTTTACATATTAAAAATTAGAAAATGTTGGTTAAATGTATGTTATGTTAAAATATCGTAAATAAATTAGTTTATATTAATTTAAGTTTTATGTTTAATTTATATGTGTATTATGCATTTTGGAAAAGTTTATTAAAATTATCAAGTAAAAAAAAAAAATCTGAAAAAAGTACTTGAGTATTAATTTTGTTATCCGAGTATTTTTTTTAACATTGGGTAATTTAATGAAATATTGTGTTATAAAATAGTATGTGTTGTAGCAATTATTTTAATAAATTTATATACATTTTATTATCTAAATCTTTAATATTAACCTCGAGTATTAATTTTAATACTCGAGTATTAATTTTAATACTCGGGCATTAATTTTCGTTATTTACGTTTTAATACACTTCTCCACCCAAAACCCCTGTTTTCCCTGCATTCCGCTCCAGGGGTTTATTATACTAAAAAAATATATATATTGCATTGTAAATGTGTGCGTTGTTGTATGCGTTTTAATGGATTATTCAATTTAATATACTACATTTGCGTTGTAATGGTATGCGTTGCAAAAACTTGCGATGTAATGGTAGCTGCGTTGTAAAGGTTGCGTTGTAAAAGCATGCGTTGTATTTGTTTGCGTTGTAACGTCATATATTCGGGTGACATCTCAGTCTGTTAGCTGCTCCCAACCCTCCTAAACCTCCTTCGGCAAAGTCTGCATCTGCCATATCAAAACTAACAACCATTCTCATACACACACTGTTGTATTTCCACTTCCTGCACTGCGTTTCTGTAAGTCAAAGCTATAATCCTAAAAAACATGACCAAAGCCAGTCGGCAAGGCCCTTGTAAAGTGAAGGGACCCTACTCTCAAACTCCTGCTCTCGCATAAGGACACCCCTCACAGTGCGCTCTTTCAACCTGTAGACCGCTTACCCTGCACTCAAAAAAGACAATGTTAATCCTGAATTTACACAAGCACATCCCTCAGAATGCACTCACAAAACATGGTGGCTATCTTGCACTCACACAAACACACTGCTCACATCCAGGTACATGGCTCACTAGGAAAGAGCATGGTTGGGACAGATGGTGGTAGAAGAGACACACGTTGAGTAGCTGGTGTTTAGGTTTACTAATGCAATGCAAATCTGTTGAGGTAAGCAGCACTGAAGCCTGGGGGACAGATTCATAAACGGCCTCACAGGTATGGCGGTAACTCCGTAATGCAGTTACCCATTGCAGGGCCCCTGCCAAAAGTGGGGGCCCCCAGCAACGACTGCGAGGCCTCCGCCACGAGTGTGGAGGGTATGGCGGTAACTCTGTAATGCAGTTACCCATTGCAGGGCCCCTGCCAAAAGTGGGGTGGCCCTTGTGAATGGGCCCGTGAATGTCTGCTGAGGTTATCTACTCTCCCATCAGCCACAGTTGGACTAGCAATGCACAGTATATGAGTCTGATCTTTGTGGACTTTTGCAGGGAAGTGTCTTGGACTGAAAAAAAGGCTCACTTGCCTTCTAAAAAACAATGCGGATGTTTTCTTTGCAGAGCAGTCATATGCTAAAATAAATTAAAAAAAGAAAATTATATGGCAACTAAATGTGGAGCAAAAGACACACAATTGATGGACGTAATGCAGAACAAATCAAAACATTCACCCCCAGTCAAGAGATCTGGGTTAAATCCATCATTCTTTTGCTCACCATGCCACCCCAGTTTAGACCTGGCCATATGCAAATCAGTCTTGACCATGTGCCTCATGGGAACAGTCCAGCCCGAACTGCCAAGCCAGGTCCTCCCTGGACCGGAAACAAGCATCCTAGGACCGGTTTCGGGGTTTCACCCCTCTTCAGCCAGGATAGCTTGAATCCAGTGGCACAGTGAGCCCGGGACCCACATCTGGGCATACCCGGCGCACTTAGGGCGAGAAGGCAAAAGACACACAATTGATGGACGGAATGCAGAACAAATCAAAACATTCACCCCCAGTCAAGAGATCTGGGTTAAATCCATCATTCTTTTGCTCACCATGCCACCCCAGTTTAGACCTGGCCATATGCAAATCAGTCTTGACCCTGTGCCTCATGGGAACAGTCCAGCCCGAACTGCCAAGCCAGGTCCTCCCTGGACCGGAAACAAGCATCCTAGGACCGGTTTCGGGCTTTCAGCCCTCATCAGCCAGGATAGCTTGACTCCAGTGGCATGGAGACCACGGGACCCACGTCTGGGCATACCCGTCCCGCTCGGGGTGACAAATGCAAAAAGAACAATTGATGGACAGAATGCAGAACAATGTCATACATTCACCCCAGTACAGATATCTGGGCCTAAATCCATCGTTTTTTTGCTCACCATGCCATTCCAGTTTGGACCCAGCCATATGCAAATCAGTCTTGACCCTGCACCCAATGGGAACAGTCCAGCCCGAACTGCCAGGCCAGGTCCTCCCTGGACTGGAAACAAGCATCCTAGGAACGGTTTCGGGCTTTCAGCCCTCATCAGCCAGGATAGCTTGACCTGGCCTGGCAGTTCGGGCAGGACTGTTCCCATTGGGCGCAGGGTCAAGACTGATTTGCATATGGCTGGGTCCAAACTGGAATGGCATGGTGAGCAAAAAAACGATGTATTTAGGCCGAGATCTCTGTACTGGGGTGAATGTATGACATTGTTCTGCATTCTGTCCATCAATTGTTCTTTTTGCATTTGTCACCCCGAGTGGGACGGGTATGCCCAAATGTGGGTCCCGTGCTCTCCATGCCACTGGAGTCAAGCTATCCTGGCTGAGGAGGGCTTAAAGCCCGAAACCGGTCCTAGGATGCTGGTTTCCAGTCCAGGGAGGACCTGGCCTGGCAGTTCGGGCTGGACTGTTCCCATTGGGCGCAGGGTCAAGACTGATTTGCATATGGCTGGGTCCAAACTGGAATTGCATGGTGAGCAAAAAAACAATGGATTTAGGCCCAGATCTCTGTACTGGGGTGAATGTATGACATTGTTCTGCATTCTGTCCATCAATTGTTCTTTTTGCATTTGTCACCCCGAGTGGGACGGGTATGCCCAGACGTGGGTCCCGTGCTCTCCATGCCACTGGAGTCAAGCTATCCTGGCTGAGGAGGGCTGAAAGCCCGAAGCCGGTCCTAGGATGCTTGTTTCCAGTCCAGGAGGACCTGGCCTGGCAGTTCGGGTTGAACTGTTCCCATTGGGCGCAGGGTCAAGACTGATTTGCATATGGCTGGGTCCAAACTGGAATGGCATGGTGAGCAAAAAAACGATGGATTTAGGCCCAGATCTCTGTACTGGGGTGAATGTATGACATTGTTCTGCATTCTGTCCATCAATAGTTCTTTTTGCAACTAAGGGGCCGATTCCAATCTCGGTCGGTAGCTCTCCGAACGGGATCCGGCCGGAAAAAGTACGAGCCGTATGCTTGTTTTCCGACCGACTCGTACAGCTGTACGAGCGAACGAGTACGATGCGATTGTACGCGTGTGTCCCGACCGAACCGTTTCCGGATCCCAACCGCTCCGACCGACTCGTACGGATACGAATCGCACCACGCAATGGAGACGTTCTCCGACCGAGCGAGTACGATGGACGCGTCGGAAAGCCGGATCGAGTCGGAGCGTCCGGCTCGAAAAGCTCCCGGAGCCGGACTTGGGGGTCCGTGCCGGACCCCCTGCACCCGTAGCCGTCACGAGTCGAACACAGGGGGACCCAAGGGTCCCCCCTAAACATGCATGTACGGTGCGAGTTGCACCGACGCGTACACACTGTAGGGGGCGCACTTGTTTGCGACGTCCCAATGAGTCACTGGGAGCCCATGTACGCGTCGTACGACCGGCTCCCATTGACTTCAATGGGAGTCCGACCGAATCGAGTCCGGCAGCATGCGGCTGCATCGTACTCGCTCGGTCGGACTGTAGGAGTCTGGCTCGGTCGGAAATCTCTCCGGATCCGGCTCGGTCGGAGAGTTTTCCGACCCAGATCGGAATCGGCCCCTAAATGTGGAGGGCATGTGCTTCGGTAAAAAAATAAAAATGTAGAGCTTGGCACTGCCTTTCCATCTTGGAACAGTAAAAAATGATAGGACATGCAGAATACTGTTTCCCTATAGAAGCAAGATGCATCCTCAAAACAGCCTGCATAACACACAAGGCTCTTCACCAAGATAGCCCGAAAAATCTATCAAATCAACTGTCAAGATCAAGAAGAAACTGCACACTCATGAGCACAGATTCACTGCTTTTGGAATCACTAATATTTACAAAAAAAAAGAAAGAAAGATCTTATGCATGCTCATTCACAGGAAACGTACTAAAAATATTGAACTTCAGCTCACCGGAAATTTGTGCTAACACAGCAGCTGATTTAAAGAAGAATATAAAGGCCTTATTACTATAAAACCACCTTGGAATGCATGAGAAAATAACAATATAGCCAACACAAGTCACTGAACCCGCAAGAATCTCAACACATAATATCTCAGGCCAGAAGCTAGACAAGGGGAAACAGAAAACCTCGCCTGCGTGCCATGAAGTCCCACAGCCCAGCAAAAAGCTGGTAACTTCTAAAATCCCCCAGACAACCTGTTAACCAAAGATAGTCTAGAGGCTACACATTGACGTATCCATTTACATGTATGGCAAACCGTACATTACTCAAAATCTGTCATATCCCCAAACCCTAACAACAATCAAGTGTGACACAGGAAAAGGTGACACAGTACAGAGGACTTCACTGACGTTTATAAAATGTTTGAGAAATATCTGTGACAGAATATTTGTAAAATCCTTTTGTACAAATGATCACTCTCTTCTAATGCTCAGCTCTCTATTACCCTAGGATCATTTATGGGCTATATAAAGCTTTCCAGAAATAAATAAATAAGGTGGTGTAGTGGTTTTGAAACTTGCAACTGTGATTCATGGGTCTCTGCATAGCAAACTTGTGATCCAGTAGCAATGGCAGAGGAGCTGCTGGTACTCTCATTACTTGGTTAGCACTAGTCTGCAGTTGCAAATGAGCTGCTGGGGGATGAACTAATCTCCAGAGGTCAGACTTCTCGGGATGCTGAGTAACACTGAGTAAGTAGGCAAAATGCTGTTACTCAGACTACCTGAGATCCTAAAGACCTGCAGCTGTCTACTAGGCAGAGCCAAACATTGGAAACAAAGCCATTGGTAGAAGAGGCCTGATACACTGCCCAACTGTACGTATGCTGGTCTGATTAAGTGAACCAATTTGCGAATGACACTCTGGTGTATAAATGAAGTAAGATTACCAAAACCCCTTTTCTCTAAGCAAGATTTTGTATTATTTTTTAGAAAGCATGAGGCTGGTAAGACAGCTAAAAGAGCCTTTTGGTCAGACTTAAAACACAGAAATAGAGCGCAGGGAGCGAGTAGGGCTCGCACGCATAAGACATACAGCACTGGTCAAGAGTATCACAGTCTTCCCTGAAATACATGGAACAGGTGTGGTACTTCAGGGCTACGGCAAGCTTCATTCAAAGACATAAAACAAATGTGGCACTGCAGGGCCAGTGCAAGCCTCCCTTAAAGATGTAGAACAAATGTGGCAGCGCAGGGCCAGTGCAAGTTTGCTTCAAGGACATGGCACAAGTGTGGAACTGCAGGGCCAGCCAGTGCAACCTTATTTCACAAACATGGAAAAAGTATGGTACTGCGGGGTCACTGCAAGCTTCATTTGAAGACATGGAAAAAATGTGGCACTGGGCAGAACCATTTAACGTTTCCCTTAGATACACTGAAAAAAAGCATTTCAGATTTGGTACAAGTGTAAGCAACAGCACTGGGGTATATGAGTGCCAGCTTGACCACACCCATAGCAACATTTCCACACACAAAACAGGTACAGTACGGGACACGAGCACACGCTTCCCCCAAAACCAGTGAACACATACCGATCAGACCAGAAACCGTAACAGCTTCCCTCACATGCACAGAACATGGACAGCATCTGCAGCAGCAGTCCTCGCATGTGTGTAAACATACACACACAATGTGCAGCATTTGGCAGCAGTGTAAGTTCCCCTCACTCACAGCACAGATGGTCAGCAGCAGTGCAAGCTAAGATATCCTCACATACAAAACAGGTATCACACTGGTAGCAGCATCTAAGTTTATTTCGGGCACAGAATACCCAAGGTAAAGTATAGAAGCATGTGAGTCACTGAAAGCTTGAGCCAGATGCCACCATGCTCGAGCCGAAAATAAGCTGAGATTTCATGTGGGTTCAACGTTCTAACCTCATGCACCAAGAATGAAAGACAAAGCATTAAACTTTGATGTCAAGCACTTCCTGCATCCCCCCAAAACATTAAAAAAATGTTTGGTGGTGCCCCTGTCTCTTTTAGGGAATTACCAGCAAGAAAATATTTATTTTAAAAAAGCCCTTGGCCATTATGAGGCGCTCCTTGCTGGAGCAGTGAATAATAAATAGGTGGCTCTGTCCACTCATTTATTATTCATTTTTGTTTTGTTTTATAATTGTTGTGGGTGTACCGGTGCCCACCGGGGACACCCATATGTTTATTTTTCATTGGGGGCTGTGGTGGGAGCCCCAGGCTCCCTGCAGACCCAGCCAGCTCTCCACCCCGCACACTTCGTGTGTGCCGATGGGAGCTGGTTATTTTTTATTAAGTGGGTGTCCCGGTGCCCACCCGTGTCACCTACAGCAGTTTTTTGGGGGAGCTACAGGGGGAGACCTAGGGCCCTAGGGCTCTCCTGGTGACAGCCAGCCATTTTTTTGCTGTAGGCAGGTGCCCCAGTGTCCACCTGGGGTGCCCACAATTCAGGGTTTATTGGGGGCCACGGGTGGAGCCCCCTAGGCCCCGTGGCCCTTGCCGGCTCCCCAGCCAGCACCATGCTGGCGGCTGCAAGGAGCCGGCACCTTTCCTTTGCTCCCGCCAGAGCAAACTTCTGTTCCCTGCCTAGGAGAGGTGTGGGCAGGGTATGTCCACATTCTTCCGGGCAGGGAACCACAGTGTACTTGGGTGCTCTCGCCGGATCACTGCAGAGTATCAGGCCCGGGGGATGGGATCACCGGGGCCGATATCGGCTCGTAAGAGGAGCCCTACCCACGCCGCCCTCCCCTACATTAGAAAATAGCCCTGGGAATAGGGTCCCCAGGGCCTCATTGAGACTTTGGGAGGGGGTCAGGGGCCCCCTTCCCCTTGTTTAACAAGCTTCGGCAAAGCCAATAGGTCGTGCCTTTGGGACCTATTTGCTTTGTCAATAATTTTTAGCTGTTGCTGTACAGCATTCCTAATAATGTCCAGCAGGGCTCAGTTAGAAAAAAAAGGCAATTGTGTCATTTTGTTGACACCATGTATGCATGTGCCTACATAATTACGAGGACACTTTTTTTTTTGCGCCTGTAGTGAATTAAGTGAATTACTCCCATGTGATGTAACGGTCAATATGAAACGATCTATATAAAACCTGTTACCTAAAATCTGATGGAACCCAGAGGAACGCCAGATTCTCAGGGATGCGCGGTAGAACCCCCAAAATGAAGGAGCGTTTGCTTTATTGAGAGACGTGAGGCACTGAAATCATCTGATGTTTAATAATGCTGAAAGGGGAAGGGCTGTGAGAAGAGTTAATTTTCTGGCCAGTATCTGCGCCATTGTTCACTTTTGAGGGCCCTCCTGTTTCATTAGAGTAAAAGCGAGAGAAAAGTTGTTCACATACATAACCAGCTACATGTGGGAGCAGGCCATTCACTCCCACACAAAATAGTTAATGTTCAGAGTAGAAAGACAGAAACCTAAATACAGGCTGCTGTAAGTAGTTTAGTACCGAATACCGTGATTATAGTGCGCGGAACAAAAATAAACAAGTTTTGAGTGCGGCAGTGTCCGCCCCCTCCCAGCTCTTCAGACGGCCGCCGCGGGGCGGCAAACTCAGGAGCCCCAGCGGGTGGCCGCAGGTCTAGCTACGCCACTGGGCAGCACTAACTATGCAAGAGTACCTGTTTGCCACTGGGAAGAGCCCTTAGTCTCCCACTAACAGTATTGCACCGCTGCTAAGAAGTGCAGGCATGCTTCCTTTCAAAATAAAGTTAAATGCAGTTACTCAGTACCTGCCCATTATAAGCTCTTCATAAACCACGTATGCCCTTTGAAATTATAAAGTTAAAGACTTGCTCAAATTCCTAGGACACAGCCCAGTGTCACATCGTGGCAGGATGCAACGGGGACTGGTCATCAGGGTTTCACGTTGACCATTACAATGGAACATTTTAAACATGGACGTTTTATTGATAATAAGGTATATACTTTCCAGAAATGCTATTACTAATATGTTTTGGACACAGTGCAAATCCCAAATAGAAACATTTAGCACGACCAAGTTACGTTTCTCCAAACCTATGTATGTGAGGCGAAGCATACGATTACTTTTACAAACATAAATAGAAACGGTTAGATCCCCAAATTGAAGGATGCACCTTCAGCTTCATGTCCAATGAACTCCAATGACCTTAAAAAGGTGCTCTGGCAGTAAACCCAAGGATCTCTCCTCCGCCTTCCTACTGGACTTAAAAATCCCAAGCATCCAACAGCAACCCCGAACTGTGGGGTTTAGCCATAGGGAGGCGAGTTGGAAGGCTGCAGCAAAGCTCCATAACAACCTGTGCTTGAACAGTACGAGACGAGGGGCTTAGTTAAGACTATTGTAGCAGGTGCAGTGGCACCAAGGAACCTTAGGGCCCATGTGAACTCCAATTACAAATTAATTGTCTTACCCAGTCAAAGTATGAGGAATGGATGAGGTGGGTGCTCAATTCCCTTAATGACACTAAACCCTATGGCAGCCTTCCTGTCTCTGCGCTAGAGGTGCAATACCTCGGCATTTCAAATGCGGCCACAAGAAGCGAGCTACGCTACAAAAGCCTGCTTCAAAGTAAAGAGCTTCTAAGCTTCTCCGAATCGGACATGGTGTTTTTGTGGAGCTTAAAATAGAAACAGAGCAGCATGCTGGGAAATGTGTCAATCCCCTGCGCAATATTTCATGCTGAGGCCTTAACAGGACAGGATAAATTAGAAATGACCTCATTTTCTCTGATCTTGACACAAAGGCACAGTCTCCAGCTTTGCCCTTACAAATTAGGCACCTTAGCTTCCCAGTGAGCCGCTGTCACGTGCACACCATCAGGCATGGCCCGCGTTTTAGCAAACAGTGCTTTGCATCTTGGTACTTTCAAACCCACGATATAGTCCCAGAATGCAAGGCTTTTTTTGGCTAAAAAGCCAGGGATGCTGAAGGGGGTGGGCCACCTTATGTCATGTCACTTCTGACCCGCATTAGTCTCAAGTCATAGGTCAGACTTCTAGGAGGATGCTCGCAGTGAAGAGGTCACGCCTCTTCTGCAGTTATTCTTTTGGACATTCTCTTTCGGAAGTATTTGTGTGCAGCGGCGGCTCCTCCGCTATAGCTGAGGAGCACCCTCCCCCCACCAGGTGCTGCAAAAATTGAAAAATAAAATGATAATAAACCAGGTTTAATATAACTTTATTTTTCTCTCCCGGAGTGTGTCTTTGGGTTGGGCCCATCGCAGGGGGGGCAGTCACGGAGGGAGAGTGATGGGCACTGTGATCAGTGCGCATGACGGTTTGGCCGGCCGTCTCAGGCCAGCCAAAGCATCATGTACACTGAAGCTCTCTCCAACCCCAGCTGCATTGCTGGATTGGAGACAAGAGTCACAGGCTCCCAGTCTCCCTGGGAGCGCAAATCAAGGGTGCTCAGGCCAGTCAGGATTGGATGCAGGGGCTTCTGGGAGTCTGTGCTGGTGAGGAGAAGAGAGGCGGTGCAGCAGGACGGGCAGGTAAGTTATTTTTTTATTTGTTTTTTGTTGTAGTCGTTAGTCGCCCCCTCCCTCCCCACCTGCCCCGCCACTCAGCGCAGACACCAGCCGCTACTGTTTGCGTGTTTAAAACTGAGATTCATTCAAGAAGTGTGAGGAGACCAATAATGGTAACTAAGTAAACAATTCTAATGCTTTGCAGCGCTTCAAGAAACCGCCAGGGAACTGTCGAGAGAGAACGGCCTCTTGACGAAACTTGGAGTGCTGCGTCTTTATTGTCATAATTTGAATTCCTATAGCGCTTCATACCGACTTCTGCCAACTCTTGGCGCTGTAAATAATGAACGTTATTACTACTTAATATATGGTATTAAAATAACTGGACTTAGAAGAAGAGAAGGATGACTCTTCGGTAGTCGTTCAACTCACTGAGTCATCCTGCCCAGTTAGCCATTCAAAATCTTCTACACAAACTGAATATCGGGTCTTTTGACAAGGTAGAAGGTGTAAAAATAAGTCTGGCTGACTCTTTTCCAACTTTACCATCCTCTCGAAGGCATCAGCCTGCTAGGATGTCTCCAAATTCGGCAAAAGACTAGTTGGCCCCAGGTGCTGTTATGAGCACCCTAACTATGTTATCAGCATTCACCCTTTTTGTTGCGCAAGCTAACTCAAAATCAACTACACTTTATGCATGCTTCATAGACCTCAAAGCAGCCTTCGACAAGGTCCCAAGGACCATGCAATGGAAAAAAATGGAACGATGGGGATTCCTGGCAAAACTGCTCAATGCAAGTATAAATCTTTATACAAATACATGGGTACAAATCAAACTAGGAGACGGCCGAAGCGTAACCAACAAAATCTTCACCAATAATAGCCTAAAACAGGGGTGTGTCTTGGCACCCTGTCTGTTTAACATCTATACAGCACATCTAGAGAACCATCTATGCCAAGTACAGGGAGACCCCCCCGAAGTTGGGCAACGAACGAATAGGAAGTTTGCAATATGCAGACGACATAGTCCTGCTTAACAAGACTCCACAAGGTTTACAAAGGCTGATCTCCCAATTGGAGGACAACATAACAACTGCGCACTTGGACCTCAATTACAACAAACCAAGGTCCTATGCTTCTTGAGCCCACACAAAAGACAACCCACCTTCACTTGGAAGGCAGACGGTAACACCTTGACTCGTTTAATCTGTTCCATTCGCTGACTGCACTGCTGAGACGCCGAGTATCGAGACGCTGTTCCCTTCATCGATCTCAGTTCCTTCTCATCCGAGAACCTTTCTTTCAGATTCAGAGGTTCCACTCGATTCGGAAGGAAGGGGGATCCCGCCCCAGACACGCTCTGGAGAACGCTGAACCACTTCACACTTGGCCCTGACCGCTGGTTCAACCTTTGACCCTTGCACTCTTTCAAACGTGGGATTCTTTGGAACTGACCTCATTACCGCCGGCCTCACCATTGATCCATTTTATTTTGCTGCCGGGCAGAGAAACTCTTGACACACGAGTTGCTACCCCATTCGAATTTGCTCCTGACCACCGGATCTCTCCCAAACATTTGGCTCGGCTGCGGGCTAGAACTTAATGGAGCCGTGGACCCCACCCTTTATTTGATATACATATATCTTGTTCTGTTTCCCCGAACGTCACGGCATACTTTTGTGGATAGCTCATACATCTGTGCCCTGAAGAAGGTGACGGCTAGACCCTAGCCTACACCGAAACGCGCGTCAGCACTGCTTGTTTCCGGTCCAGGGAAGACATGGCTTGGCAGTTCGGGCTGGACTGTTCCCATAAGGCACAGGGTCAAGACGGATTTGCATATAGCTGTGTCTGAACTGGGGTGGCAAAGTGAGCTAAAGAACGATGATAGATTCAACCCAGATCTGTGACTGGGGGTGAGTGTCTGAAAAGTTTCAGCACTCCGTCCATCATCTCCTTGTGTTTGCTTTGTTCGCTCCCTAAGTAGGCAAGGTATGTCCAGACGTGGGTCCCTTGCTCACTTTGCCACTGGATTCAAGCTAGCCTGGCTGATGAGGGCTGTTAGCCCGAAACCGGTCCCAGGATACTTGTTTCCGGTCCAGGGAAGATATGGCTTGGCAGTTCGGGCTGGACTGTTCCCATAAGGCACAGGGTCAAGACTGATTTGCATATAGCTGTGTCTGATCTGGGGTGGCAAAGTGAGCTAAAGAACGATGATGGATTCAACCCAGACCTGTGACTGGGGGGTGAGTGTCTGAAAAGTTTCAGCACTCCGTCCATCATCTTCTTTTGATTGCTTTGTTCGCCCTAAGTTGGCAGGGTATGCCCAGACGTGGGTCCCTTGCTCACTTTTCCACTGGATTCAAGCTAGCCTGGCTGATGAGGGCTGTTAGCCCGAAACCGGTCCCAGGATGCTTGTTTCCGGTCCAGGGAAGACATGGCTTGGCAGTTCGGGCTGGACTGTTCCCATAAGGCACAGGGTCAAGACTGATTTGCATATAGCTGTGTCTGAATTGGGGTGGCAAAGTGAGCTAAAGAACGATGATGGATTCAACCCAGATCTGTGACTGGGGGTGAGTGTCTGAAAAGTTTCAGCACTCCGTCCATCATCTCCTTGTGTTTGCTCTGTACAAAACCAGAGCCTACTGATCAATGATGATGAGCAAGTGACTACACACATATTGGTTGGATGTGACCATGGTGCAACTGACTGCACGTGCATTGTCGGGGTGGTATGGGGTGCAACTGACTGCACGTGCATTGTCGGGGTGGTATGGGGTGCAACTGACTGCACATGCATTGTCTGGGTGGTATGGGGTGCAACTGACTGCACGTGCATTGTCGGGGTGGTATGGGGTGCAACTGACTGCACGTGCATTGTCGGGATGGCATGGGTGCAACTGAGTGCACGTGCATTGTTGGGATGGCATGGGTGCAACTGACTGCATGCGTATTGTCAGAACAGCACCGGGATGGAATCGACTGCACATATATTGTCAGGATGACACTGGGGTGCAATTGCCTGCACATATATTGTCAGGATAGCAGCCTGGTACAATTTCCTGCACATATATTGTCAGGATAGCAGCCTGGTACAATTGCCTGCACATATATTGTCATGATAGCTACATGGTGCAATAAACTGCAAATATATAGGCAGAATGGCAACAGAGTGCAATTGACTGTAACTGTATTGACCTGAGGGAAGTAGGTGCAATAGACTACACATATATTACCAGGACGTTAACAAGGTGTTCTTCACACCACATATATTGTCAGGGGTGGTGAGCTGGGTACAGTTGGCTGCACATGTATTGCCAGGATGATACCATGGTAAAATTGACTAAATATACATTATGCCATCAGGGAGATACTGGCTGCACATATATACTGTCAGGATGGCACACAGGTGCTATTGACTGCAAACACATTGCCAACCTGGCATCGGGGGGAGATATTGACTGTACATACATTGATTGTAAGAGTTACCTAGAGGAGTGCACAGGCCACTGCACTGTACTGCACTGCACAGCACTGGTTGCAGTTCTCCATTCAGCTGCTGCTTTGCTCTGCGTGCAGTTCCATGCCAAGTCTTAGCTCAGTGCATAGTTTCCAGTTGAATAGACGGAACACTTTGGACAACGGGTGCAGATTTACTCACTACAGTGGCACCCACACCCCAGCAAGTGGAAGGCCCACTGAATCCCAATTAAGGGCCCGATTCTGATGCGGGTTGGAAAAGCTTCCCGACCGAGGGCCTGATTCTGATGCGGTTAGGAAGGCCTCCTAACGGCATTTGCTCCTTCCAAATCGGATCGGGAACGTGTCTTCCCGACCGAGGGCCCAATTCTGATGCGGTTAGGAACAAATGTTCCCATTGAAGTCAATGGGAGTTCAACCAAATCGTATCTGGAAGCATCCGGATGCATCCTACTCCGCCGGTCGGACTTTCCCGATCCGAGTGGGTCGGACACCATTTCCCAACCGATTCGGTCGGGAAGCTTTTCCAACCCGCATCAGAATCGGCCCCTAAGTCTTTTACTAGCCAACCATTGGCAACGAAGCTCATTTTCCTTGCTTGCAGTAGGGCCCCTTGCACCCTTACTATATGTTTTAGAGTTCTAAGTATCTGGGTGATGTTATAACATATACACAACACACTGCTGTGGGTGGCACCCAAGCACCACACCAGTACTTTTATGTATTAATTAATTTATTTATGATACGCAACTCTGATGACATCCTAAATGGAGTAAAGAATGGCAGTAGAAGAATATTCGTCTAAAAATGCAGGGCCGTTACGATGCCAGGCCTTAAAGCAGTTCCAAAGGCACTTTAAAGAGCACCCTCTCCTTCACCTGTAGCTACTTAAGGAAATGTAGATGGGGCGGTGGGGGGAGGGCAGCCTGAGTAACAAATGTGCTAAGTCCAAGACAGGAAGACAAAGACTGAATGTACCATGCAAGGTTTAGCTAGGCCAGGCACGTATCATGTAATGCTTGAAGTTTTGTCAGGACAGGTTAAGATCGTCACTCTTGTCCAGGAACAAATTCCAATAGAAGGTTTTTGTAAGACGTTTTTATGAAGCTTGACTCTTTCCAGAACTCTGAGTCATATTCACAAATGAAGGATCAACGATCCATAAATCAAAAAGGGCTAGAGTTACAGTCAACACGTGTTTCGCCCCCTTAAGGCGACCATCCGGCCTGGGGCTTCCTCAGGGCGTAAAAATAGATAAAGGACTAGATGTAGTCCTCAGATTGGCGCTGCGTAAAGAAGGATATTTTTAAATGAAGGGTGTCCAGTCATTGGCGTCTCATCGGTATCGGTCGTATCATGTCATATCATGTAATGTTGCAGTATTGACCGAGTAAGTAGGACACTCACCACGCTGCAACGGGATGGCACACTGGCATCTAAATCACAGATATTACACAAATCTGGGGCACTCATCTTGGAGAGTGAAAGGCTGCGTAGGCACCACCCCAACATGAACTTTTGCCCCTGCAGGTTACACACTTCACTGCAGCAGTAGCTCAACCCACTAAACTACCTACTGTACTCTGGTTATTCACATAGCAGCGGGTTTCAGTACTCAAAGACCACTGGAAGCATATTGTGGAATGGTGTTCATCATTCAGCTTGTGACCGAGAAGCAGTCTTTTGTTTGTGGCAAAGGAGATGCAAATTGGTCTGTGACTCAGCCTGTCAAGCAGGAAGGAAAAGAAAACAATGGTGAAACCCCAAAAAATACTGATAAAGAAAATACACACAGCCGGGGGCATGTGGGCAATTTAGAGAAAAAGGAGGGAGGCACATGGGGCCCCCTCCTGAGGCTCTTTGAGCCCCGGGGACCACCACCTGCCTGGGGCTTTATTCAAAATATTGGAGGGAGGTCGCATGGACCCCCCCTCCACTGGATCAATCGGAGCCCCAGGACTTTATTATTAAAATGGAGGGGGGCCACATGGCCCCGGGGACCACCACCTTCCCGGTGCTTCACACGAATAATTTGAGGGGGCCACGCGGA
Source organism: Calotriton arnoldi (assembly GCA_963921515.1). Taxonomy (NCBI): domain Eukaryota; kingdom Metazoa; phylum Chordata; class Amphibia; order Caudata; family Salamandridae; genus Calotriton; species Calotriton arnoldi. The sequence continues at coordinate 708,751 of CAWUFW010007262.1, read as the reverse complement.
CCTCCCGCACCCCAGGGACTACTACCTTCCCAGAACCAGCATTGAAAATATATGTGGGAGGGGGGCAGCATGGCTCCCCTCCTGGGCCATATATGGCCCCGGGGACCACCACCTCACCAGGGTCGGCCCGTGAATTGTGAAGAAGGTGAGCTGACAGGGAAAGAGATGAAAATATTGCTCACGCATGCAGGGAGCTGCATTTCCAGCAGCTCTCTGCGTGCAAGAGCAATGCCGGTTCCCGCAGGAGGCAGGGAGCTGGCTGGGGCCACAGGCCTTGAAGCTCCCCCCAGGCTCCCCATCCTGCACACTGGGTGCCCTGGGTGGGACCAAGTCACCTAGGGACACAAGGCCAGGCCCCAGGGGATGGGGTACCCGGGGTCGAAATCGTCCCAGGGAGGGGTGCCGCACGGCACCCTTCACTCATCGTATTTTGGCTGGACCCCGGGAGTTGGGGTCCCCGGTGCTAAAATCAGCCCAGGGAGAAGGGTCGTGTGGCCCCCCCCTCCCACATTACAATTTAGTCGGGCCCCGGGGATGGGTTCCCCAGGGCCGAAATCGGTCCGGGGAAGGGGGTCGTGCGGCCCTCCTCCCTCATTCAATATATATAAATTAAGGCTGAGCCCCAGGGGATGGGATCCCCGGGGCTGAAAATGGCCTGGGGAGGATGTCCCCTCCCCTATTCAATTCAAGCCGGGCCCCCGGGGGACAGGGTCCCTGGGGCCGTAATCATCCCAGGGAGGGGGGCGGTGCAGCCCCCATTAAGTCATGGCCAGGCCCTGAGAGATGGGGTACCCGGGGCCATTGTGGCCCTGATGCTCATTTCACAAAAATTGAACCTCAACAATAAGCACTTACTCATATAAACACTGCAGGTACCCCCGTTGAAGCTCCACTTCTGTAAAGGACATATGATCCTAACTCCTGGGCTTGGTGAAGGCAAAGCAAGTTTGTTTTCTCTGCAAGGTCATATTGAAAAATGATCTGCAATGCTTCATGGAGGCGAATGCATTGCTGATCTATTGGAGCGCAAGCTGTATGTGAGTGTGACTTAGTGGGTTCTTGCTTGTTCTGTCCTGGTGAGAGCAGAGTCAATGGCTCTCTCTTTAAATGACTACAAGTACGGAAATGTGCGAATCACTTGGAAGCTTCACCCGTTTGGCCCCGCCCACCATAGTAGTATGCAAAGGTCTTCCTGCCTTTTGCTAAGATGATGGACAGTTTCACAAGTGTCCCATCAGCGCATTTCCCGCCGATTTTGGTGAGGAGTTCTTAATGCGAGGAATATGAGGACATCTCCACCAAACAAAGAAACACTTACTTCATATAGCTAAGAGGAAGGACCCTTCTTTGGTGGAGATTTACTCAATCAATCAATCAGGGGGTTTAAAGCGCGCTACTCACCAGTGAGGGTCTCAAGGCGCTGGGGGAGGGGGTTGAGGCTCCGGTTCAGCCGAAGAGCCAGGTCTTGAGGCTCTCCTGAAGGTGTGCAGAGTAGGGGAGCGTCTGATGTTGACTGGGAGCACGTTCCAGGCTTTGGCCGCGATGTAGGAGAAGGCTCTTCCACCCGCTCTGATTCTGCGGATGTGCCGGGTTTCTGCCAGGGCGAGCTCGGCGGAGCGGAGGTTCCTTTTGGGTACGTGGAAGGAGACACTTTCGTTGAGGTATTTGGGTCCGATGTTGTGGAGGGATTTGTAGGCGTGGGTGAGTAGCTTGAAGATTACTCTCTTCTCGACGGGGAGCCAGTGGAGGTCTCACAGGTGTTGGGTGATGTGCTCATGTCGTGGGATGCCGAGGACGAGCCTGGCCGCAGTGTTTTGGATGGTCTGGAGTTTGTGTAGCAGGGATTTGTTGATTCCAGGTTAGAGGGCGTTTCCGTAGTCCAGTCTGCTTGTTATGAGTGTGTGGGTGACGATCTTTCTGGCTTCGGGGGGGATCCATTTGAAGGTCTTGAGGATGATGCGTAGGGTGTTGAAGCAGGTGGAGGCGACGGCATTGATCTGTCGGGTCATGGTGAGGGAAGAGTTGAGTATGATGCCGAGGTTCCGGGCGTGGTCCGTGGGGGTGGGGTGGGTGCCGAAGGCAGTGGGCCACCAGGAGTTGTCCCACGCAGAGGGGGAGGGTCTGAGGACTAGGACTTCTGTCTTCTCCGAGTTGAGTTTCAGACAGCTGCTGCTCATCCAATCTGCGACGTCTTTCATTCCTTCTTGGAAGCTGAGTCTGGTGGTTTCGGGGTCTTTCATGAGGGAGAGGATGAGCTGGGTTACTCTTGTCGTGTTCTCTATAGGAAGATTCATCTTATCACAAATTTCTGGATAAAGAATCACGAGGAACAATCACATTGCAAAAACATAAACAAGTCACTGGTGACATTTCCTCATGCTCTATTATGCAGCTGTAGTGCAGAATACGTACTGGACATTTACCCAAGGAGGTAGCACTTAGTAATTGAACAGCAGAAAGTACTCCACTTGGGTAGATATTTTGTGCAAAACTGTGAACTCTTTTTGGATAAAAGGGCAGGTGCGGTTGCCTTGTGGTCCAGTCACTGACACAGCTACTGACACATCCACACAGATGAATAGATAGACACTCACACACCCACTGACAGACACTGATAAACTCACTCACAGACCCACTCAGACACTCACACACCCACTCACAGACCTACTCAGACACTCTCACACGCACTCATAGTCCCACTCAGACCTTCATCCACCCACTCACAGACGTACTCAGACACTCTCAAACACACTCACAAACCCACTCAGGTACTCATGCACCCACTCACAGAACCACTCAAACACTCTCACAGCCACTCACAGATCCATTCAAACACTCATGCACCCACTCACAGACCCACTCAGACACATACACCCACTCAGACACTCATGTACCCACTTACAGACCCACTCATACTCTCTCACACACACTCACGGACCTACTCAGAGACCCAAGCACCCAAGTCATAGACTTGCACAGACACCCATGCACTCACTCACAGATTGACTCACACACACATGAAGGCACTTGCAAATCTATGCAGACACTCTCACCCCCTCTCACAGACCCACTCACTCAGGCACTCATGCACCCACTCAGACACCTATTCAGACACTCACGCGCCAACTCACAGACCCACTCAGATACTCATGCACCCATTCACACAGCTAGTGAGACACTTATGCAGCCACTCCCAGGCCCACTCAGATACTCACACATCCACTCAGACACTCATACACCCACTCACTCACCCAGTGAGTCACTTATGCAGCCACTCCCAGGTCAACTCAGACACTCACACACCCACTCACACACCCATTAGGACACTCATGCACTCACTCACACCCACACACTGAGACACTCATGCACTCACTCACACACTCACTCTCAAAGGTTACACATTACAGTTAGGAAATAAAATTTAAAAACCTTAGAAATTCACTAAAAGAAACAAAGGTTACAGGGATGCTATAGTTAGAAAATGGAATTTAAAAAACCTTAGAAATTCACTGGAAAAAACAAAGGTTACAGGCGTGTTATAATTAGGCTCAGATTTTACTCATACAAAACCAGTGAAATTCAGCAGTTATAGTTACCTGAGCGAACTATAACTTATGCCCCCACAATGTACTGCTTATGACCTCATACATTACATAACTCATTACATGGTCAGTGAAATCACTGACAACATGATGACATCATCCACAGAAGACAGAACCACTAACATACCCACTAACAACCCCATACAACTACTCACACATCAACTTACTCATCCATAGATCTATTCACACATCCACTCACTCACTCATACAGCCACTCACACAACCACTCATTCACCCTTACAGCCTCTCAACACAACCACTCACTCACCCATACAGCCACTCACACACCCACATAACCACTTACATACCCATTCGCACATCCATACAACCACTTACACAACCGCTCATTCACCCGTACTGCCACTTATACAGACACTCATTCTCAAATACAGTCACTCACACAGCAACTCACTTAACCAAACAAGCACTCAAAGAGCCACTCGCAAAACCACTCACACACACACCCGCACACTCCTACAACCACTCACACACCCATGCAATCACTTACACACTCACACACCCATACAACCATTCACACAGGCACTCATACACCCAGAAAACAACTCACAATCCCATTCACAGACCTGTACCGCCACTCACACATCAACTGTCAGATCCATACAGCCACTCAGACACCTGTACAGCCACTCAGACACCCACTCACTGATACAGTCACATAGCCACTCAGATGACATATGTTAGAAATAGTATCACTTATTAGTAGTATAGAAAGAATAGAAATTTAACTTGTGCAGTAGCTTAGTATATATCTTTAAGTCTCAGAAACATTTATGAAACACTTCCAGTCACTGGATGATGTCATCAGGGAGTTATTTGAGATGTCTTCAGTGTCATCATTAGTGATGTCACTGACCGTGTCATGAGTGTGTCATATGTGATCATAAGCAGTGCATTGTGGGGGCATAGGTTGTAGTTAGCTCAGGTAACTATAACTGCTGAATTTCTATGGTTTTGTACGAGTGAAATCTGAGTCTAACTATGATGTCCCTGTAACCTTTGGTTTACGCAGTGAATTTCTAAGGGTTTTTTTAAATTCTATTTCTTAACTATAATGTCCCTGTAACCTTTGTTTTTTTGTGATATATATATATATATATATATATATATATATATATATATATATATATATATATATATATATATATATATAACCACCAGACGGTCCTCTCTCGACTCCACACACTTGCTCGCTTCCGCCGAAAAAGAACCACGAACCACTGGATATTCAGGCAAATTTAAATATTTATTGTTTTCCTCGGATTACGCGTTTCGGGCAACACTTGCCCTTGATCTTATATATATATATATATATATATATATATATATATATATATTATCTACTGGCGGTCGCCAGTAGATAGTTATAGTTACAACCTATTATCCATAGGAAATCCGCGACATTCTATTTGAAATAACTCTCTTGCCGGTTGACGTATCTTCGCAAAATTTTCAAACTTTGTGGCCCGCTCCGGTCCGCTCCTACCCTGAAAGTCTCGGGGGTATTCGTCAAGCGGGGGCCGAGAAAAAAGGGGGGTCCCAAAACGCGTTTTCCCCATGCAATTTTCCATAGGAAACTTTAGACACGGCTACAGCCCGAACTGCTGAACGGAATTACACCAAATTTGGCAAAGAGGTAGTTCTTGGTTCAGAAAGAACCCTTTTTGTTAAATGGTGTAAATCCGTTCAGTAGTTGCTGAGAAAATCAAAAGTAAAAAGATAGTGATATCTATGGCCGAGTAGGGTCCGCGTACCCTCCCGATCACGAGCTGCATGTTAATTGGCTGTCAGCTGGCTGTCAACATTCCGATTCAGGAAATGTTGGCAGCCATTTTGTCCCTCGGTAGAACCGAGGGACAGAAACAAGTGCGCAAAGCGCACAAAGGGGGCAGGGTAGAAACACCCTGACCCCTAGGTTTGCTCAGGGGGTCCCACAAGGACCCCTGGGCAAAAAAAAATAAAAAATTTTGTTAAAAATCGGCAGGATGCGCTCAGGGTGCGCGAATCCTGCCGAGAAAAAATCGAAGCGCGGTCACCCGCGCTTCGATTGTATTTTGCCCCGGGTGGCCCAAGTCCCGGGGGCATGGTGGGGGGGGTTAATTTTATGTGTGGGGGCCTCAAGGGCCCCCAAGCCCCGGGGACCGCCACCCCCGGGGCTTTTTTAAATGGTGCGGGAGGGCTCTGAGGCCCTCCCGCAGCCCCGGGGACCACCACCTCCCCGGGGCTTTTTTTTTTAAATTGAAAAACCTGTGTGGGGGGCTCCAGCCCCCCACACGCCCCGGGACCGCCACCTCCCGGGGCACTAAACATTTAAATATGGGGGTCCGTTACGGACCCCCAGAGCCCCGGGGACCACCACCTCCCCGGGGCTGTGCAATTAAGGGAGGGGGCCGCGCGGCCCCCTCCTGGAGCCCTTGATGGCCCTGGGGACCGCCACCCCCAGGGCCGGCTCCTGCAGTGTCCCGGGGTGCCTACCCCCGGGACACTGTAGTTTGCTATGGCAGGACGGGAGCCTCGCAGCTCCCGTCCTGCCATAGCAAACTGCTTTGGATATTGGAAGAGAGAGCAGGGAAACCTGCTCTCTCTTCCAATATCCAAAGCCGACAGCTTTCCACATGGGGAGCTGCATCTTAGCAGCTCCCCATGTGTAAAAGCAATGCCGGCTCCCAAGGGACGCGGGGAGCCGGAGGGACTGTGGGGGCTTGGGGACCCCCCACAGTCCCCAACGGAGAGGGCCAGCCCCGGGGGATGGGGTCCCCGGGGCAAGTAGTGGCTCGGGAGGGGGCCACGCGGCCCCCTCCCCAAAGTTTAAAAAAATTTAAAAAAAAAAAAAGGATATGGCCTGCCCCGGGGATGGGGTCCACGGGGCCTTAAATGGCCAGAGGAGGGGGCCACGCAGCCCCCTCCAAAGAATAAAAATAAAAATAGAGGCCATGCCCCGGGGGATGGGGTCCCCGGGGCCAATACAGGCCCAGGGAAGGGGGCCACGCGGCCCCCTTCCCGTTTAAAAAAAAAAATTTAATTAAAAAAGGGAGTAAGGCCCTGGGGGATGGGGTCCCCAGGGCCCAAAAACAGGAAAAAGTAAGGGGGCTACACAGCCCCCCTTCAGGGGACAAAAAAAAAAAAACGATCGGGCCCGCAGGCCCCGCCCCTTCCTTCACCACTCTGCAAACGCGCCCTGGCGCGTTTGCAGAGGGGAACAATTCCCCTTGAATACTGGGGTCCCTGGGGCCAACTAGCCCACCAGGAACCTCCAGTATGCTCAGGGGCTGCGTTGCAGAGAGGTGTACAGAGGCCACGCCCTTTTACACCTCTCTGCAACGCAGCTCTGTGGCGCTTTTGGATATACCTGTTGGGCTAGTTGGCCCCCAGGGACCCTCAGGATTCAAGGGAGTTAATCCCCGACTTAAAACGCGCCACGGGGCGCGTTTGCACAATGGTGAAGGGAGGGCGGGGCTTCAGGTGACATCTGTGCAAACGCGCCCGTGGCGCGTTTTGAGTTGGGGATTAAATCCCTTCAATCCTGAGGGTCCCTGGGGGCCAACTAGCCCAACAGGTACATCCAGAAAGCGCCACAGAGCTGCGTTGCAGAGAGGTGTAAAAGGGGTGTGGCCTCTCTACACGTCTCTGCAACGCAGCCCCTGGCGCATATTGGAGGTTCCTGGTGGGCTAGTTGGCCCTAGAGACCCTCAGGATTCAAGGGACTTAATCCCCCAACTTAAAACGCGCCACGGGGCGCGTTTGCACAGATGTCACCTCAGGCCCCGCCCCTCCCTTCACCATTGTGCAAATATTCTTCTAAAATCATCCGAAATACGAATTCCGATTTACTCACCTGTTATCAGGAGAGACCTCAGTGCTGCATCTTTCAGCCCAGGACTAATCCTGAAAAGTAATTTTAACCGTACTTACCAGTAACTTGAATTTCCTTCCATAGGATATCATTGCCTGCTTTTTGCTGAAAAAGTTTCTAAGTGTTGATTTTTGAAACATACAAATATTCCTCTAAAATCAGCCGAAATCCGAATTCTGATTTACTCAGCTGTTATCAGGAGAGACCTCAGTGCTGCATCTTTAAAGCCCAGTACTGGTCCTGAAAAGTAATTTTAACCGTACTTACCGGTAACTTGAATTTCCTTCATAGGCTAACATTGACTGGTTTCACTTGGAAATTCTTCTAAGTGTGGAGTTTTGGAACTTTAAAATATTCCTCTAAAATCAGCCGAAATACGAATTCCGATTTACTCACCTGTTATCAGGAGAGACCTCAGTGCTGCATCTTTCAGCCCAGTACTGATCCTCAAAAGTAATTTTAACCGTACTTACCAGTAACTTGAATTTCCTTCCATAGGATATCATTGCCTGCTTTTTGCTGAAAAAGTTTCTAAGTGTTGATTTTTGAAACATACAAATATTCCTCTAAAATCAGCCGAAATCCGAATTCTGATTTACTCACCTGTTATCAGGAGAGACCTCAGTGCTGCATCTTTCAGCCCAGTACTGGTCCTGAAAAGTAATTTTAACCGTACTTACCAGTAACTTGAATTTCCTTCCATAGGCTAACATTGACTGGTTTCACTTGGAAATTCTTCTAAGTGTGGAGTTTTGGAACTTTATAATATTCCTCTAAAATCAACCAAACTACGAATTCCAATTTACTCACCTGTTATCAGGAGAGAACCCAGTGCTGCATCTTTTAGCCCAGCACTGACCCTGAAAAGTAATTTTAACCGTACTTACCAGTAACTTATATTTTCTTCCATAGGAATCCATTGTCTGGTTTTTAGCAGAAAAGTTTCAAAGTGTCGATTTTCACAAACTACAAATATTCCTAAAAAATCGCCTGTATGACTTAAACGCATTCTTTCAACTGTTTACAGGAGATGCACCAGTGCTGGATCCAGGATCCAACACTGAGTAAGAAAAAGTAACGATAACAGTTTTTACCTTCTAAGTGAATTTCCTTCCATAGGATAACATTGGTGATTCTATGAGAAAAGTTTCTAAGTGTCAACTTTTAAAGTACAATAATATTCCTTAAAATCACGACTGTAACCAAAACGCTTTTACTCAACTGTTTACAGGAGATGTCCCAGGACTGAATCTAGGATCCAGTCCTGTGGTTAGAAAAGTAATCCATAAAGTAACTAATTGCATTTAACTAGAAATTCACATTGAGCTGAATGTTGCATTGTGTTTGAAAATGTGTTGCCCATTGCAACAACTGTAACTAATGTACTTAAAAGTCTATTGCCTATGTGCAAAGTATTTAAACTAAAGTAATTCATTCTGAGAAAGTATTTTTGTAATGTAATGTATAATGTAATTACAATGTAATTTAAAAATAAAATATGTAAAAAAAATTGTTTCTAAAAATGTAGTAAATCAGTATGAAAAAATTATATAACAATTAATACATTTAAAAATTGTCATTTACAAAACCTTTGAAATTCACTGAAAAAACCGTAGGTTTCAGACATGTTATAGTTACAAATTAGCATTTAAAAAACCTTTGAAATTCACTGAAAAAACCATAGGTTTCAGGGACGTTATAGTTACAAATTAGCATTTAAAAACCTTTGAAATTCACTGAAAAAACCATAGGTTTTAGGGACAGTTATAGTTAGTTGGACATTGCACTCGTACAAAACCTGTGAAATTCCCCCGTTATAGTTAGTTCAGCTAACTATAACTCGCGCCCCGCAATGCACTGCTGATGACGTCACATATTACATCACTCATGACATGGTCAGTGACATCACTGATGACATCACTGATGACATCTCAAATGACATCACTGATGACATCACTGATGACATCATCCATGTGATAATTTCATGCATCTTCTCACACCCTAATATAACCTTTGATACACCCACTCTAAATTACAGACTGCCATTCGCAAAACCATAGACACTCCAACACCAATAACTACATACCCACTCACTGATTCTTAGGTCTACACACACACATCCACTCACTCACCCGTACAGTCACTCATACTTATGGTCACTCAGTACAGGACTATCATATGCACTCATACTCCTATATAGACACTCAAACACCGCCACTCATCCATAGAGGTACTCACACACCTAGTCAGTCATGCAAATAATTAAACACAATACCATTTACTCACCTATACAGTTATACACACACCAGCTCACTTACTTATACAAATACTAGCACATTCTTACGCTCTTATACAATCACTGATACAAGCACACACTCATCCATACAGCCACTATCACAATCACTCACTCTCGCTTATAGCTATTTATATACTCCAACACACATATATACTGCCTTTCACATATGTAGTTACTCACACATGTACCACTGGGACATACATTCACTCACTAACACACTCTTACACACACTTACCCACCCATACAGTCTATCACAGATGCACTCTTGAAACCATCCACCCAGTGAATCACCCACTCACACATCTATGCACAGAGTCGCACACACCCCTCCCACACAAACACTCAGGCACCCATACAGATACTCACACAAGCATTCAATAACTCATATAGACACTCATGTAGCTATTCACAAACACATGCAGCCACTTACACAGCAACAGACAGACGGATACAGACATTCACCCAGTTTAGTCACTAACCCATGCATTCAGTAAGATACGTTAAATCACTCACTTATACAGTCAGTCATGCACCTACTAAATCATCCATACAGACACTTACACACCCACTCATTCTTCAATACGTCTTTTCCTATATATATTAAAAATATTTAAACTTTACAGAAACACACAGTCACTGGATGATGTCATCAGTGATGTCATTTGAGATGTCATCAGTGATGTCATCAGTGATGTCACTGACCATGTCATGAGTGATGTAATATGTGACGTCATCAGCAGTGCATTGCGGGGCGCGAGTTATAGTTAGCTGGACTAACTATAACGGGGGAATTTCACGGGTTTTGTACGAGTGCAATGTCCAACTAACTATAACTGTCCCTAAAACCTATGGTTTTTTCAGTGAATATATATATATATATATCCATGAACAGCAAGCCACCGCCGCCGCTCCTCTCGCCCCTGGGTGCTCACTCCCGCGGTGGTGAGCCGCAATCAATTGAAACGAAGAGGCATGTCCTTCTCATGCCTGAGTGGAAAGCACACACAGGAGCCGTATTAGAGTAAAGTGCTTTATTGTGCAGACCCCCTGCACCGACAGACGCGTTTCGCCTCGCAGCTTTGTCAATGTCAGTTTAAACCGTGCAAAACCAGCAGTATTTCATTGCTTGAAATGTCACATGATATTTCATTGAAATGGTTGACGGACTTCCATAGCTTAAATGCTAAAATTCATGGCGGCCATCTTAACACGTCTTTCTAAATTTCTAAGCATTACTGCCGTAAAAAAGTGTTAAAGTGCTTATTAGTGAATTAAAAACTCTTACACATAGGTGAACATTGTTTCGTCAACAATTTACAAACAAATACGATGATTATTATCTCGCATATACATACAGTTCATTATGTTTTTTATATAAGGAAAATTAGTATTTATAATTTCTTTCACATCCTGTATGTTATTTCATAAAGTTCACTCTTTTGTGTGTTTATTAAGCCCTGAATGGGCATTCGCATGTCAGGTTTTTTAGAGGGAAGTGAGGAGTACAGAGAGGTGAAAAGAGGAAGATATGAGGAAGAAGGGGGCAATTCTAGTTACAGCTATGGCACCCTATTATAGGTGTACCCAAAGTTCCTCATCATTATTTAGCCCTATAGGGGCCTTTGTTTGGAGATCAATAATGTATTTTGATTCCAAAACACGCAATGTTTTAATTCTATCACCTCCTCTCTCTTCAACCCCTACTCTGTCTATACAGAAGAATTTCAACTGATCTCGATTGCTTTTGTGAAACTTTTCAAAGTGGCGTGCAACTGGATAATTTTTGTCCTTGTTTGTTATCGCACGCATGTGCTCAAGAACACGTTTTTTGGTGGGATGGATTGTGCTTCCTATATATTGCCTGGAACATGGACATTCCAGGCAATATACCGTGTAGTCTGAGTTGCAGTTTAGGAATTGTTTGATGTTTCTTAGAGGCCTAGGGTCCCCTGGTCTCCCTTTATAGCTTGTTACTTTATTGCTATATTTGCATGCCTTGCAATGCATGCATGGATAAAATCCTGCTGCACCGATTTTATTTTTTACCGTTGGTACAACATCATAGTGGCTGTGGACAAGATGATCTTTAAGTGATTGACTTCGCTTGTATGTTATCAAGGGGTAAGCTGGAATAACGTTTTTAAGCACATTGTCTGTTTTAAGTATGTGCCAGTTCTTCTTAAATATGTGAACTATGTCCCCCGATTTTTCACTGTAGTTTGTTATCATTCTGGCCGATCCTTCTTGTTGAACATTGTCTTTTACTTTGGCAACCAGTAGATTGCTTCTCTCTACTTTGTCTACTCTGTCGCTTGCCTGTTTTAAAATTGAGTTGGTATAGCCTCTTCTTTTAAATCTCCCCAAAGCCTCTTCCTCGCTTGCTGGAAATCTTGTTCGGTCGAACAGTTGCGTTTAAGACGCAATAATTCCCCATATGGGATATTGTTCACCTGGCTCTTGGGGTGATGACTAGCTGCGTGTAACACAGCGTTGCCTGCTGTGGGCTTTCTATATAGGCGTGTTTGCAGCGTATCTTGTTCCACAAATACTTCTAGATCTAAATAATTCACTGATTTATCACTGATATGGCTCGTGAACTGTAAATTACATTTGTTCTTAGTTAGTGAGGTAATGTACTCCTCAGCCGAGGATCGACTCCCCCACCAAACAATAATAAGGTCATCTATGTACCTTGCCCATAATATTGTATTCTCCATCCATTTCTCGTGGTGTCCCCCCCAGGCCACGTGCTTCTCCCACCAGCCCACGAAGAGATTCGCGTAGCTGGGGGCGAAGCACGTGCCCATGGCTGTCCCCCGTAGTTGTTTATACCGGTCCCTGCAAACAAAAAGATATTATTGTCTAAACAGTAAGTGATCATTTGGAGAAGCATCAAATTATGTTTTTGGAATTGGAGCGATCTTTTATCAAGAAACCACTTTACTGCTGTTACACCGTCTGTGTGGTTTATACAGGTGTACAGACTGGTAATGTCCAAAGTGATGAGTAGCATGTCTGTTTCCCATACAATCCCCTCTATGAGTCTTAAAAAGTCCTGGGTATCTCGAATATAAGATACCAAGTCTTTAACCAGAGGGGCAAGAAAGAAATCAATATAAATTGATGTGTTTTCTAACAAACTGCTGATAGAAGCAACAATAGGTCTTCCTGGGGGTTAACAGGATCTTTATGTACTTTTGTGAGGTGGTAGAATGTTGGAATGACTGGACATTCACAGTGTAGGAACATGAATTCATCATTATCCAACATTCCTTCGTCTTTCCAACCTTGTAAAAAGCATGATATCCTTTGATGCTTTCCAAGTATTCCACCCTCTTGATCCTCATGTAGCATTCTTTATCCTCCAACTGTCTCATGGCTTCCTTGTGATATTGTGTTTTATTTAAGATGACAATGTTGCCTCCTTTGTCGGAGGGTTTTATTTCTATGGTTGTGTCGGCTTTCAGTGTCTTGATGGCTTCCCATTGCTTTCTTGGAATGTTGTAACGACAATTCTTTCTGTTTTTAGAATTGTCTAAGCTTTTGAGATCTGCCAATACTGACTCATTGAAAACATCAATAGCATCAAAAGGAGACTGTGGAATTACACGTGACTTATTCTTAAGTTTACTATGTCCGCTGGATTGTGTTATTCCCGCTTCTTCAAGGCGTATTTCCAGATTATCCGTTTCAACATGTCCGTCTCTGTTGGTATCCAAAGTTTCTAGAGCCATGAGGGCTTCCAAATCATGGCCAGTTAGATAGTCGGAGGTCTGTTCTCTTTGGCTTGCTCCCCCAGATGTTATTTCTTTTTTGGGGTGCAGGATAAAGATTTTTTGTAATTTTAATTTCCTTGTATATCTGAACAGATCAATCCTGGTCTGCACAAAATTGTATTGCGATGTGGGACAGAAGGTCAGGCCGAGCTGTAAGATCTTAGTTTCCTCTTGGTTTAGTGGTCTGTTTGAGAGATTGATTACAGTTTTCTGATCGTCCTGATTTACCATTTGCCCTTTTTGCCCCGACTGCGCGTGACTCTTGGGTTTGGTGTTTCCTCTCCTACCCCTCTTGCCCCTCCTTGTTTTGCGCCTTTTGTCTGTCCCTGTGGTGGGGGATGTGTTCTTTGCATCGGTCTTTGCCGGGTTTCCCTTATTAACTGATATTCCTGAAAATAAGGTGATTCGTTGTTGCCCCTCTGGCCTCTGTAGCCGCTGATTGTTCCCCCTCCGAGGTCTCTACCTCTGATTCGGAGGTCTCTTTATTTGCGGAACTTGTGGCGCCTTGTTGTGTCATCCTCTTTCTTGGGGCATCAAATTTATGTGCAAAAGTTAAAATACGGCCGGTCAGATAATCCTGTTCATCCCTTTGAAATGTTATCTGTTTCCTGCGTTTAATCACAGCTTCATAATCCTTGAGACGTTTTGTCATAGCTCCTCTTAGTCCATCACTTTGTTTCACATCTTTGTCCTTTTTTATCATCTCTTCTAGTTTTTGAATTTCTGCCAGATATTTCTCCCGGTCTCTCCAGGCGTATTTTACAAGTATTGTCACCATACCTTTCGCGGATCCTGCAGTATGTTCCGCCCATTCTTTTAAAAGTTCAGGGTCCGGGTTTTCATAGGATGGGACCGTTAAGATGCGTAAACCTCTGGGAACACGATCACAGTCCAAATATCTTTGCAAGGAGGTGGCCTCCCACCACTTTCGGATTTTGCGTTCTTGAGCTTTTTCTACATTTTTAAACAGTATCACCAAATTGTTTGTGGGGGCATTCGTAGTAATGCTATTTTTGCTTTGTATAGTTCTGATGCCTCCCACGGGTTTAAAAATATCCGCTGCTGCCTCCTCCCTCTCCCTGATGCTTGACATCGCAGTCAGTATTTAAAGCTTTTGCACAGTTCTTTAAGGCTTAACGGGGGTCTGCACACTCTACGCTCCCCTTCGGGGTGAGTAGCCAGTTAATAAGGGAAACCCGGCAAAGACCGATGCAAAGAACACATCCCCCACCACAGGGACAGACAAAAGGCGCAAAACAAGGAGGGGCAAGAGGGGTAGGAGAGGAAACACCAACCCCAAGAGTCACGTGCAGTCGGGGCAAAAAGGGCAAATGGTAAATCAGGACGATCAGAAAACTGTAATCAATCTCTCAAACAGACCACTAAACCAAGAGGAAACTAAGATCTTACAGCTCGGCCTGACCTTCTGTCCCACATCGCAATACAATTTTGTGCAGACCAGGATTGATCTGTTCAGATATACAAGGAAATAAAAATTACAAAAAATCTTTATCCTGCACCCCAAAAAAGAAATAACATCTGGGGGAGCAAGCCAAAGAGAACAGACCTCCGACTATCTAACTGGCCATGATTTGGAAGCCCTCATGGCTCTAGAAACTTTGGATACCAACAGAGACGGACATGTTGAAACGGATAATCTGGAAATACGCCTTGAAGAAGCGGGAATAACACAATCCAGCGGACATAGTAAACTTAAGAATAAGTCACGTGTAATTCCACAGTCTCCTTTTGATGCTATTGATGTTTTCAATGAGTCAGTATTGGCAGATCTCAAAAGCTTAGACAATTCTAAAAACAGAAAGAATTGTCGTTACAACATTCCAAGAAAGCAATGGGAAGCCATCAAGACACTGAAAGCCGACACAACCATAGAAATAAAACCCTCCGACAAAGGAGGCAACATTGTCATCTTAAATAAAACACAATATCACAAGGAAGCCATGAGACAGTTGGAGGATAAAGAATGCTACATGAGGATCAAGAGGGTGGAATACTTGGAAAGCATCAAAGGATATCATACTTTTTTACAAGGTTGGAAAGACGAAGGAATGTTGGATAATGATGAATTCATGTTCCTACACTGTGAATGTCCAGTCATTCCAACATTCTACCACCTCCCAAAAGTACATAAAGATCCTGTTAACCCCCAGGAAGACCTATTGTTGCTTCTATCAGCAGTTTGTTAGAAAACACATCAATTTATATTGATTTCTTTCTTGCCCCTCTGGTTAAAGACTTGGTATCTTATATTCGAGATACCCAGGACTTTTAAGACTCATAGAGGGGATTGTATGGGAAACAGACATGCTACTCATCACTTTGGACATTACCAGTCTGTACACCTGTATAAAGCACACAGACGGTGTAACAGCAGTAAAGTGGTTTCTTGATAAAAGATCGCTCAAATTCCAAAAACATAATTTGATGCTTCTCCAAATGATCACTTACTGTTTAGACAATAATATCTTTTTGTTTGCAGGGGACCTGTATAAACAACTACGGGGGACCGCCATGGGCACGTGCTTCGCCCCCAGCTACGCGAATCTCTTTGTGGGCTGGTGGGAGAAGCACGTGGCCTGGGGGGGACACCACGAGAAATGGATGGAAAATACAATATTATGGGCAAGGTACATAGACGACCTTTTTATTGTTGGGCGGGGGAGTCGATCCTCGGCTGAAGAGTACATTACCTCACTAAATAAGAACAAATGTAATTTACAGTTCACGAGCCATATCAGTGATAAATCAGTGAATTATTTAGATCTAGAAGTATTTGTGGAACAAGATACGCTGCAAACACGCCTATATAGAAAGCCCATAGCAGGCAACGCTGTGTTACACGCAGCTAGTCATCACCCCAAGAGCCAGGTGAACAATATCCCATATGGGGAATTATTGCGTCTTAAACGCAACTGTTCGACCGAACAAGATTTCCAGCAAGCGAGGGAAGAGGCTTTGGGGAGATTTAAAAGAAGAGGCTATACCAACTCAATTTTAAAACAGGCAAGCGACAGAGTAGACAAAGTAGAGAGAAGCAATCTACTGGTTGCCAAAGTACAAGACAATGTTCAACAAGAAGGATCGGCCAGAATGATAAACTACAGTGAAAAATCGGGGGACATAGTTCACATATTTAAGAACTGGCACATACTTAAAACAGACAATGTGCTTAAAAACGTTATTCCAGCTTACCCCTTGATAACATACAAGCGAAGTCAATCACTTAAAGATCATCTTGTCCACAGCCACTATGATGTTGTACCAAGGGTAAAAAATAAAATCGGTGCAGCAGGATTTTATCCATGCATGCATTGCAAGGCATGCAAATATAGCAATAAAGTAACAAGCTATAAAGGGAGACCATGGGACCCTAGGCCTCTAAGAAACATCAAACAATTCCTAAACTGCAACTCAGACTACACGGTATATTGCCTGGAATGTCCATGTTCCAGGTGATATATAGGAAGCACAATCCATCCCACCAAAAAACGTGTTCTTGAGCACATGTGTGCGATAACAAACAAGGACAAAAATTATCCAGTTGCACGCCACTTTGAAAAGTTTCACAAAAGCAATCGAGATCAGTTGAAATTCTTCTGTATAGACAGAGTAGGGGTTGAAGAGAGAGGA
Organism: Calotriton arnoldi; assembly: GCA_963921515.1. NCBI lineage: Eukaryota > Metazoa > Chordata > Amphibia > Caudata > Salamandridae > Calotriton > Calotriton arnoldi. The sequence goes on along the minus strand of CAWUFW010007262.1, from coordinate 691,555 downwards.
GGTGATAGAATTAAAATATTGCGTGTTTTGGAATCAAAATACATTATTGATCTCCAAACAAAGGCCCCTATAGGGCTAAATAATGATGAGGAACTTTGGGTACACCTATAATAGGGGTGCCATAGCTGTAACTAGAATTGCCTCCTTCTTCCTCATATCTTCCTCTTTTCACCTCTCCGAACTCCTCACTTCCCTCTAAAAAACCTGACATGCGAATGCCCATTCAGGGCTTAATAAACACACAAAAGAGTGAACTTTATGAAATAACATACAGGATGTGAAAGAAATTATAAATACTAATTTTCCTTATATAAAAAACATAATGAACTGTATGTATATGCGAGATAATAATCATTGTATTTGTTTGTAAATTGTTGACAAAACAATGTTCACCTATGTGTAAGAGTTTTTAATTCACTAATAAGCACTTTAACACTTTTTACGGCAGTAATGCTTAGAAATTTAGAAAGACATGTGTTAAAATGGCCGCCATGAATTTTAGCATTTAAGCTATGGAAGTCCGTCAACCATTTCAATGAAATATCATGTGATATTTCAAGCAATGAAATACTGCTGGTTTTGCACGGTTTAAACTGACATTGACAAAGCCGCGAGGCGAAATGCGTCTGTCGGTGCAGGGGGTCTGCACAATAAAGCACTTTACTCTAATACGGCTCCTGTGTGTGCTTTCCACTCAGGCATGAGAAGGACATGCCTCTTCGTTTCAATATATATATATATATATATATATATATATATATATATATATATATATATATATATATATATATATATAGATATCTCTATATATATATATAGATATATATACCATCAAAAGCGGTTCTCCTTCACGGACTACTCACGCAGCGGCACAACAAACAGGTGCCATCCAAGTTTCATTTTCCAATTTTTTCTTTTTCTTTTTCCATTTTCTTAGGTGAATGCCGCATATTCATGTGGCACAAATAAAACAATGACCGACGCGTTTCAGCTGATGCCTTTAACTAGGTCTCCCAGTCATCACAGTATGTAGCATTCTTATACCAGTTCTTTCTTCATTTTGATGACCCTCAAACACTAGAGCTCCAACATTACAAAAACTAGAATGGCAAACATCAACCTCCATTAACTTCATTAACATTTCTCTCAAGTACTTCTGAAATACATTCTTTCTAAAATGTTTTATCTGTCACCAAGTGCGATAATTGTCCAATTACTCTAAAACCCATTTATGTTTGAATATAAGATGTGCCATGAATCCACATCTTGGTTCATTAAATGTGGGTGATGCATCATTTATAATATCACATGTGAGAATTACATATAAAAACCACATATCGGATTCATATATATTCTGGGGTCGTAAATACATCTGGTTCGAAACCGCCATTTGACTTCTTTACCTAATTATTCATTTATCCAAAGTGCATATTGCCTATAAAATGCACAGTGCCAGATCCCCATAACCTGTGATATGCAGACCTTCTCACATGATATATAAAAAATAAATATATTCCATATACTATTTCACCCCATGAGCTTGTATGATCTCAAATCTTACACAATAGATAAAATGCACAACATATGATCATAATCATTCCTACAAATGTAGCCCTTATGTCTTAATTTATACACAGTATATAAATGCACAATGTTTGATCATAATCATTCCTACAATTGTAGACCGTGTAGGGGTACTCCTAAGTGCATTATCTGGGTATTATAGAAAATATTCAGTTTCGTAACTATGGGAATCCAATATACACAACCGTAAAGGTCTTTACAATGCAAATAAAGTGCATTTTTAAAGTGCATAAGTGCTCCTAAATTTGATAATGTATGATTATAATCACTCCTATGATTACAATTCTACCAGATTTACCATTAGGTCCATACTCCAAATACTATAAACGTATTCAATTTTTGATTGCATATGATCTCATCAATCTCCACTAGGGCTACCATTGAGCACATTTTCTGAGTGTCATTAAGGACATCCATCTTCCTAATTGTATCAAATCTGGTGTGTATAATCCATCTGAAAGGTGCAAAGTGCTCATAAGGTGCATATTACTTAAACCATAGCCACAACCACTCTTGCAATTGTAGATCCACCAGAATTACCATTGGGCATTCCATTCAATTATTGCAAAAAGATATTCAATTTCTAAAAGCATAGAATCTAATGAAGATTTATTAAAGCTACTATTGGGTTCACCATGCAAGTATCATCAAAGACCCTCATTGTCTTACATGCATGAAATTTGGCGTATATAACCCATCTGAAAAGTGCATAATGTTGATAAAGTGCATATTACCCGAGTCATGAAGACCCCATAAAACAATTCTACTAGATGAGAAAAAGAAAGAGACATACTAATCATGGCATCTTGCCATGATTCCCTTGCACCCCAGATAAAAGCATAATGTATCTTTCAAATCCTCCATTGACATTTTACACGTCCTTGATCTTCAAATTAATTAATAGATATCCCATAACACACAGGTGACAGTATATATATATATACACACACACAACAAATATATAATATGGTGTACTGCTCTCTCTGGGCTGGTTTCCTTTGGACTGGGATGAGCTGGGGATCCTTATTTCCATCCATCCCTGGATGCAGTCCACTATCTTCCAACCTAACGGAGGCTTGCAAACGAAGAACAACACTGACAAGCTACACACACCAGACACAAGCAAACGAAGAACCGCACTGACAAGCTACACACACCGGACACATGCAAACGAAGAACAGCACTGACAAGCTACTCACACTAGACACATGCAAATGAAGAACAGCACTGACAAGCTACTCACAACGGACACACGCATGACCAGACTTGGGATCGGAAAACAGTCGGAATACCGTGGTCTTAACCACAAGTGTTCCGACTCTGCAAGCTAAACCACGCTTGCCTTAACTACGCATATGCATGGTTAAGGCAATGCGCGGTCTAGCTGCTGGGGACGGAAGCAGGAAGACCTTGCAGAAAGAGATCCGCAGTGAGGTAAGTGGGGCGGGGTGTAGTTTTCTGGGATTGGGGGGTCAGGGTAGTTTTGTGAGCTGGGGGGGTCGGGGTAGTTTTGTGAGCTGGGGGGTCGGGTAGTTTTCTGGGTTGGGGGTGGGTGGGGGTAGTTTTCTGGGCTGGGAGCTCGGGGTAGTTTTCTGGGCTGTGGGGGTCGGGTAGTTTTCTGGGCTGAGGGTGAGTCGGGTAATTTTCTGGGCTGGGGTGGGTCGGGTAGTTTTCTGGGCTGGGGGGTCAGGGGTAATTTTGTGGCCTGGGGGTGGGTCAGGGTAGTTTTCTGGGCTGTGGGTCGGGGGTAGTTTTCAGGGCTGGGGGGTTGGGGTAGTTTTCAGGGCTGGGGGGTCGGGGTAGTTTTCTGGGCTGGGGGGTTTGGGGCTAGTTTTCAGGGCTGGAGGGTTGGAGGTAGTTTTCAGGGCAGGGGGTTCAGGCTAGTTTTCAGGGCTGGGGGGGTCAGGGGTAGTTTTCAGGGCTGGGGGTCGGAGTAGTTATTAGGGCTGGAGGAGGGTTGGGGTAGTTTTTTAATTAGGGGTTAGGGTATGAGTCCTAAGGGGAGGGGAATGGGTATTCAGAGTAGTTTTTAGGTCTTAGGGGAGGGCGGGGTAGTTTTTAGGGCTGGGTCAGGGCTGGGCTGGGTCAGGTTAAGGGACAGGGTTAAGGGACAGGGTTTTAGACCTCAGGGCAGGTGGAGGGAAATGGGTAGTCGGGTGTATTTTTAGGGCTTAGGGGAGGGTGGGTAGTTTTTAGGGTTGGAGGGTTGGGGTAGTTTTTTAAAATAGGGGTTTGCCTAAGGGCAGTCGAAGGGGTTGGGGTAGTTGTATGGACAGCGCAAGGGGTTGGGAGGGGGTCAGGTGGGTGTTTAAGGGTTAGGAACAGCGTTGGGGTTGGGAGGGGTTAGGGGTATTTGTACCTCAGGGCGGGGAGGGGGTGGGGGAGTTTGTAGCTTAGGGCGGGGGGAGGGGGGGCACGACCTTAGCCACGCATACCCCTTTACCATTCATGCCCTTTATGACGAAATTACATGGTAAAGGCATGCGTGGTAAAGGAATGCGTGGTTAAGACGCATTTGTGGTTTAGGCTGCGTGGTAGAGGCACGCGTTGTTTATCCAGTCGTGCCTCTATCATACAATCCTCAGGATCAGTTCTTCTCTGCATACACGTGGAATAATGCTTATATGGAACAAATGTCAAAACGCAATGTTTGCATTGGTGTTTCTATTGTATTGCACACGCCTCACTGGGATCGATGTTTTATTTACTTAATAAAGGTATTTCTAGAGAGCGGACCTGGCCATATGGACAATGAACGGGGTTCTCTACAAGCACAAACAGCAAGGATTCGAATGGGATGAAGAGAATGCGCACAGTGGTGAAAGAAAGAAACAAAATGATTCTACAAGGTGGAGCACGAAGAGGTGAGTCTCTAGGTCTTTTCGGAAGTAGAAATGAAACATTTTAGTAGGGCTGACTCATGGGGACGAAACTATAAGGTCAACAAGACAACGGCAGAGGGAAGCGACAGCAGTATGCGGAGCACGGGTGACCTACTAAGAAAGGTTTTGGGCATACATTATAATTTCCTGCAAAGAGAGTATATGTCCCCCGTGAGGCTTCGCCGGATAGATTCAATCCGACCACATGAATGCCCTAGATGTCACGGGAGGCGAGTGGGGTTTTTGCATTTGGCGTCGGAATTCCCGGAGGTGCTACAATTTTGGCATGGTGTGGTGGCAAGGGTGTCGGGGAGTGGGTATCCGAGTGGAGGCTAGCCCTGCGCGGTGTCTTTTGGGACAGATACCAAAGTGTAGGAAAAGTAAGATGGCCTATAAACTGCTGCAATTGGTATTGGTGCTTGCCAGACGGCGGGTAGCGATATACTGAATGAGCCCACGAGTACCGACACTAGAAGGGTGGATGAGAGATGTGGGTGAGTGGTCACTTGCTGAAGAGCTGCATATGAAGACTTGTAGAAAGGATGATAAACTGGAGGAGGACCTTGAACAGTGGAGAGAATTATGCAGGACATTGGAAGTGAGCAGGCAGACACGTCAGAAAATGATGGTGCAGAGTAATGTAATAATCTTATTATTGTGTCGACACGTGACAGGCTGGTGGAGGTGTCCGCCTTCGTTAACATGATTTGTATATCATCTATTTCCTCTCGCTATGTTTAATGGAAATGAATGATGTATCGCTGGAGATCTGCATGTTTCAAGAAAAAGATTATAGATGATTGTATAGCAAACGTGTGTACAACCGACCAGCTGGAAAATAAAACCTAATAAATAAAGTTGTTAAAAAAAAAAGAAAGGTTTTGCGCAATGGCAATTACTTTTTAAGAAATAGAAATTGGGCACCGCGGGTGTCTATCTTACAATCTTGCTGCCGTAACCATAAAAAAAAATCAGGTGGGTATCTCCGTTGAAAATAACCCATCCATAACATATGCCTCCTCCTGAAGGGCAACACAATAATCGTCCAAAGAAAGATTCGTTGTTTCAGAAATAGCTTGTAGTCCACCCCTGCAGCAACACATCAGCACTAGTAGGGGGCAGTGTTGTCACGAACTACTAGTCTCCAGCAGTGAGACTCACGAACTCGCTCCCTTCTGTTCACTGGATTAAATGATCACCATTTGGGAAGTTTTACATTTATTGTTCCTATTGATATTTGACCCTCTTGAAGGGAGTGAGGGGAGTTACTGACATTACTCTAGGGGAGGAGAAGGCCAGGCGCAGCATGTGGTTGTGGCCCAGTAGAAAAAGTTTAATATGTACATCGAAGGCAGGTTGTGATAATGAGCTTTATGGTGAAAATATAAAGTATTTTAAACGAAGACTGAGAAAACCCCACTTTCTAAAATTCACGTGAAAGGTCTGTGCTTTCCCAACACCACAAGAAGCAGAATCCTGTGAATTGAACACTTATGATGTCACAGGCCCTGCAATGCGATGTCACGAGACACAGGATACGTGCAGAGGAGAAGCCTCCACTGCAGCAGAGATAAAAGGACCGACTGCTGTTGGGGTACTATGTCAGGTGGGATGCGTTCTCTTTCAGGCTAATCGCAAGACCGTCTTTGTGAGGAAGTAGTTCGATTTTCTCAAGAACTGCAGAATACCCGTGACTTGCCAGCTCTCCCTGTTAAATTGAAACACATGGTATCACCCACAAAGTGGTGATGTATGATGACACGGTGAAAAGTCTCCATTGTGACGAGCCCTTGGTATAAAAGGCTGGTAACCAGCCTCGCCCGCTGTCGAGGAGGACCACTGCTAGCAATGAGAGGTCGTAGCCGAGGGTCTGAGCCGGCTCCAAAAACAAGGGGTGCAGGGGTGGGTGCACGGGGACAAGGTAAGTGAATAAACCAAACGGAAACAACTGAAAATCGGAATGAAAACTGAACTGGAAACGCAACTGAAAACTAAATTGAAACGGACTTGAAATGCCAATTTACCTTAATCCATAATTTCTTCACCCCTTCTTGAAACCCACAGCCCCTTCTTCCCTTCCGAGCCTTATATTTCACATTTACAAACCAATCCCTTCCTGTGTCTCCGTATGCCTCCCTTCCACATTCGTCCACTTCCCTTTTACAACCCAACCACTTCATTGATCTCTCCTTCCCTTCCTTCACCACATATTGCTTATCACCCCTACTCTCCAGTTCCTTTCCTACCACTGCTCTCTTTTCATTTGACTTGATTCCCTTCCCTCTCTTCCTTACCCCTACTCTCTACTCTCATCCCATTTCCTGTAGCCTTGGGAAACCCAATACATCAATTCCTCTCTTCCCAGCACCTTTAAATTCCATTCTGTACCCAGCACTTCCCTTACCCTATCCACTCTTTTCCTTACCCCTCACCTCCCCTTACTTTCCACTTCAGCATTCTTACCTTTTGTCATTCTTTCCGTCCTCCTTTCCTCCCTTACCCATTCCATCTTGCTTTTCATCCACTTCCTTCTCCCACCCCTTGTACTGCACACCCTCCCTTTCTCTTTCCCTTTTCACCCCTTCCGAGCTCAACCCTGCTCCCCACCTTCCATACCAATCTATTCCCTTATATACCCTTCCACAGCTGCTTTTTATCCTCCCTATCACATCCTTTACCTTCACTTTTCCTAACCACTCCCTTCCGTCTACTTCCCATTCCCTTACTTTCTCATGTGGAGTAAACATTTCCTTCCCTCCCATTCCCCTGCCACCCCCCTTGACCTCCCTTTCCCTTCCCCAGTTCTCTTCTCTTCTTTCGGTCTCTCTCTATCTCCCCTCTCCTTCCACCCACTCACCGCCCCTTCCCTATCTTTCCCCTCCCTTTCCCGATCTCTCCCCGCCCTTCCCTTTCCTTTCCTTCACTTCCCTTCCTTCTCTGTCTCTCCTCTCCTCTGCCCTTTCCACACCCTCTTCCGACCCCTTCCCTTCTGTATGTCCTTCTCCTCTCCTCTCCCCTTCCGTTCCATACTTCCATATCTTTCCACTTCCCGTCCCTTTCTTTTGTATCTCTTCTATACTCTCCCATTCCCTATCTCTCCCCTTCACTCCCCTTACCATTTCCCTTTCCTTCCAATTCCCTTTTTCTTCCCTTCCATCCCCCTTCCCTTCCCTCTCCTTCCCTTCCTTTTCCCTCTTTATATCTCCTCTACCATTCCCCTTCCCCTCACTCTCCTCACACCCCTTCCGTTCTCTATGCACTCCCCTCGTTTTCTCCTCCCTCTTCACTTCACTTCACTTCCCTTTTCATTTCATTTCCCTTTCCGATCTCTACTTTCCTTTTCACTGCTCTCTTCTCTCCTCTCATCTCTGCTTCTTTTACCTTCCCTTCTGTTCTCTTCCCTCCTTACCTTTCTCTTACATCCTTTCCCCTTTAATCCCCTCCCCTCCTCACCCCTTCTCTATCTCACCCCTCCCCTCCCTTCCCCACCCTTTCCTTACTCTTCCCTCTCCCCTTCCCTACCTTTCCTTTCCCTGCCCTTCTCATATCCCTTCCTTTCCCATATCCCTTTCCATTTCACTTTCCTATCTCTCCTCTCCGCTTCTCTCCTCGCCACTCCTCTCCTCGACTCTCACCTTCCTTTCCCTTCCTTTTATTCCTACCCTATCCCTTCTATCCTTTCCCCAATCATCTCCTTTCCTCCTCTGCTTTTCCCTATCGCACCCTTCCATCCCTTCCCTTCCCATTTCACTTCCCTACCCTTAGTTTCCACCCTATCTCTCTATCCTTTTCCCTTTCCATCCCTTCCCTTCCCCATCCCCTCCTTTCTTCTTTATCTCATCACCCCTCCGCCTTCCAAATTCTCATTTCCCTTTCCTTCCCATTTCCCTGATCTTTCCTTCCCTCCCATTCCTCCTTGCCTTCCATTCCCTACCTTTTCCCTCTTTATGTCTCCTCTACCATTCCCCTTTCCTTCACCTTCCCTGCTCCCATCCACACCTTCCCTTGACTATGCACTCCTCTCCTCTTCCCTCCCCCTTCACTTCCCTTCAATTTCCATATCACTTCCGTTTCCTTTGTCTACTCTCCTTTTCACTGTTCTTCTTTTCTCTCCACTCCTCTGCTTCTTTTCCCGTCCCTTCTCTTCCCTTCTTTCCCAACCTACCTCTTACATCCTTTCGCCTTTAATCCCCTCCCCTCCTCTCCCTTCCCTATCTCACCCCTCCTTCCCATTTCCCCTCCCCTCCTCTTCCCTTCTCTATCTTCTAACCTCTCCCCTTTCCTCCCTTCCTTTCCCTGACCTTCCCATTTCACTTCCTAAGTCTCCTCTCCTCTCCGCTTCTCTCCTCTCCTGTCACCTTCCCTTCCCTTCCCTCCCCTTCCTTTCATTCCTACCCTATCTCTTCCATCCTTTCCCCTTTCATCTCCTCCTCTCCTCTGCTTTTCCCTATCTCACCCCTCTCATCCCTTCCCATCCCATTTTACTTCCCTACCCTTACTTTCCACCCTATCTCTTCTATCCATTTCTCTTCCATCCCATCCCCTCCCATCCTTTATTCTTCTATCTCACCACTCCCCTGCCTTACCCTTCCCTTCCCTTCACTTCCCTTACCATTTTAATTCCCTTCCCTATGTAATCTCTTCACTCCACTCCCCCCCAGCTTCTCATCCCTCCTTTTCTACCATATCTCTTCTATTATTTCCCCTTCCGTTCCCTCCCCTCGTCTGCCCTTCCCTATCTCACCCCTCTCCTTCCCTCCCTTCACATTCCCTTGCCTTCATTTCCTGTCCCTTCCCATTTCACTTCCCTCCCTTCCTATTCTGTCTATTCTATCATTTTCCCTTCCATCTCCTCTCGTAGGCTCCCCTTCTGTATCTCACACCTCTCCTCTTCCCCTCTCCTCTCCTCTCCTCGCCTTTCCTTTCCTTCTCTTTTCCTTTACCCTCCCATGTCACTTCTTTTCCCTACAGCTCCTCTGATCGTCTCTCCTCTCCACTCCTCTCCCCTTCCATATTCTTCTTTCCAACTCCATCCCTTCTATTCTCCCCTTCCATATCTCACCCTTCGCTCCCCTCCCTTTTCCTTCCCTTCCACCTTCCCTTTCCATTTCACTTCCATATCTCTCCTCTCCTCTCAACTCCTCCCCTCCCCTCTCCTATTCTCTACTCCCCCTCTCCTTCCCTTTTCTTCCCTCCTTCTCTATCTCTTTCTTTCCCCTTCAATCCCCGCTCTTCCTCTCTCTCCCCATCACTTCCCTTCTTGCCTTCATTACTTCCCTATCTCTACTATCCTCTTCTCTTTTCTTCCCTCCTCTTTTCTCTTCCCCTCTCTTCAAAGTATTCCACTCCCCTCCCATCCCCTTCTCCTTCCCTTAGCTTCCCTTCCATTCCATTGCATTCCGCCCTTCCTTACTTCCCTATCTCTCCTCCTCTGCCATCCTCACTTTTCCTTTTATGTCTCCTCTCAGCTACTTTACTCTCACTCCCCTGTTCTTCCCTTCGCACACCTTAACTATCTCTCCTCAATCTTCCCTCCTCTCCTCTTCCCTTCGTTCACAGTTCCTTCCCTTCCCTTAACAACCACCTTCACCTTCCTTTCCCTTAACCAGTTCTTCTTTGTTACACCTGTCAGCCTTAGGGTGGTCTTCCCCCAAACGTTTTGCCTTCCTCCTCCATTTTTGCTGATCTCGTTTTTGCTGGGCTTAGGACTAAAGTGCATGTGCTCCCTTCTTAAAACATGGTAACATTGGCTCATCCCCAATTGTTAGATTTAATTTACTTACAAGTCCCTAGTAAAGAAGTACTATATGTTCCGAGGGCCTGTTAATTAAATGCTACTTGTGGGCCTGCATCACTGGTTGTGCCACCCACTTAAGTAGCACTTTAACCATTCTCAGGCATGCTATTGCAGCCTAGCTATGCAGTTTAAACTGTTGTTTCGACCTGACAAAATAAACCTTTTGCCAGGCCCAAACCTTCCTTTCTAGTACATATGAGTAACCCCAGACCCTAGAGAGCCCAGAGGGCAGGGTGTAGTGTACTTACACAGTAGGACATGTACTTTTAAGTTTTACAAGTCCTGGTAGTGAAAAACTCCTAAATTAGTTTCTCACTACTGCAAAGCCTACATCTCCCACAGGATAACATTGGAGTTATCCTATTACATTTTATAAGTGTAATTTCCAAATGGGAATAGGTAACCAGTTCATGGTTGGTGTCTCTGGAATCCTAATTTAAAACCCTAACTTATGGTGAAGTTGGATTTTAAATTACAGTTTAGAAAATGCCACTTTTAGAAAGTTGCCATTTTCCTGCCTTAGCCATTTAGTGCCCATATCCTGTCTCTGGTCACATGACTGGGTGTATCTGACAGGTGGGCTTTGTGTATTCCTCCTAGACATCCAGACACAATAGGGAGCTTAGGCGTGCCTGGATGGGCCATCAATGGCAGGATGGGAGGGAGGAGCTGGACACAGTCCCACTTACACCTTAATAGGCTGTGTCCTGCCCCCACACAAAGGGCTGCATACCCCCTGTAGTTAGTATGGATACAGGACAGGGAAGGCAAGATGCCTGGGGACTTCAAAGGGAAACCCTCTAGAAGCTTCTTCCCCACTTCAAAGGCACAACTGGGTATAAACACTGGACCTCAGACACCAACACTTCAGAACATTCCTGGACCTGTGGATGCTCTGCCAGGAAGAAGAACTGCTGAGATGCTGAAGGACTGCCACTCTGCCAGACTGCTGCCCTGCTAGACTACTGCCTTTGCTGTGTGGCCGCCTTGCTCTGTTGACCTGGTGCATTCCTGCCTGGGTGAGAAGGAGTAGACCTGCATCTCTTGAACCCAGAACCCCAGAGTGACTCCACGGGCTAATTGGCTGGCCTCCTGACTTCAGCCTCAGGGACAGAAGGCTCCAACAACCTTGCTCCTTCACCTAGACTCTGCAATCTGTGAATCTACCCTGCCAAGTGGTGCCACTCCAGTCCTGGGCCCTTGAAAGTGGGCCTAAGGTGCTCTGCCAGCCTCTGTGGATCCAGCGGAACTGACACATCTACACATCTACTCTGCTGGGCGGCGCAACCCCGAGCAGAACCGACGCATCGCCACTGCTACGTGGATCGGAACCGCCTCAAAAACCCACATCACATTGCAGCCTGTCGCCACATCAGAACCGCTGCGGCAAGATGCATTCTCTGCGCAGGTCCTCGAATCCCTCATTGATGGCAGCCTCAACGGCACTGGACTCCGCATCGCAGCCTTGCTGCTCCTTGGATACGACGCATTGCCTTGGCTTCTCAATGCATCCTCGACTTCAGACTTCGCATCAAAAGCCCTCATCGACAGGATCTTCGACAACAACGCAGCAGGACCTCGCACAGCATCTCCGAACCGATGCAAAGCTTTGGCTGCGCGATGCATCTTCAATGCGGATCCTCACAACACTCTGCAAACCAGGATTTAAGGCACTCTGTTCAGTGGGAGTAACTGGGTTCTAATACCTGGCCTGCGCTCCATCGTGGTCGGCCTGGACTTGTGACGTTGTCTGTGTCCACGCAACCAGATGCCTACAGTTGGCGCTTTACACCTTTTGGTGCTATTTTTACTAAAAGCTTTCAAATTGAATATCTTCGGTTCTACTGATTAGGTTTTTATCGTTTTGGTCTTTTTTGATTTATTAAAAATTACTTTATTTTTCTAAACTGGTGTGGGTCCTTTTGTGGTGTGTTTTCACTGTGTTACTGTTTGAAGTGTTGCACAAACACTTTACACATTGCCTCTGAGTTAATCCTGACTGCTCTGTGCCAAGCTACCCAAGGGTTGAGCACAGGTTAATTTAGGGTTTGGTTGTGACTCCACCCTGAGAAGAATTGTGGTTGCTGCTTGAGGAGGGTTTCACCCCCCTCAACCAGTAACCCTCCTTACATTTTTCATCTCCTTTTTTTCACCTTTCCTTTCCTCTCCTTTCTTTTCCTCTCCTCTCCTTTCCTTTCCTTTCCCTCTCCTCTTCTCCCACTCATTCCCTTCTTTTCCCTTTTTCTTCCATATCCTCTTCTCTCCACTTCCATTCTATTCCCTTTTATCCCCTTAACCTTCCCTCCTCTCCTCTTCACACCCCTGCTATTCCCTTTCATTCTAATTCCACTTCTCTGCCCTTACAATCCTTGCCCTTCCCTTATTTCACTTCACTTTCTCTTCCATTCTCTTCCTTTCCTCTCCTTCCCTCCCTCTCCGTTCCCCCTTCTCTTTTCCTCACTCCCCAACTCTCCTCTCCTCTACCCTTCCCTATCCCCCGTCGCTTTCCTTCTCTTCAATTCCCTTTCTTACCACCATATTTATTCTATCCTTTCCCCTTCCTTGTCCTTCCTGTTACATCAATTCTCTTTCCTTGAATTCCCTTCCCTACCCACCCTTCCATTATTGTTCTTTCTCCTTCCTTCTACCTTTCCTGCCTTTATCTTCCCTTCTATCCCTACACCTATCTTCTACCTTAACATTCCCTTTCCTTCCAATTCCCTGCCAACCACTTCATCCATCTTTCCCTCCTGTCCCTGCCCTCCCCACTCCTCTTTTCTCCTCTCTTCTGTAGCCTTCTTCTCTCCCCTACTGTTCCCTTTTCTTCCCATCCTTTCCTATCAACTTCCCTGCTCCTTACATTTCTTTCTCTTCTCTCCCTTAACTTTCCCTTCCCTTCCACTGCCAAGTCTCTTCACCTCCCTTTCCCCAACACTTTTTCCTTTTTCCTTTCATCTCCTCTCTATCTCTTCTCTATCTCTCCTCTCCCCTTCAGTCTCCTTCCATTCATCACCACCCTATCTCTTCTACACTTTCCCCTTCTGTACCCTCCCCTTCCCTTCTTGTCCATTCTCTTCCTGCCACCTTCCCTATCTTTATCTACTTTCCCTTTCCTTTCTTCCATACAATTCCGTCTCCTCTCCTTTAACATTCCCTTCCATTCCCTTGCCAACACTTTTACCTCTTCTTGTCTTCCCTAGTTATCTCTCCTCCTCTCCACTTCCTTAGCTCCCCTCTTCTCTCCCTATCTCTCCCCTTCCCCTAGTTATTTCTCCTCTCCTCTTCCTTAACTCCCCTCTCCTCTCCCTATCGCCCCACTTCCTACTTTATATTTTTCATTCTTTCCACTTCACTCCCCTCCGCTTCCTTTCCTTCCCTTTCCTTGCCTGGCCTTCCCTCTCCTCTACCTTAACATTCCCTTTCCTGCTATTACCTTGTCAACCCCTAAACCAACCTTCCCCTCCCCTACTCCTCCCCTCCCTCCCATCCTCTCACCTCGCCTCACCTCACCGCCTCTCCTCTTCCTTTCCCTTCTCTCCTGTTATCTTTCTTGCTCCTTACCTTTCTTTCTCCTCTCCCTTTACATTCCCTTGCCAAAGCCCTTAACCTCCCTTTCCCTTACCCAGAAATTTCTCTTCTCTGTTTTTCATTTTCTTTCTTTTCCTTTCCTCTCCTTCTCTGGTCTTCCATTTCTTACCTTTCTCTCCTGTCCCCTTTTGTCTCCTTCCCTTCCCTACCACCCTATCTCTTCTACACTTTTCCCTTCCATCCCCTTTCTTCTCCTTCCCTTCTTGTCCCTTCTGTTCCTGTCACTTTTCCTTCCATTCCCTACCCTTCCCCTTAAGATTCCCTTTCTTTCCCATGCCAATAACTTCACCTCCCTTTCTTTTCTCTAGTTTCCTTTCCACTTTCCTATCTCCCCTCTCTTCTCCCCATCCCATCCCTTCATTTTGCTTCTCATCTTATGTCTTCCATCCTTTCCACTTCCCCCTCCCTTTTCTTTCCCTTCCTTCCCTGCCTCCCTTATTTCTTCTAACCTTTCCCTTTCCATTCCCTCCCCTCCTCCACTTCTCTATCTGCCCCTTGCCTCCCCGTCCCCTTCCCCTTTCCCTTTCCCTTCCCATTTCATTTTCCTTACAATCCCTTCCTTCTCTATCTCTCCTGTACCCTACCCTTCCTTCACCTCCCATACCCTTGCCTTCCCTTCCTTATCTCTCCTCATCTTCTCTTTCCTTCCCTTCCTTTCTACCCTATCTTGTCTATCCTTGCCCCTTCCATTCTGATCCCGTTCTGTCTCTTTCCTTCCTTCCTTCCTTCCTTCCTTCATTCCTTCGGTATCTTTACTGTTCGCTTACCTTCCCTCCTCTTCTATCTCTTGTGTCCTTTCTGCTTACCTCCGTTGCTTTCTGTTCACTTCCCTTCCTTACTTTCCTATCTCTTTCCTTCCCATCGTTCCTTCACTATTTCTTCTACTGTCTCCACTCCCCTCCACTATGCTTCCTTTCCCTAGCCTTCCTTCTCCTTTCCTTTCCTACCCTTCTGTCACGAAGCGGCCCTCCATGATCGGATGGAGGAAGAAGGCGACGGACAGATGCCCCCTTACCTCTCTCCTGTGCTTTGTTTACAGTCACCATGGGAGACACCCATACCGGGTACCAGCGGCCCCTTTAAGGCTGTTCATCACCTCGATGACGTTTTCCCCCATGTGACCCCGTCATGTGACTCCCTCGGGGTGACGTGTGAAGCTGGGCCAGGATTTGACTGGAGAGAGACCAGCTGGGTGTGTCTGTTCCTGAGCCCCCGACTGCCGTCGACACGGAAGGAGGAGACGAGACTCCGGCCACCGCGTCTCGCACACCGCTCCAAGGAGGAACACCAACACCGGAAGGCGATTGCAGGAACTGGAGATACCGCCGCGAGAGGGAGACGGAGACGGACCGAAGAAACCCAGAACACCGCCAAGAAGGGGAACCGGACCCGAACCGGTACCACGAGCACGCCAGCCACGTACCCGGAGGTGCGTGGCTTCCTGAGGTACGTGCCCAACTCCGAGGGTGGTTCGCTAAAAGGGCTAGTGCTATCTCGCAGGAGAATTCCCCGGGCTAGAGGGAGGGTTCCGGTAGTCCCACGCTCCCTTGGCCTCGCACGCGTAATTCACTTGGTGACGGTCCGGGTGCTTACTCCTTCACTCCCCTTTCCCTGCCATATTGGTTACTCAGTAACCCGTCCTGACACAGTTCTTTTCTTTTCTTTTGCTTTGAAAATCGGCGCTGAGACTACGGCCGTCGTCTACGGAAAGGAGGGAAGAATCCTTCTCGACTCCTGCCAGGCCTCCTGATGTTAAGGAGCTAAAGGAACTCGACTGTCTCTTACCTGTTCTCTGAGTCGAAATAATAAAAAAACCCTGTGAACCTGCCTTTTCCTCTCTGGCTCCCTCGTGTTTGTCCACACCTTCCTTTCCTGTTTCATTTCCTCTACAGCTCTTACCCCCCTCCTCCCCCTACACTCTCCACTTGCCCTCTCTCTTGTTGCTTCCCTATCTCATCTATCCTCCCTCCTATCCTTTCACCATCCATTCCCTTCCTTCCCACCTCACCTCTTTTGGCTTTTCCTCTTCCCTTCCTTTCCTTTCCTTCCCTTCCCTTCTGTTCCCTTCATTTTCTTCCTTCCTATCATATCTCTTCCATCCTTTCTCCTCCCCTTCACTTCTTTCCCCCTATCCTCCATGTCTTCTCCCCTCTCTGACCCTTCCCTTCCCTATCACTCCTCTACTCTCCCTTCCCTCTTTTTCCCTTTCTTCCTTCTCTATCTCTCATCTCCTCTACACTTCACACCTATTCTCTCCCCTCTCTTTCCCTTCCTTCATTCCTATCCTATCTCTTCTATCTGTTACTCTTCCCTTCCATCCCATACCCTTCTCTTCCTTCCCACTCTCCTCTCCATCCTCTCTCCTCCCCTCCCCTTTCCTTTATTTCCTCAATTCCATCCCTATCTCATCAATCCCCTTCCCTTCCTTCCCCTGCTTTTGCTATCTCTTCTGTCACCCGCCTCCCCTTCCCATCCTTTCCCTTCCCATAATTTCACTTCACTTCACTTTCCCTCCTTCCTAACCTATCTCACCTATTTTTTCTACCATGATCCCCTTTTCTTCTCTCTCCTACCCTTCCATACCAGTCTCTTTCCTGCCTTTCTTCACTCCTTGCCTAGTGGGTCTGTCCTCTCTGCTTCCCTTTCCCTCCCTCCTTCCCTATTTCTTCTATTCTTTCTGCTTGCCTCCCCTCCCTTTCTGTTCACTTCCCGTCCTTACTTCTCTATCTCTTCCCTTCCCAATCTTTTCCTTCGTCTCCCCTTTGCTTTTATCCCTACCCAACCCTTCCCATTTCCCTTCCTTCCTTATCTCATCTCTTCTACTGCTCCCACCTCTCTCCTCCCTGCCACTCCCCTCCTATTCCCTTCTTTTTCCTTCCCTAACTCATTATCCTCGACTCTCCCCATCCCTTCCTTCCCACCCCATCTCTTCTATCTTTTTCCCTTAACGTCCATTCTGTCCCTTCCCTTTCCCTTTCCTTCCTGCCTACCCTATCTTGGCTATCTTTTTCCCTCCCTTCCTTTCCCTATCTCTTTTCTCCCCTCCACCACCCCTTCCCTATTACTCCTCTCCTCTCCTCACCCCACCCATTCTCTTCCCTCTCCTCCCCTTTATTTCCCTTTCTTCCTTTGCTGTCTATCCTCTACCCCTCACTCGATGCTCTCCCGTTGCTTTCCCTTCCTTCTTTCTTATCCTACCTCTTCTATTGTTCCTCTTCCCTCCCCCTTTCCCTCTCTCCTCTCCCCTCCCCTTCGCTTTCCTTCCCTTACATTTACTTTCTTCATTCCATGACTATCTCATCTATCCCCTTTGTTCACTTCCTATCTTTTCTATCCCCTTTCCTTCTCTTCTCTCCCTTCACATTCCCTTCCCTTTGATTCCCTTGCCAACCACCTTCACCTTCCTTTCCCTTCCCCGGCTCTTTATCCTATCCTCTCCTCTCCTCTCCTTTCCTATCCTTTCCTCTCCTTTCTCCCTTCCCTACACTTTCCTTCTTTCACTATCCTTTCCTCTCCCTTTCCCTTCGCTTCTATCTTCTCCCCTTTCCTCTTATTCCCTTCTATGCCCTTCCCTTCCTTTTTCTTAGCATTCCATTCCTGTCACTTCCTTTACCAACCCCTTTTATCTCACTTTTCCTTCCCCAGATGGCTATTCCTTCCACCTTCCCATCTTCCTTTCCTTTTTGTCCCTTCACTTCTCCTCCCATCCTTTCCTTTCACTCCTCTACCCTTCGCTTCCCTCCCCCTCCCCTTCACTTGTCTTCCCTTCACCATCTCTCCTCTTCTCTGCACTTCTTCTCCTTCCTTTTTTACTCTATTCCAGTACCTCCCCTTCTCTTCCGTTCCTTCCTTCCTAATCTATCTTCTCCTCTCCTCTCCCCTTCCCTATACTAACCTTCATTATCTCTCCTCTCCCATTCCCTCTTCTTACATGCCCTTCATTTACCTTCCCCTTCCTCCTTCCCCTTTCATTATCCGTCCCTGTCTCTCTGCTGCTCTCCCCTTCTCTTCGTTCTCTATCGCTCTTCCCTTCACTTCATCCCTTCCCTATTTCGTCTATTCACTCCCCTTCCTACCCAGTCCCTTCCCTTCCCCCCCTTGCCATTACCTTTCCTGCCCTTCACTTCCCCTTTCCTCTCCCTTAACATTCCCTGCATCCCATTACATTGCCAACCCCCTTCACCTCCCTTTCCCCTCCCAGTTTTCTCATCTCCTCTCTCCCTTTTCGCTTTCACATCCCTTCCTTATTTTTACCTTTCTGGCCTCTCTTTTCCCCTTTCCTCACACTTAACATTCCCCTCCTCTCCATTTCCTTGCCACCCCCCCCGACGTTTTATATTGTAGGGTGTTGGTTGGGGCTTCTCCGAGAGGCATACAGGTAGGATATCCCTCTGGGCTCCTCAGTAGCAGAGTGGTAACAATAAAACCACACACACTGTCTGCCCAGTTGCTCTCATTGTAGCCAGCCGCTGAGCCTGTCTAAGTGTGTGACTACAGTAACCCAGTGTGGAAATGTGCCCCTTCGGCAGGGTCACCCAGAATGTTTTTGCCTTTTGCTGGAACCTAATTTTGCTGGCTATAGATTTCTGTGCAGTTTACTCCTGCTAACCAGAGCTAAAGTGTTTTTGATCCTCCTTTCAACATGTTGAAACTTGATTCGCATATTTACCTTACCTATAAGTCCATAGGATATGGTACCAAGGTGTATCCAGGGCTTGTAAGTTAAATGTCACAAGTGGGCTGCAGCACCCATTGTGCCATCCACTACAGTGACTTGTAAATATGACTGTAGGCCTGCCACCAGTAGCCTGGTTATGCTGGTTTTAACTGCAAATTCAACGTGTCAAAATAACCCCTTTTGACAGGTCTAACCCTTCCTCTTAAATATTTATAAGTCACCCCTAAGAAGGCCTTCTTGCCCATAAGGCAAGATGCAAGGTTCTTAAAAGTAGGACATGTAAAAGGTTATTGTTAAACTTTTCTCTTCAGGGACCATTCCCTCAAAGCTATTTCCACTGTAGCAGAGTTGGCTGTTGGATAGGGAAGCACTGGAATGCAATATAAAATACTGCTACTATATCTCATGAATGGGAGTACCTACAAAAATAATTAAATAACTATTTTTAGAAGCTATTAGAAATCCAATTTAATGGTGAAGATGGATTCTTGCCTAATTTTACAGAAAAATGACTTTAAAAAAGTTACCTTTGCCGTGTTTAAAGTCCCTGGAAGCCAGATCTCCATTTTGCTGTTTCACTTCGGCCAGCCAGCAATTAGCATTGGCGTGAATGAGGTGTGAACTTGCTCACAGGAGCAAACAATAGGCTGACCTGCATAGGCAGAAATGACTCATCTGAACCTGACCAAATTTGCAGGGGGTGCTTTTGACATTAAATTGTTAAGTCCTGCTTGACAGGTCTGCTGGGGTTTTCATTTGACACTTGGGGGGCACACTTGAAAGAGGCCCCCCGTCACAGGCAAAGTTAACTGACCCTTGGGCAGGGTTCTTCTTTTGTTCCTCTAGTTAGTCAGATCCCAATAATAGTGGGTCTCTTTTTTGACATTACAGTGTCACAGCCTGTTTGACAGATCTGCTAAGTTTACAAATAACATTTGGGGTGCACTTCAAAAGTGAAAGCCGGGGGCCAAAACAGTTCTTGTGTTTTCAATGGCTGGATGCTGAAAACTCAGCTTTTTTCTACCAGATGTCTGTCTCTGAGGTTGTAGTGGGTATAGGGGCTGCCTAAAACTGGATTTTGGTAGTAGATGTAGAAGGACACTAGGATAACCACAGTACACTTCCCATGCACACCCCTCAGAGCCCAATTTAGTGTGGAAAAATACCCAAAATGAGGTAGCTTTAGCCCCGGTAACATTTCCCTCATTGGTTAGGGCGTCTCCAGTGGTCACTTTCACCCACTAGCTCGTGCCAGACATACATGTGGCATCTCCAGGCAAACACTTGGAACACTTTTGGACATGAAGAAGATCAGAAGAGGACTGAACCTGCTGTCTGCAACCTGAAAGGAGCCCTGGAGGACTGGACCTGATATCTCCTATACCCAGGACAAAGAAGTGAACGCAAATGTTAATGAAACTGACCTCTTATTCAAGCTACATGCACAACAATCTACAAAAGGCATTTTCCTGCAACTGTCTAGTTGACCAGGGGCAACTGGTCTGGGAATGGACTCTACTACTGGGTCTACCTGCTACCCTGTGAGTCTCTAAGTGCCTTCCCTGAGGTCCTGGGTGGCTCTAGAAGTGTAATTCAGTGGAGGACTGGGACAAAAAAGACTAAAATCAGAAAGTAAATTCTTTGCCCCGGATGAACCTGGTTAGTGTATCCGGCCTGCGCTCCATTGTGGTCATCATCAGATTGCACCTAGGGTCTGTTTTACCACGACCATTGACTGTCATTGGCACTTAGTGCTTCTTGGCACTATTTCAACTAAAACATAAGAAATTCATAACTCTGGTTCACCTTTTTGGATTTTTGTAATTTTGGTGTCGTTTTGTTTATTAAATTTTACTCTATTTTTTCATTCTTTTTATTTTTTTTAATTGTTTTGCAATTTGACTTTAGTACTTTTTTACAACTGCATACATAATTTATACATTGCCTTTTAGTTAAGCCTGCCCATTCCTATCTGGGGGTTGAGCTCAGGTTTATTTGGTGATTCATCCTGACAAGGATTGTGATTCTTACTTGAGGTTGGTTCTTACCCCTCTCACCTAATAACCCAATTTCTTACACCCAGCATGCAGCATCTTTCATCAGAAAAGAGACTAGACAGACAAGACTTAGCATAGATATGGCAAGATGAGTGATAATTCAAGTTCATAGTCCCATAGTCTCTGTGAAAGACAAGGATTGGGATGAAGGTTGTATCATACTTGGCCTCCATGTGCAGGCTAACCACTTCTTGCATCAAGGGCCAAAATAGCATGACCATTAGTGAAATTGCCACCCTCAATGCTAGATCACAAGGCTTTGTGGTCATCGATGCTATTCAGGAACAACCTTCTGCTCCACCCCAATTTTCATTATCTTTTTGGGAGATTGTGTGTAATGCTTCACCATTAACCTATGAGAGATTAATTATGTTTGATGTATAATTGGCATAGGTATTGGACAACTTGGCATCTTGAAATGCGGGGCAATTGCCCATCTTTAGCTACCCAAGTATGCCATGGGCTGCAAATATTTTTTCCAGTTTTGGGATAACATCTATTGATGTGTAAAGAGGCATCCATGAGTACCAACAGCTGGACATCTTGGGAGGCAAAGAAATCAGGGTCCGATTCCTAAACTGTATTTAGCAAGTAAAGGAGTACTACAGGAATACTACTCACATACTACAAAATGCTAGTTACAAACTTATGGCCCGAGACCGCCTCTACCTCTTCTATCTTTTTGTGCTGAGATCTTTGCACAAGTAAATTTTTGTAGTAAATGTGGGCAAGACAAGGGCAAGTTGCTGGCAAAGGGGGGGGGGGCTACTTACTACTAAATGGGAAGTTTAAGGCTGTTTTTAGGGAAGGACATTATCATACAAACCCTCAAAGGAGTAAAGCAATTGCTCTGCAAAAACTACACATCTAAAGTCACTACAGCCATAAAGGTGTAAAAACAGATGTAGATGTGCTCCATCCCAGCTTTGGAGTAAGTCAGTCACCTCACATGGCTACTCACAGGTGCTGCAAAGGAGGCAGAAATTATTAAAATAACACCCCATTGAAAGTAATGTGAAATTCATTAAATCAATTTCCACATTTTTATACATATAAATATATATTTATATATAGTCACTGAAAAAAACCAAAGGTCAAAGTAACGTTATAGTTAGGTGAGAATTTCAGTGACAACGTAACATTTTAAACATACAAAACAAGTGAAATTCACAAGTCATAGTTAGATCTGGTAACTATAACTCGTGCCCTAAGATAAATTTAACTTGCGCCCCCACCATGCAGTTTTCTCATCAATAATTTCATTGGAAATTTCACTGTGATATTATCAATGATGTCATAGAAAATGTCATGAGTGATGTATTATGTGGGGTAATTAGCAGTGCATGGCGAGGTCGCGAGTTATAGTTGCCTTAGGGCACGAGTTATAAGTACGCATGGCCTACCTCCCCCAAGCCTTCTCAGGCCCTGTGGGCCCCATCCCCCGAGGCCTGAGGTGGGTGCCCTGGAACCCACAAGGGGAACTCACAAACCACACGCTGGGGGTTGCGGAGGAAAGACCAGGGCCCTCGTGGCCCCAGCCAGCTCCCCGCATTCTGCGGGAGCCGGCCTTCCTCCCGCCCGGAGGGGGCAGCTGTTAATTGCATGCTCCCTCCGGGCGGAACCACTATCTCTTCTGCTTCCCTACCCACAGGAGTTCAGGCTGGGAAACAGAACAGGAGTGTGTTCCCAGCCGGCGGGAGCTTGTTTAAATCTTTCACCGGGTGGGAACAGACTTGCCTTCCCTGCCTGCACTCCTGCAGGCAGGGAAAGCATGTTTGCTCCCGTCTAGCGGGAGATTTAAAAATGCTCCCGCCTGGTGGGAGCAAACAGGAAACTACTGTGTCCCGGGGGTGGGCTCTCCAGGACACAGTAACTGAGCTTTTAAAGGCTCAGGGAGGGGGGCTGCACAGCCACAGCCCTCTTCCTTTTAATTTCTGTTAAAGCCCTGGTGGCTGGGTTGCCCTGGGCCTTTTTCAAGCTTGTGAGGCGGTTCGCACAACCCCCTCCCCTTTTAATATACATTTCGGCCCGGGTGATGGGGTCCCTGGGACCTAATTAGGCTTTGGAAGAGAGGCCACATGCTCCCCTCTTTCTTTTTTTTACAGCATCCCCGGGGGTTGGGGTCCCAGGGCCTCTCATGGACTTGGGAGAAGGGCCACACGCACCCCTCCCCAAAATAAAAACCTACTGTTGCCTCCCCCCCCCCGGCCCTTGTCCAACCCAGGGGGGTCTAAAAAGAAGCACTGGAGTCTGTGCTCTTTATGTTTTTTTAAAAATGTCAGCGGATCGTCAGCAAATTTGCAGCAAAATTGAGAAAAAATGATTTTGGCCCCAGGTATCCCTACCTTGCTCCCGTATGCCTTTTAAAAGGCATTGTAAGATGTCTGCTGCCACATCGTTGTTGATGTGGTGGCAGCCAATCAGATCTCAGTTTGAGATCTCTCGGGTCCACGAAGCCACCAGGGCATGAAATATACAACTTTTTTGAAAATTATTTGCTCAAAAACTACTGATCCGATTTACACCAAATCACAAAAAACACTCTTTCTGGACCAAGATCTAGCTTTCTGCCAAATTTGATGTAAATTTAGTGGTTTGGGCTGTAGCTGTGTTTAAAGTCCCTATGGAAAAATGAATGAGGAAAACTTTCCATGTGCATATTTTTGTAAAGTTTTGTGAAGATTCGTCAAACGGTGCCAAAGATATAAGCAAACCAAAAGATGCATTTCCTATGGAAACATGATTCTAAAGACCGCTACTCACACACACACACAATATATAAATAAATAAATATATATATATATATATATATATATATCAAAACAAAACCCTTTCAGGCATAGAGTGACGCATAAATTATGCAAAAAAAGAAGCAGAGAACTCTGGGTAGTTCTCAAGTTTAGGTGGAAAGCAGCTCCAGTGTAGCGCATTCTCAACACCAGCGACACTCTAAATTTGCTCACCTCAAATGTCTGCTTTTCTATTAAAGTCTTTAAGCATAGGATTAGCACAGTGCCATCCACGCCGAGATAGAAAGGGACAAAGTCTTTTGCCATTTCTACAGCAAAGTCTTTAAGCATAGGATTAGCACAGTGCTATCTATCCATGCCGAGCTGTAAAATGGCCAAAGCCTTTTACCACTCCAGGCACAGTATTACAGCTTTGGATTGGTAAAATACCATCCAAGCCAACCTGAAATTAATAAGCAACCCCTGACACGTGTTTCGCTCTCATTAGAGCTCTTCAGAGAGGTATAGCTTTCTCCAGACACAAGGGAGCCCCCAGTATAAGTCAAAACAAAACCCTTTCAGGCATAGAGTGACGCATAAACTATGCAAAAAAAGAAGTAGAGAACTCTGGGTAGTTCTCAAGTTTAGGTGGAAAGCAGCTCCAGTGTAGCACACTCTCAACACCAGCGACACTCTAAATTTGCTCACCTCAAATGTCTGCTTTTCTATCAAAGTCTTTAAGCGTAGGATTAGCACAGTGCCATCTATGCCGAGATAGAAAGGGACAAAGTATTTTGCCATTTCTACAGCAGATTACAGCTTTGGATTGGTAAAATACCATCCAAGCTTGGATGGTATTTTACCAATTTAAAGCTGTAATACTGTGCCTGGAGTGGTAAAGGGCTTTGGCCATTTTACAGCTCGGCATGGATAGCACTGTGCTAATCCTATGCTTAAAGACTTTGCTGTAGAAATGGCACCCTTGAGAACTACCTAGAGTTCTCTGCTTCTCTTTCTAGCTGGAGAGCAGCTACTACGTAGAGCACCCTACAACTCCAGCCGCACTCTGAATCTGCTCACGTCAAATGTCTTTCTAGCAAAGTTTTTAAGCATAGGATTAACACAGTGCCATCCACATATTGAGGAACTCATCTTACTCCCAAGATTATCTTCCTCTCAAGATCTCATTTAATAATCCATATACAAGTAAATAGTGTTAATCTAAAAAAAGGCCCCCGATCTAGGCCCTGGATGAAAAAATCTCCATCATGTTCCATGCTAGTGGACTTTTCCTTTGGCAAAAAAACCTGTCCAGGAGATCCTCAGTAAGTGCAAATTCAAAATTAGATTACTATAAACCCATCACCTGTTATTAACTACTCCATCAATCACTCCATATACCTATTCACTTCAGTATAACATATATTCAATCTCCCTTATCTCTACTGACCTTTCTCCTTCATGTGTCAGGGCAAAATGTCACGGAAAAACACCTACAACCCGAACTATCGCGTTCCGACAATTTAAAGAAGCAGCCATCCAATCAGCTCTCAATATGCACCAGATGCCCTCGTGCTCCGCGAATCACAGCGCTTCCTCACTATTACATAGCTTTTAATGTCCGTTGATCTAGAGAGTATCCTCTCTGGTCCACCTGAATCCCACCAATCAGAAAGCTTATGCCTGTAGGAGCAGCAGCTCAAATTATCATCTGCCGCCTCACCATGTTATGCTAGAACATCATCCTGTTCTGCCAATCACAGTACTTTTAACTATTATATCACTCTCTAAGTCAACCAAGAGAGATTCCTCTCTGGTCCACTCGAGTTCCACCAATCCGAAAGCTGACCTCTGTAAGAACGGCAATGTAAATTCTCATCTGCCGCCTCACCACGTTACACTAAAAAGGTTATATCAACATATAGCTCTGAACACAACCTAATATACAAGACGCTCTGTAAAAATTGAGATCTATTGAAGGGTGTCCCAGGGCTAACCACTATGATTACTAACAAACCCCTTGTAACATACAGGAAAGGTTCTTCCATCAGAAATAAAGTGATGAGAAACTATCTAGAAGTTTTGATTAAATCTGTGGCCAATGGGTTACCTCCCCAACCGAAGGGTTTCTATACATGTGGGTCTTGCGTTATATGCAGTTATGGACTCAACAAATTGAAAACGTTCATGTACAATAGAAGGAAAATGCACCATATAAATCAATTTATCATCTGTAGTAGTTGTTTTGTGGTAAATGCAATTTCTTCTAACTGTACCAAAGTTTACATTGGTAGTTCTAAGAAGGTTTTGAAGTTAAGAATCCAAGAACATCGGAGAGCCATATTGAATAAGGATTAAAATAGCACAACATATTAAGGATTGCCACCCCAACAATGCAGATTTCAAGTTCCATGAAGTCCAAAAGATAGAGAAAGACACCAGGGTGGGAGATACAGAATTGAAGCTCAGACAGGAAAGAAGCTAAATGGATTAGTAGATTGAGAACTGTACAGGTCAGTCTTAATCTGGAAAATGAGCTACATTACGTTCTCTAAATTGATTAATCTTGGAGATAGACTAGGGTGATTGCTGGAATGGATAGAGGCACATAAGGGCATTGCGAACATGAACTTGACAGGGATAATTGATTGAGAATGGACATGGAAACATGGCTGTTTTTCGGGGATACTGGATATAGATGTATGATTTATCTTGGACATATATTTTTCAGGATCCTGCATGGAGTGTGGATTTGCTGAGGGCAGTTAGACTACAGGCCATGAAGCATGTTTAGTTGACCTCTAATCCTTGGAATATTGTATTATTGTTTTTTGCTCACTCAAGACTTGCTCTTGATGTGGCAGATATAAAATCAAATATGACAACTTGTGACTCTGTATGGCATATTTTTGAACTGTGCATTTTTTAACATGCCAGATTTTTATGCTGAATGGTTAGCGGGAAATAATTTGTATTCTTCTAGGCAAGGTGAAAAACACTTAGCGATAGATGATGCACATTATGTTGTGTTTTTGTGCTGCTACAAGGGGAAGCTCAGAATCAATTAAGATTGACTTATGTGCCTTGTATCTTAGGGGAAGTCTCACCAGATTAACTTAAACGGTATGATTCAGGACCAGTTAATTTAGAACAATGGTGTGTTTCATTAGACGTAGCAAATAACATCTTAGGTGGAATTACGGAGAAATGTTTTGGATTGAGCTAACGTGTTTAGACTGGAGATGAAACTGTAAGAGGTATGAGAGCTACTCACTCAAATGTGAAGATGGGCTCAGTATATTGTTTTCACTGATCATGTGTTTAGGTGAAAACTCTGAGTTACATAATCAATTCACTGAACGGTAATCATAGACAGGGCCACAAAAATTATGTAAGGGTTATGTTTTCAGATTGACTGATTGCAGTGGTTGAATCTTAAAAAAGTGTTGTGATTGGCTAAAATATTTGGTCAAACCAGAGAGGAAACTTTCAGAGTGCATGGACATTCTGTTCAATATAAATGTCGGGAAGTGCTGTGATTGACCGAGCACGAAGATTTTTCAGCGTAATGCGGTAAGGCGGCAGAGGAGATTTTGTCAAATTTTAAGAGACGTAGTAGTGGTTTAGAAGACCGCACATCTCAATCCACACAGTATAGGGAATTTATACAAAACATTTCGTTTTCACACAAATATGAATGGTGCTGTTATGGTACAATAGCACCCTACTACCATAGGTGCCTTAAAACATGTTGGTATATAATACCCCTCCATGTGAACATGAAAGAACTTAGTACCCAAGCACTCGAAAAAAGAACAAATATAGTAAACTAAGTTGTATAGACTGGATTATCTTAATCAATGTTGGTTCAAATGAAGGACAGGAATCAAAGAGTTTATTGTTCGGTAGCATATTTTCCACACAGAAACAGCCAACACGTGTTTCGTCACAATGAGGTGACTTCTTCAGGGCTAAGATAGTTTGTACGTCAAATAGTAGATGTCCAATGTAATCGATAGAGTAGTCAAGTCAATGCTGGTCCAAATAATATGTTTTCCACGCATGAAAAGGATGTCCTTGAAGTTCTTATTAAGATATGTATTGAGTCATTTGAAAGATCGATTCCGAGAAGTCTGATTCACAAAATACGTTCATGTCAGACCTGAGTAGGTCACTTCTTCAATTGGTCAGTGTGAGAGGCTGGTCCGGAATGAGGACAGAGACTCACCCTATTCCGCTCATGCCGGTCCAGATATGGTCGTGGGATGGGAAGGGTTAACCACAACACCTCCCTCCTCCCTGCAGGAAGAAGCGGCCGGTGAAGGAAAGGCCAGCGAATGGGTGACGAGGGACGAACCGGAAGAGGCGGGGCAACCAGCCTTAAGGAAGACGACGCAGGAGGAAGAGGGCGCGTGGAGACGAACCCGGAAGAAGCCGAGCAGGGGAGCAACGGATCAACGCATGGAGGAGGGATCGCCGGAGGATCAGGAGATCGAGGAGACAGCTACAGGAGCGGAAGACATCGGGGAGGACGTGGAGAGCTGGTCCGAAGACTGGTGGACGCCCCCGGAGGACGCTGTGAAGCCGCCGCAACTCAGGAGAGTTGCGGCAGATGCGGTGAGTGACACAAAAGGTGTTAAAAGGGGAGAGAGCACCTAACTGAAACCTGACCGACAAACCCCTTTTTCGCCAGTACTGTACCACGGGTCTTTGGTTGTTGTTGTCCTACACTTCCCGGTAATTAAGTGGAGCTGACCTCGCGCCCTTACTCCTGTAAAGATCGGGGTACTATCATCACGGTTCTTGAGAGAGAGTCCCTTCCTTCGTCCCTCACATTTGTTTAAACGTTTTCCTTTCATTTTTCACTTTTCTTCCATTTACCCTGGGTTTTGGCGTCCGGACGGCTGGTTTTGAACAGGGGAGAAGATATCCCCTAACCCGGACCGTTACCAGGCCATGTATAGAGAGCCCATGTTATCCTGGCTTGACTCAGAGGAATAGTCTAAGCCGTATTTCTATTTCCCTTTGTGTGTTCCTTTAAAGTCCTTCACTTTGGGTGTGGTGACGGTTAAACCGCAGTAAAGATAGGCCAGTCAACTGACCGCTCTTTTCTTCTTTTGGAGAGACTCCGGGGAGATGTCACCCCAGCCTATACCTACGAAGAACCCCACAAGAAGACGAGAAGCCAGAAGACTTAACAGGAGAACGACAATAGATCCACCCATACCAGCTATAATTGGAAGCACATCATTACCACTTGGCTTATTCAATAAAAATCCAAGCATTCAACCACCAATCAGGCCTCCTAGCTTCTATTTCCGCCCCTCCCTCCGACAAGTGGTGTCAGAAGTGAGATCTGTGGAAATGGAGGCCGCACTTCAGAAAATGGCGGACAACCAAGAGAAACTAGGATGCATTATGGAGAAATTCCTGGTAGTAGCTGAGGAGGACAGAGGTAAACTCCATAAGACTTCGACCGATCAAGGGCATAATCAAGAGACAGTGATAGGAAAGTTGGCGGACACCCTGAGTCAACAACGGGGACATTCCACCCTTCCATCGGTGGTGTTACAAAAATATGCAAGTGGAGAGGATCCTGATTTCTTCTTTTCTAATTTCGAACGAATGGCCAGAGCAGCCGGATGGCCCATGGATAAATGGGGTCATTATCTGGGTCCCCTCCTTTCTGGAGATCTACAAGCAGCGTACCAAGCCGCTAATCCCCTTGGTGTAACCCCATATGACGAGATAAAGATAAATATCCTAGAAAGACTAGGTATAGATGAGAAAACGTATCATATACGACTTCGACAGATTAAGGAAGGACCCCAAGAAACACCCCGAGCTCTATCCTATAGAGTAAAAGACATGGCAGATCGATGGCTTAAACCGTTGGGATCCAACAAGGAGGAAATCATGGAGAGGATTTATTTGGAACAATATTTAGCCTCTTTACATCCCCCGATACAAAAGTGGGTTCGACAACATACTCAGCTAAACATGGAAAGAGCGGTTGAAATTGCCAGCGCCTTTAGTAGGGCTCTGGAGTTGCAAAAAGGCAAAGAAGAAACACATTGGAAACCATCAGGGAGCACCGCCACAAAAGTCAATCGACCGTCTACCCCAAGAAATCCAGAGACGGTTACCCTAATGCCGGGTCCTTTACCTACCCCTTTTCGACCTCCCACCCCATCAGGACCCCAGTGTTTTAATTGCGGACGGTTTGGACACATAGCCAGGGTGTGACCACAAAAGGAGGAGCCGATGGAAGTAGGACTAACTCGAACCTTCTATTGCACCAGACAGGGGCAAACACTTCCATACCATAAAACAGTGAGGGTAAATGGAGAGTACCGGTCTGCCCTAATAGACACAGGGTGTTTACATAGTGTTATGAGGCCCCAAAGCATGCCCGGGGGTAAGCCTCAACCCATGGGTATCATGAATATACAATGTGTCCACGGTAACAGTAGACAATACCCCACAACAGAGGTACAAGTACAGCACGAGCCCGCAATAGAACCGGTCCCTCTACGTGTAGGTCTTATCCCTAAGTTACCGGAGCCTTTTATTTTAGGGAGAGACTATCCATATATAGAGCAGCTTTTGAAAGATGAAACCGAGGAGTGGAGAAAAACAGCCCCGTTCTCCAAAGAGCAGGACCTCAGCTTTTTCTCCGGAAAGCCTAAGAAAAGCAAAAATCAGAAGAGAAGAGAAAAAAAGACTGGACACAAGTAGCCCTGACCCAACCAAAAGAAGAGGTCATGTGGCAGTATGACCAAGGGTTCCACACCGCACAAAGGGAAGACCCAACTCTAAGGGAAGCCTGGAATAAAGCCAAAGAAGCGGAAGACCCCGAGCAAGTAGGTCCCCAATTCTTCATAAAAAAAGGTTTGGTATATAGGAAGGGAGGGAGGGGCCACAACCCTCAGTTGTTAGTACCCCAAAAGTATCGAGAAAAAGTGCTTTTCCTAGCCCACAGCCACCTCTTGGGAGGTCATTTTGGAGGCGAAAAAACTGAGAAAGACAGTCTGGACAAGTTTTAATGGGCAGGGATCTACCAACAGATTCGCCAGTACTGTAAAGAATGTTCCATATGCCAGAAGAATAGCCGAAGCCTTCCCCTAAAGCCCCCCTTCGACCCTTGCCCATAATTGAGGAGCCCTACACCAGGGTAGGAATGAACATCATTGGCCCCCTTCTTCCCTCTCGTAGTGGCTGTAGGTATGTGCTAGTCTTAGTGGACTATGCCACTCGTTTTCCCGAAGCAGTGGCTCTAAGACTACCCAATGCTCTACAGATAGCCAAGGCTATGGTTTCTATCTTTTCCCGGGTAGGATTTCCTCGGGAAATCATAACCGACCAGGGTACTCCTTTTATATCTAATTTGATGAAACAGGTTTGCCAACAGTTGAACATTAAACAACTGAGAACATCGGCTTACCATCCCCAGACGGACGGGTTAGTGGAGAGATATAATGCCACCCTTAAAACTACACTAAAGAAGCTCCTTGACCTTGAAACCAGAAAATGGGAGGACATGCTGCCCTTGGCTCTCTTCGCCATCCGCTGTAAACAACAAAAGAGTACAGGGTATTCACCCTTTGAGTTGTTATATGGGAGACAACCACATACCTTACTGGAGATGGCAAAAGAGGAGTGGGAAGAAGAACAAAGAGGCAAACCTCTGCCCGAATATATCCTTAACCTAAAAACACACTTACAAGAAATACGTAGTATTGTCAAGACTCATTTAGAACAGGCCCAAATTTCACAGAAGACCCAATACGATAAAAGTTCTAAAACCCGTACATTCGACATAGGTGACTTTGTCCTGTTGATGCTGTCCACCTCAGACCATAAAATGTTAGGCCAGTGGCAGGGCCGTTTCCGGATAATAGAAAAGGTAACACCAGTGACTTACCGTTTGGAATTAGATCCGAAGAAGCCCTTACATACTCAGATTTATCACGTTAATTTATTGAAAAAATGGGAAGGACCCATTCCCACTTTGTTGGGTTTGACCGAACAGACCGAACCTTTATACCTCAAAAGCATAGACCCCGAGCTTCCGGTTAGTCAGAAACACGAGCTGTGTAAACCTTTACGACCTCTACAAGAAGTGTTTTCCCTCATGGCTGGTAAAACAGACGTAATGGAACATGAGATTCACACCATTCCAGGAAAGAAAGTGAAATTACGGCCATATCGAATCCCAGAGGCAAGAAGAGACGCTGTAAAGAAAGAAGTAGAACAGATGCTCCAAATGGGGATAATAGAACCCTCCACCAGTGAGTGGAACTCCCCTATTGTTCTAGTGCCGAAACCTGATGGGTCTATCAGGTTTTGCATAGACTTCAGAGAAGTGAACAAGATCTCGCAGTTTGACTTATACCCTTTACCGAGAGTCGATGAGATGATAGAGAGAATCGGAAAAGCTCGCTACATAAGCACTCTCGACCTCTGTAAAGGGTACTGGCAAGTTCCCTTGCATAAACAAGATAGGGAGAAAACAGCCATTTCCACTCCCGAAGGGCTATTCCATTTTACTGTCCTTCCCTTTGGGCTACATGGGGCACCCGCCACTTTTCAACGAGTAATGAATACTGTCCTGAGACCCTGTGCTGCATTTTCAGCAGCATATATTGATGATATCGTAATTCACAGTGAGACGTGGGAGCAACATCTCCAACATTTAAAAACTGTGATTCAAACCCTGGGGAGGAGAGGTTTTACCATGAATCCATCCAAAAGCAAATTGGTGGCAAAATCCGTTAAATATCTCGGATATCTGTTAGGAGAAGGTTTGATAAAACCCCAAGAGGAAAAAGTGGCGGCTATCACCGCCATACACTTTCCAAAAAATAAAAAAGATTTGAGGGCATTCTTAGGCGTTCTGGGTTATTACCGACGCTTTATCCCTAAATTCTCCCAGATAGCTAATCCCTTAACGGATCTCCTGAAAAAAGATGCTAAGACTGAAAAAGAGTTGAAGCATCCTTCCCTTGCGGCACTACATGCCTTCCACCAATTGAAACAGGCCATAACCACCAAACCCGTACTTCTCAGTCCGGATTACACCAAGCCCTTTGTATTACAAACAGACGCCTCCGAACATGGGTTAGGGGCTGTGTTGTCTCAAACTGATCCCCAAGGACAAGAAAGACCGGTCCTATATATTAGTAGAAAACTGTTTCCCCGAGAGAAAAAGTATGCAGTGATAGAAAAAGAAGCACTAGCCATAAAATGGGCCATAGAATCACTCCGTTATTACCTAGAAGGCCGGGAGTTTATCCTATTTACTGATCATGCTCCATTGGAGTGGATGGCAAAGAATAAGGGACATAACGATAGAGTCCTAAGATGGTTCTTAGCCTTACAGCCCTATCGCTTTACCACCTTACACAGAAAAGGGAAGGACCAAGCCAACGCAGACTTTCTCTCGAGATATCCCCTTGACTCTTTTCTTGCAGGCAAGAAAGTTAGGGAAGGGGGATGTGAGAGGGTGGTCCGGAATGAGGACAGAGACTCACCCTATTCCGCTCCTGCCGGTCCAGATATGGTCGTGGGACAGGAAGGGTTAACCACAACACCTCCCTCCTCCCTGCAGGAAGAAGCGGCCGGTGAAGGAAAGGCCAGCGAATGGGTGACGAGAGACGAACCCGGAAGAAGCCGAGCCAAGCAGGGGAGCAACGGATCAACGCGTGGAGGAGGGATCGCCGGAGGATCGGGAGATTGAGGAGACAGCTACAGGAGCGGAAGACATCGGGGAGGACATGGAGAGCTGGTCCGAAGACTGGTGGACGCCCCCGGAGGACGCTGTGAAGCCGCCGCAACTCAGGAAAGTTGCGGCAGACGCGGTGAGTGACACAAACAAGGAAGGGGGGGTGTTAAAAGGGGAGAGAGCACCTAACTGAAACCTGGCCTACAAACCCCTTTTTCGCCAGTACTGTACCACGGGTCTTTGGTTGTTGTTGTCCCACACTTCCCGGTAATTAAGTGGAGCTGACCTCGCGCCCTTACTCCTGTAAAGACCGGGGTACTATCATCACGGTTCTTGAGAGAGAGTCACTTCGTCCCTCACATTTGTTTAAACGTTTTCCTTTCATTCTTCACTTTTCTTCCATTTACCCTGGGTTTTGGCGTCCGGGCGGCTGGTTTTGAACAGGGGAGAAGATATCCCCTAACCCGGACCGTTACCAGGCCATGTATAGAGAGCCCATGTTATCCTGGCTTGACTCAGAGGAATAGTCTAAGCCTTATTTCTATTTCCCTTTGTGTGTTCCTTTAAAGTCCTTCACTTTGGGTGTGGTGATGGTTAAACCGCAGTAAAGATAGGCCAGTCAACTGACCGCTCTTTTCTTCTTTTGGAGAGACTCCGGGGAGATGTCACCCAGGCCTTGACCTATGAAGAACCCCACAAGAAGACGAGAAGCCAGAAGACTTAACAGGAGGATAACAATAGATCCACCCATACCAGCTATAATTGGAAGCACATCATTACCACTTGGCTTATTCAATAAAAATTCAAACATTCAACCACCAATCAGGCCTCCTAACTTCTATTTCCGCCCCTCCCTCCGACAGTCAGTATATGTTCATAGACATCCTGAGTATTTGAAACCTTGATAAGTTTCCTGAGCAAAATTCCCTCAGTCGTGCATGTTCTTGGCGTCCTGGAACTCACGAGCCGATGAACTGATTTTTATGGTTGAATCTCAAAGAAGTGTTGTGATTTGCTAGAAAACATTGTCGGACCGGAGAGGAAACTCTTAGAATCCATGGACATTCTGAGTAGCATAAAAGATAGAAAGTGCTGTGATTGGCTGATCACGATGACGTGTTTAGAGTAACATGGTAAGGCAGCAGAGGAGAATTTCCATTGCCATTCATACAGATGTCAGCTTTCGGATTGGTAGAACTCGAGTGGACCAGAGAGGAAACTCTCTTAGTTTACTTTGAGAGTGATATAATAGTTAAAAAGTACTGTGATTGGCAGAACAGGATGACGTTCTAGCGTAACGCGGTGAGGCGGCAGATGATCATTTGCGCTGCCGCTCCTACATGCATAAACTTTCTGATTGGTGGGATTCAGGTGGACAAGAGAGGAAACTCTCTGGATCAACGGACATTGAAAGCTATGTAATAGTGAGGAAGCTCTGTGACTGGCGTAGCACGAGGGCATCTGGTGCATATTGAGAGCGGATTGGGTGGCTGCTTGTTTAAACTGTCAGGGCCCGATAGTTTGGGTTGAAAGTGTTTTTCCGCGACATTTTGCCCTGACCTATGAAGGAGAAAGGTCGGTAGAGATAAGGGAGATTGAATATTTGTTATACTGAAGTGAATAAGTATGTGGGGTGATTGATGGAGTAGTTAAAACAGGTGGTGGGTTTATAGTAATCTAAAATGGAATTTGCACGTACTGAGGGTCTCCTGGACAGGTTTGTTTGCTATAGGAAAAGTCCACTAGCATGGAACATGATGGAGATTTTTTCATCCAGGGCCTAGATAGGGGGACCTTTTTGGATTAACACTATCTTCTTGTATATGGATCATTAAATTAGATCTTGGGAGGAAGATGTGTTTCCTTGTGTTGATTATCACTATTTTTGAAATATAGATGAATCAGGGGGTACTACACCACCCGGGAAAAGAGACTGATTCTCTATGAAGATATTGAACCAGAAGTTGCATGTTACGCCATTTAAATTTTACAGTATTGGATCGCAAAAGTGAGTGAAATCCCTGTAACAAATATATGTAAAACATTTTTTTAGGGAGTTCAAGAGGAAAGGCTGAATTCGGAATGATAGCAAAATAAGATTGTCTAACAGGTATTATATAGGGTATGAGATTCAATTTTCTAACACCAAAAAACGTAAATAGAAAGCAAAAAAAAATCTTTTTATTGTGTACAATGTTCTTAAAGGTTGTCTATAGGCACGACGTCATGGTGTATTGAGAATGCATTTTAGAAATAATCATTACATACTGTTTCAATGGTGACAAAATAGAAATATACAGTATATGTATTGGTGATGTATGTTATATATAGGTAGAGAGTCTTGGTATGCTGAGGTATTGCGGGTGTATTTTGTAAATGATTATTTATTGTTTCTATGGCAAATATGCATTACACATGAGTGATGTATGTTTTTTTAAATTTACAGACCTGATGAAGTCCTAAGGGACGAAACGCGTTGGCTGGGCTGATTGAAAAAAGTATTGTTTTGAAAAATGAATAAAAATTGGATTCTGAAATACAATCGGAAGGCTCCTGAAAATTGAATATTGTTGAATTTTTCATATTGGATATGTTATTGGACTTTGTATTTCTTGAATCTTGGCTGGAAATAGATTAACATAGTAGACGCTCCTTCCCAAAATGATCTGAGCTTTCATGTGGCTTCTGCCTTGTACCCACGCTCTGAATGAAAGACAAACATTAAACTTTTATGTCAAACAGGAGCGAGAAAGGGATACCAATTTAGTGGCTGAACTACACAGTCTGAAAGAAAACATGGGATCAATCCCGGCTTAGCCACTTGACCAAATTGTGTGATCCTACACAATTATTTTATTTTATCATGCCTCCTAATTTTTTTCATTATTGCATAAGAGAAAACCTTGACATACATGAGGATGTGTGCTGTTGAAAAATCTCCTTTGTGTTTGACTTATTAGACTATAATGTTCTTCCGTGTAAAATAAGAATGCAGCCCACATATAGAGTGCACATAACAATTGACGCCTTAGATCACTAATGTATTTGTCGTCGAAGTGGGGTCATGAATGTTTCCAAGTTCACGTTAAAAACTATCACTTTTAATAAATGCCTCTCAATGCAGTGATATAATCTGATATAACAAAGGTGAAATGCTTGTTAAAGAAAGTGAGGGTAGTTTATCTTAGTTTTACATAATTACATAATATCTGTTGCACGATTTCCTTGGCAAATGTCTCCATGGCTCAGCTCGAACCTGGGCTCACAGAGCCAAGACAAACCCTTGGCTCGGCTCTCCCTGTTAATTTGTTGGCTTGCCCACCTCTAGTACAGTACTGTGGATAACATTTACACAAGCTCCTCCTTCCTCAGTATCTCACGCTGGGTTGTAACATCTTGTCTTCTGAGATTCTGGCCTGTTTCCAAGGGTTTCTGAAGGATATTCCTACTTCTGGTTTTAATAAGGAAGATTTGTGCATTAGTGACCTAAATAAGTTGTTTTAAAGTTACCTGTGCATTTTCTTAAGCATAAAATGAAACAAACAATGCTTAAATAATTAATTTCTCAGTTCCAGCACTTCATTTTAAGTAAGTCTATGTCCTTTTAGTAACCACCATCGTCTGCCCTCCACCCGTCAGGCTGAACGCAGTGATTACTGCACTGTCTTGTCTTCAGAAGCCCACACAGCAGCATGGGCATCACTTCTTCTTTGACCTCTGCTAGCAGCAGACAGCCAGGGCCTAATTGGCACTCTACATTTACAAAAGAGCATGCGCACTGCTTGGCCATTGAGCACACATACTATCAGGCCTTCTCGGTGCCCACCCGTAGGTGCTTCAGTGGATTCTGTAGCTCGGAGTCTGACTACTGAAGCTGAGGGAATCAGAAGGAGTTAAAAGCAAGCTCCCAATGCTGTAAGAGCTCCTGTAGCTCTAGCAGGCAGAGGTGTTGGAACAATTTTCAGACTAGGGGTTGCCATCAATGTTACATCATTGTCCTCATAGGGATTCTGAAAAATCGAAGCATCACACTGAACAAGCATTGCAAATGAGCCACGCCCATTCAGCCGGAGAGTGGTATGGGCGTAGTATGTAGCTGGTGTTGCATCTAGGAGAACATTGTCACAAATGTAATACTATAGTATGGTGTGGCAGCACACTGTCCTTTACAGGCAGCACATATCCATTAAATTGACCACTAAATAAGCATAGACATACAGTTTTACTGATAAAATTATATAGCGCACAATTGACGTGTCGAAATTGGGATTCAGCAAATATTTGTCATTTGTGCATCACCAAGGAAAGTGTCTCGATTTGTTTTCATCCTATTAAAATCTTTGCTCTGCCTATCCCTAGCTCTTAATTTCTCCCTCCCCCCCTCGCGCCTCCTCCTGTGCGAGTAATTACCACTTCAACCTATCGTACAATCTTATCAGCTGGATTGAGACCCCTCATCGTTTACTATATTCAACCCCCCCCCCCACGTCCTAGTCTAATGTCTATCGCAGGTCACAATGCTGGAGTCCGCCCCCGCATAATCTACCCTATTGTCCTGCACTATGAACAATACCTACTTCCTCGATTCCCCCCTTCTATTATTTCCTGCCCCCTTCCTTCCCTTCTTTCCCTTTTTTATTCCTCCCTTCCGGTTCCTAGCGTTCCCCCCCCCCCCTGTTCTGTGCAATTTTTTCTTTGCAAATCAGCACGACTGTACCTGTAATGACAATAGACTAGATGTTATGCCTTGACTTACTTACATTGTTTTGTTCTCCTTTAACTTTCAATAAAGAATTATGAAACAAACAAAAAACAAAAAAAAATCTTTTGCTTCCATCACACTTCAGAATAAGCAAATAAATTCTTAATTTGTGCTTTCTTAACTTTACTTATTTTGAAATATCTGTGCAGTTCCTTTATAGGAATTTACATTTTGCTGTGTATTAGAAAAAAACGAAATCCTAAAGCATTTTCTTTCACACCGGAATTTTTTTTCACATAGTTCACATTACAAAATCCTCACACTTTGCAGTAAGATAAAGAAAAGTAAACACCAGTCTCCATGTTAAAAAAATAAGGAGCAATTTGTCAGAAGACGAGACTGACATTTGACCTCTGTCTTTGAACGCATGGCAAATGTGATCAGATAAACTCAAAATGTAAAGTCATTTTTAATGCTTATTCACCATCAGAACTCCAGCATGGTTATTTTGGGGTGCTGCAGCATCCCCTGCGCCCCTACTTCTAGTGTCTATGTTATTAGGTGACTTCTCAGGGCTCAAGGGTCAATTGTACCTTGTCCCCCTACCAACTTTGGGCCCAGGAGCAAAGCACCATTAGCATCACCGTTAGCTACACCCCTGAAACCAGTGTTGGTAAATCAGGTTGCTAAATCGGATATAAACTAGTAGGGGGGAACAAGATCTCAGTCCCTGGCCAGGTTGGCCAATAAAATTCTCTTGTGGGCAGAGTGCAACTTGTTATCGATTCAGGCCATGTACATTCCGGGTGTAGTAAATCTTCAAGCAGCCAGCCAGCATCAGCCAAAATATGCCATCTTCAATCGATTTTCAACTGAGTGCTCAAGCATTCCATATAGTCACCGGTCATTTCGGGCATCCAACTCTGGATCTCTTTGCATCTGCAACAGATGCCCTTTTTCCTTGTTTCTGTATGTAGAGGGAGGGTCAGGAGACTTGGGTGTTGGATGCATTAACAGTTCCAAGTTGTCTGGAAATCATATATGCCTTCTCTTCGATTGCCCTCCTCCTGAAGGTGCTTCAGAGGATTAGGAGGGAGGAGGCAACAGTGGTTCTCAGTGCTCCTTTTTGGTCAAGGAGGCTGTGGTTTCTGTTGTTAACTCATCTTGCAACAGAGTTACACCTTACTCTTCCATTCAAACCAAGTTGTCTTCAGTGTCCACTTCTAACATCCAGGCAAATATGCTAGTTGAGACTGACACCCTGGAAGTTGAGACGGTTGAGTTGCAACAGTTGGAATGTTCCAAAGCGTTAGCTTGCGACATTCAAGTGCTAAAAAATAATCTACCCTCCGAGCATATTCCAAACACTGGGAAAAAATCTGTTCCTGGTGTTACTACTGTCATAGTGATCCGGTGTCTGGGGGTCCCTTTAAAATTCTAGACTTCTTAAGGGACGGATTTTCTAAAGGCTTAGATCCCTCAACACTTTCCTTCCAGTGGGGCAGCTATCAGGTCTTGTAGGGTATCATGAGAGAATGTATCTGTTGTTTTGCCTTTTATTGCTGATTCCTTCCTGGGATCTATTGGTGGTTTTGGAAGACTTGCAAAAAGATCCTTATGAGCCTATGGATAACGCCATAATTTCCTGGGTTTCCTTCAAAGTTGCTTTCTTTCTCGGTCGCTATAACCTCTGCGAGAAGAACAGGGGAGCTAACTTCTTTGTTAATTTCTTATCCATATTTGAAATCTTTCCAGACAAGGTTTTTATGAGACTGGATCCGAAATTTAAACTTTAAGTGCAGTCTCAATTACTTCCAGTGTTTCAGTCCTCAGATAAAGTCCCATCAACCCTTGATTTAAGGAGAGTCCTTTTGATATATGTGGAAAAAACAAAATCTTTCAGACTTTATTAGAGTCTTTTCCTTTCTCATGGGGGAGGAAGCTAAGGGAAAAAAAGCCTCAGCTAAGACAATTAGTTGGTGGGTCAGACAGGCAATTTCTCGAGCTTATACCACTATGGGTCTGGACATTCCAGTCAATATTATTGCAAGCTCTACCAGAGCAGTAGCCACTTCCTGGGCTGAGGCAGGGTGTGTATTACTCCAAGAAATATGGAGGGCAGCCACATGGGCAAATCCCAATACTTTTCTTTCCCATTATAAGTTTGATTTGTTTTCAGGAAAATTGGACAATTTTGATGTATCTGTACTAAAAACAGCAGTGAAGTAAGTGTCGTAAATATATCCATGATAAGCAACATATAGGGGCCGATTCCGATCTCGGCCGGTAGTGCTCCGAATCGGATTCGGATTTACCGGATCCGATTCGGAGCCCTGTTTCCCGACCGAATCGTACGCGGGTCCGGCCGAGCGAGTACGATGCCAGCTCCCACGAAATCGCCGACCGACTCGTACGCGGCTTCAACACGCTCCGACCAACTCGCACGGCGCTATGGAGACGTTTCCCGGCCGGGTAAGTACGATGCGCGCCGTGAGCAGTCCGACCGACTCGCGCCGTCCGGCTCGAAGAGCTGTCGGAGCCGGACTTTGGGGTCCGCGTCGGACCCCCTGTATGCGTGGCGCGCGAGTCGCACACAGGGGGGACCCATGGGTCCCCCCTACCTGTGCATGTACGCCGCGATGCGCATGGACGCGTACCTGCTGTAGGGGGCGCCCTTGTTTGCCTCGCACCCATTGAGTCAATGGGAGCCCACGTACGCGTTGTACGACCGGCTCCCATTGACTTCAATGGGAGTCCGACCGAATCGAGTCCGATAGCATGCGAATGCATCGTACTCGTCCGGTCGGACTGCTAGGGTCCGATTCGGTCGGAATTCTCTCCGGGTCCGGCTCGGTCGGAGAGATTTCCGGCCGGAATCGGAATCGGCCCCCTAATTGTGTCTGTTACATTCTTATTTGCTTGGGTACATCCACACAAGTTGGGACCATGCCGAGGAAGACAGACGCGGGGATAATGAACCAATTACTGACCGGTAATCTTTATTATCCTCAGGATAGTCCTCATTATAGTAAGATGCCACCCTCTCTCACATTCTGGACCACAATTATATTAGATTGGATATAACATGAAGTGTGGCTGAATGGGAGACATCTTTATGCACGTTGCGCTGTTTTTAAAAGAAATAGTAGAAAGCTTAGTTGAGCAGTCTCTGTCTGGAGGCAAGGCGGCCTCACAAGTAGGGCTAAGACAAGGAGGACTTTCCTAGGGGTAATGAAAATTACTCTTAAGTAATTGGTTCATTATTCTTTTCTAATCTCTGACAAATTGTTAATCTCAAGTGAACACATTGTTTTATATTTTCCTTTATTCATTTCATTTGGAAAACTGAATTATTCCCACCTCAAAAAATTCCTAAATGTGAATATAATACATTAATTACTTTAACAAATTACTCTAATTTAGATCATTTTAACTGCCAGCACTCTGTGTTTAAATTAGAATGATATAGGCATCCATTATAATGGCAAAGCAACTGAAATGTTGTCCCTTGAATAAATATGAAGGCCCTTAAGAGCAGAGTATGGTTTACTCATCGTTATCCCTTTGAGACAGCAGTAAATAATTCCACATTTGCAGACAGTCAAGATGTGTTTTTTGCGAGATTTCAGTGCTCCCACAGGGCAAGTGCTTTGGAACTAGTTTTCAGATAAGGTAGTAAATTCAGAGTGTTAAATGTTATTCTGGCCTTACCGGGCAGACAATACATTGACCTTTCTGTTCACAAGGGATCATGCCTACCTGCTCAAGGCTCTGGAAACCAGTTCAGATATTCCTGCTGTGTTTTTTGCCCCTTGCTACCTATACCGGGGGCAATAGTGTCATCTGATGCCTCTCTGAAGCGCACATGACTTGGGTTACATACGGGAAACACCCTTTACCACGCAGTCTAAACTACACAGTGCCTTTACAATGAGGGTACTACAATGAACGCGTCGCTACCGCGCGTTGCTTTAGCATGCAAGTCGTTACAACGACTTACTTTAGGAAACGCATTGTTGGGCTGGTGTTGGATTTTAAGTCCAACACCTTCCCTACTTTTACACATACTGGAGTTGGAATAGTAAATTATACTATTCCAAAGTCCAGCGCTTCCCTAAGGCAAATTGTTTGAACGACGAGTGTGCTAAAGGAACACGTGGTAACGTTGTGTTCGTAGTAGTGCCCGCGTTGTAAAGGCATGCATGGGAAAGGCATGCGCGGATCCGGCATACAACCGTTACATACAAGGATATGATAACAGCATATGTTTTGTGTTCATGTATGCATTTGACTTTGTACACACATGATGACTCATACGACGCAAAGAGTGTGCCAGCTGCCATTCTTTCAGTATTGTTTTAATAATGCTGAAACCTAATTCTCATTCCTGTATACCTAGAATTTCAAATCCTGATTCAAGTCAGGTCCTCGGGTGGGGGACACATGGCAGATGGAGCAAAGACCAGTAAGACATAAAAGCAGTTTCGAACACAGCTCAAAAGAGTTAATTTTCATGGCTCGACCATATAATGCAGGAAATAAAGACCCCATGTCTCACATGTGGAGGGTCACTGAAGCAGATCAGAGCACTGGCACTATATTTGGCTATTCCATCAATATAATCATGTTATATCATTGACTAAGGACTCTAGTCCTTTCCGAAAAGTCTTTAAATGCCTTTCGCTGTATCACCTCGGATTCAGATCTTTGTGCTTCAACCATGTCCCGTCTTTGACCCAGGACTTCCATCACCCTTTCACTGTCAGTCATTCGTCTTATTAAGACCCCTAAGGGTCCTTCTATCATAATGACTCTGGCCTCAACGATAACATTGGTCTAGTGTAAGTTACTCAGCATTTCCATTAGGATGAGTTCCCCTTGAGAGAGGGATCACTGACAGAATATCGACAACACTAATATCGACCTACAGAAATATCGTGACATAAATATCGTTGTCAAAAATATCGACCTCCTATCTTCATAATGGTAAGTACAAAAATATCGAAAAAAAAATAGTTAAAAATATCTTAGTACACAATATCGTTTTTTTATATGTATTATAAATAATGTAAAATACATTAAATAATACATTTTACTTAAAAAAAATATTTAGATTTATTTGTAAATTTTAACAATTATAAGTAATAAATGTAATTTAAAAATAAATTAAACATACATATATAAAATGTAATGTATATATATTTACTTAAAAATAATTAATAAATAATAATTTTAATTAATTATAAAATGTTAGAAATATATTAAAAAATAAAGATAAATATATATATATATATATATATATATATATATATATATATATATATATATATATATATATAAATTTCCAATAGCTGCCACAAATGCCGATAGCCTGCCCATAAAGTGTCGGTGCCTGCCGGGGTTGACAGCGCCCCCAAACATGTAGAAAGATCCAAACCAAAGGAAGGAAAGGCGGCACACCAGATTAGCACCAGTTGTTTATTCCGGAATAAACAACTGGTGCTATCTGTATGCTGCCTCCTTTGGTTTGGATCTTTCTACATATATATATATATATATACATACACCTGTAACATAACATTTAAAGAAAAATATATAATATAAATTAAAATATTAAAATATGTAATATTTTTTAAACCTACATTTTAAACTACATTTAGTGCAACAGTAGGGAAAGTGTTGGATAGCGGAGGGTAAAAAATTACTATTCCCACTCCAGCGAGTGCAACAGTAGGGAAAGTGTTGGATAGCGGAGGGAATAATTTATTATTCCCACTCCAGCGAGTGCAACAGTAGGGAAAGTGTTGGATAGCGGAGGGGAATAATTTACTATTCCCACTCCAATGAGTGCAACAGTAGGGAAAGTGTTGGATAGCGGAGGGATAAAAATTACTATTCTCACTCTAGCAAGTGCAACAGTAGGGAAAGTGTTGGATAGCATAGGGGTAAAAATTACTATTCCCACTCCAGGGAGTGCAACAGTAGGGAAAGTGTTGGATAGCGGAGGGAAATAATTTACTATTCCCACTCCAGCAAGTGCAACAGTAGGGAAAGTGTTGGATAGCGGAGTGATAAAAATTACTATTCCCACTCCGGCGAGTGCAACAGTAGGGAAAGTGTTGGATAGCGGAGGGGTAAAAATTACTATTCCCACTCCAGCGAGTGCAACAGTACGGAAAGTGTTGGATAGTGGAGGGGAATAATTTACTATTCCCACTCCAATGAGTGCAACAGTAGGGAAAGTGTTGGATAGTGGAGGGGAATAATTTACTATTCCCACTCCAATGAGTGCAACAGTAGGGAAAGTGTTGGATAGCGGAGGGGTACAAATTACTATTCCCACCCCAATGAGT
Source organism: Calotriton arnoldi (assembly GCA_963921515.1). Classification (NCBI taxonomy): domain Eukaryota; kingdom Metazoa; phylum Chordata; class Amphibia; order Caudata; family Salamandridae; genus Calotriton; species Calotriton arnoldi. The sequence goes on along the minus strand of CAWUFW010007262.1, from coordinate 647,461 downwards.
GCAACAGTAGGGAAACTGTTGGATAGCGGAGGAGTATTAATTTACTATTCCCACTCCAATGAGTGCAACAGTAGGGAAAGTGTTGGATAGCGGAGGGAGAAAAATACTATTCCCACTCCTGCAAGTGCAACAGTAGGGAAAGTGTTGGATAGCGGAGGGGTAAAATTTACTATTCCCACTCCAGCAAGTGCAACAGTAGGGAAAGTGTTGGATAGCGTAGGGCAGGGGTTCCCAATCTGTGCGCCGCGGCTCCCTGGTGCGCCCTACAAACTAGCCAGGGGCGCCGCGCTTCAAAGGTTTCATATTTTCGAATTCAAGTCATTAAATTGCCGGTAACATCTTAGAAATGTGAGCTATTTAGTAAAAGCATAACACCTCTTTGTCCACCAGATGGCAGCAGAGCATTCTGTATTGTGAGTGCAGAACTGAATGTTATTAATGGAGATGGGTTACTCGTATTTCCTGCTTAAGAAGCCAGCAATCAAGAGCTTCTGCGTGGCAAGAGGTCACTGGTGGCCAACCCACAACCTGAGTGACAGTGGTCATGGTAGCAGGCTGCTATAGAACACAGGAAGGTAAAGCGATTTGTAATGCAGCTACCCTAGAACATACAGGGCCCATTTTAAATGTGTGTAGCTGAAGCCCAACTATCAATGCACTGGATAGAAGCAGCACCCTCCAAGGCTCATACAGTTCCCGAAATACATTTGGAAGAGGAGGCAAAAAGTTTGGTTGTTTTTCTTAAAGGATTAGGCCGGGAATTAAACCAGAACTGAGGAAAACAGTGCTGTTTTAAAATTAAAAAGAGAAAGAAGAAACACTACCTGCCCCAACATGGAGCGAGTTTGCCTTGCTTATGGAGAGCTGCAGTCTGGTGGTTCTGAGTGTCAGTAAAGGGAATCAACTGAGAGAGGCTGGAGGATAGTGACCACTGCTTAGCTTGACTAAGATCTGCTCTGAGACGTCCTATATGCCCTTATTCAACCGCACCTGCTGCTGCACCTGCATTTCCCTGACAAGCAGCGCTGAGCCCATCAGGGCCTGCGTACCTCCTCACCACCCAGTCCAACAGTTTTCCTATGATGAGGGGCCAGAGAGCGATTCATACCCACCTATGAACCTTTGTTCAATGACAAGCTGCAATAAACCTCAGTTTGTCCCTCATACCAGTGTAGCACTTTCGACCTCTACATTGGCAGTTCTGACAGTGCCAGTGTCAGTTGCTTCTGCCGACTCTGCAGCACTGCAGAACACATATGCTCATCAGGAGCACACACCCTGAGCTAAAACAAAACTGAGATAGGAAGAAAGCACAACCGACCCCCAGCATGGTGCTCGAGCAGCGCAATTCCACCAATGCTGCCCAACAAGAACAGTGTATATTCCATCTGCAGAACCAAGTTAGATATAGCCTTGCAAAACTGTGCCCTGACTTTGCGCTTTAACTACAAGAATAAACTTACCATTAAAGCTGTATTTCTGTCATAGATGGTCAGACAGCCCACAGCATAGTTTTAGCTCTTATAAATATAAAAGAATTGACATTTATTGTGTGTGATAAATGTCCCAACTGAACTAGGCGTTCCATCCCATTCTACACTACAGGAGTACCCCATGACTGTTCGGCAAGTCATGGGGTACATGACCCAACTTTATCCCAATTATTTTCATGGAGAAAAGTGTAAGTACTCCCGCGACTTGGCTTACATCCATCCACCTGCAAAAAAATGTCACATAATAGGGAGCTGCGGCCAACGGCCAATAAGCCAAGGGAGCCATGGGTTGAAAAAGTTTGGGAACCACTGGCGTAGGGGTATAAATTACTATTCCCACTCCTGCGAATGCAACAGTAGGGAAAGTGTTGGATAGCGGAGGGGTAAAAATTACTATTCCCACAGAACAAAATTCAAATTTAAAAACAAACAAAATATCAACTACAATACAAAATATAATAAAAAAAACAAAAACAAAACATATATAAAAATAAAAAAATTAAAACCTATAAAAAAAATGTTAATGTAGCAAAAATCTAAAATTGACATAAAAATATTACTTTTTAAATTTAACAAACAATTTACAAACAAATAAATATTTTGTAATACAAATGCATCTTAATCAAAACATTTTAAATTACATAAATGTAATATTTGTTTTCCTACCCTATAACACCACACAATTTACAACACACATCTAAATTAAACAAAAAGGTGTACCTCTATAATTAATACAATTAATTATCAATTTAACAAATATTAATAATTATAAAACACATTTAAAAATGTAAATATTGAAGTACAAACCAAACGTTACAGCTATTGAACCTAAATCCCCAAACAAAATAAAAACTAAACAATTACCAAAAATATGTATCAATTAATAAATTAATATTAATGATCAAGTAATGATTAATTTATTTTAACTAAATTACTTTCCACCCTCTACCCCAAAAAACACCAAAACACACACCTAAAAATATTTACACAATTTCCATAACTAATTTTACATTAATCCATTATTATCAATTAACAACAAATCATTAATTGATTTTTTTAAATTACTTCCCACCATTTACCACTATAAACCCCACAACTCAAAATTATTACACAATAGGCATATTTAAAATGTAATTAATTAATTAGCATTAATTAACAAATAATTAATTAATTATAAATAAATTACCTCCCACCATATTCCCCTATAAATACCACCACCAATTTCATAAAACATGACACAATTAACATAATTAATTAACAATTAATAACAATTAACAAGCAAAATATAAATAATTATTAATAAATTAATTCACACAATTAACACTATAAAATAAAATTACTAAATATTATATTAAAAATATTAATAAATGTATTAAAATTAAATTACTTCCCACCCTACTTCCCTATCAAACCACAACCCGCTCCTAAAAAAATAACACAATTAACATTTAATTAATAATAATTAACAACCAATTAATAAATAATTAATAATAAATTAATTCCCACAATTAACAATATAAAATAAATAAATATTAATTAATAAAAAATATTAATACATTAATTATAATTAAATTATTTCCCACCCTATTCCCCTATAAACCCACAACCCGCTATGGAACTAAAACGCAAAATTTAATTATAATAAAATAAATAACTTCTAAAAATTTAACACATATATTAAAAAACAAATGCAATACTTAAACAAAAAAATAGAGCACATACATTTAAAATACATACTAAAATACATAACTAACTAAACAAGCATTGGCATAGCCAATAGGTCTCGCTTTTGGGACGTTATAAGTATTTACTTATGCAGCACAATATCCTTGGTGCAACAACATCAACTGTTGCATGGCTAAACACTTATAAGATCCCAAAGGCGAGACCTATTGGCTATGCCAATGCTTGTTTCACTTCTAGGGAGGCGCTGGGCGCTTTGCCAAAGCTCAGTACCAGTGCTTGTCTTATTGATTCACCTGGATCTGCAGCCTCCTTTTCTCCACTTAATTGTTTAGCTTTAATGAATAACATCAATGCTCTTGGGCTACTTCAAGGGCCTGGGACAGGTGTGATGCTAGTTAGGATGGTGCCGTCTATCATGCATGTGTGAATAGCAGGGTACCTGTGACACTCCCATTACATCAAGAGACCCACCCAAGCTCTCATCACACAGTTCTTCCTAAAAACCATATAGCAGAAACAATCTAGTCAAGTCAAAATCGTTTATTTCTAAGAAATACATTCTTAGTGAAATATTATCAATCAATCAATCAATCACGGCATTTATAGAGCGCGCTACTCACCCGGGAGGGTCTCAAGGCGCTGGGGGAGGGGGTAAGTTACTGCTCGAACAGCCAGGTCTTGAGCTGCTTCCTGAAGGCGAGATGGTCCTGGGTTCGCCGAAGGTGAGTGGGGAGGAGTTCCAGGTCTTGGCCGCCAGGTAGGAGAAGGATCTTCCTCCGGCGGTGGTTCTGCGGATGCGTGGTACGGTGGCGAGGGCGTGGCTGGTTGATCGTAGCTGGCGTGTGGGCGTGTAGAAGGACATGCGGTCGTTGAGGTACTTTGGGCCCAGGTCGTGGAGGGCCTTGTGTGCGTGGGTGAGGAGTCTGAACGTGATTCTCTTGCTGACGGGGAGCCAGTGCAGGTCTTTCAGGTGTACGGTGATGTGGCTGTGTCGGGGGATGTCCAGGATGAGTCGTGCGGAGGCGTTCTGGATGCGCTGGAGTCTCTTTTGAAGTTTGGCTGTGGTTCCGGCGTAGAGGGTGTTCCCATAGTCCAGTCGGCTGGTGACGAGTGCCTGGGTGACGGTCTTCCTGGTTTCAGTGGGGATCCATCTGAAGATCTTGCGGAGCATGCGCAGGGTGTTGAAGCATGAAGATGAGACGGCGTTGACTTGTTTGGTCATTGATAGGGAGGAGTCCAGGATGAAGCCCAGGTTGCGTGCGTGGTCCGTTGGCTTGGGTGCGGTGCCCAGGGCCGGGGGCCACCAGGAGTCGTCCCAGGCGGAGGGTGATGAGCCCAGGATGAGGACTTCCGTCTTGTCTGAGTTCAGTTTAAGGCGGCTGTTCCTCATCCAGTCGGCGACGTCTCTCATCCCGTCGTGCAGGTTGGCTCTGGCGGTAGTGGGGTCGTTGGTGAGGAGAGGATCAGCTGGGTGTCGTCGGCGTAGGAGATGATGTTGAGGTTGTGTCGGCGTGCGATGGCTGCGAGGGGGCTCATGTAGACGTTGAAGAGGGTCGGGCTGAGTGAGGATCCTTGTGGAACGCCGCAGATGACTTCGGTGGCTTCGGATCTGAACGGGGAGAGGCGGACTCTCTGGGTTCTTCCGGCGAGGAACGAGATGATCCATTCCAGTGCTTTCTCTCGGATTCCGATGTTGCTGAGGCGCTTCACTAGGGTGCGGTGGCAGACGGTGTCGAACGCCGCGGAGAGGTCCAGGAGGATGAGGGCAGCTGTTTCCCCGTTGTCGGTTAGGGTTCTGATGTCGTCGGTGGCTGCGATAAGGGCGGTCTCGGTGCTGTGGTTGGCCCGAAACCCGGACTGCGAGGGGTCGAGGGATCCATTCGTCTCGAGGAAGGCGGCAAGCTGTCTGTTGACGGTCTTCTCGATGACTTTGGCCGGAAACGGAAGGAGCGAGATGGGGCGGTAGTTCTTGAGGTCGGTGGGGTCCGCCGTTGGTTTCTTCAGGAGGGCGGTAAGCTCGGCGTGCTTCCAGCTCTCCGGGAAGGTGGCGGTGCGGAAGGAGGAGTTGATGATGTCCCGGAGATGGGGTGCGATGGTGGCGTCGGCTTTGTTGAAGACGTGGTGTGGGCAGGGGTCGGTTGGTGATCCGGAGTGGATGGAGTTCATCGTGCGGGTGGTGTCTTCGGTGTTGATCGGGGTCCAGTTGCAGAGGGTGGTGGTGGCGGGCATTGGTTCGGCGGTAGGGTGCGTTGTTTGTGCGTTGAAGCTGTTGTGTATGTCGGTGATCTTGCGGTGGAAGAACGCGGAGAGTGAGTTGCAGAGGTCTTGCGAGGGGGTGATGTCGTTGTTTCCGGCGCTGGGGTTGGAGAACTCTTTGACGATGCTGAAAAGTTCCTTGCTGTCATGGGCGTTGTTGTCCAGTCGTTCTTTGAGTGCCGACTTCTTGGTGGCACGGATCAGCTGGTGGTGTTTGCGGGTGGCGTGCTTGAGGGCGGTCCTGTTGTCTGTGGTCTGGTCGAGTCGCCAGGTTTTCTCGAGAGTGCGGCAGTTCTTCTTGGATTCCTTGAGTTCGTTGGTGAACCAAGGGGTTTCTTGCTTCCGGGTCTGCTGGGAGGGTTTTTAGTGGTGCGAGGTCGTCGGCGCAGGCGGTCAGCCACTTGGCGAGGTTGCTGGCTGCTTCGTTTGGGTCCGTTGTGTCGGTGGGTGTGTTCTGGCTGAGGAGGCGGTGAGCTGCTCGGCGGTGATCTTGCTCCAGCTCCGGCGGGGAGCCTGTTGCGGGTGGTGGTGGGTCGCAGTCTTTCTGAAGCTGAAGTGGACGCAGCTGTGGTCGGTCCAGTGGAGTCCGGTGGCGTGGCTGAAGGAGATGTGCTTGCTGGACGAGAAGACGGGGTCAAGCGTGTGGCCGGCGTAGTGGGTGGGCGTGTTCACCAGTTGCTTGAGTCCGAGGTTGGCGAGGTTGTCCAGCAGGGCGGTGGTGTTTCTGTCGTTGTTGTTCTCCAGGTGGAAGTTGAGGTCCCCTAGGAGGATGTAGTCGGCGGAGGGCATGGCGTGCGGGCTGATGAAGTCTGCGATGTCTTCGCTGAATAGTGTGCGTGGTCCCGGGGGTCTGTAGATGAGGGTGCCTCGGAGGGTGGTCTTGGGGTCCGTGTGTATCTGGAAGTGTAGGTGTTCGGCGGCGGTGAAGGTCTCGTCGGAGTTAGTCGAGATGCGGATGGTGTTCTTGTGTACGATGGCGATGCCTCCTCCCGTCTGGTTGACGCGGTCCTTCCGGGTGATCTTGTATCCATCCGGGATGGCTATGGCGATGTCAGGCGCTGAGGAGGCGTTCATCCAGGTTTCGGTGAGGAAGGCGATGTCCGGTGCTGTTGCGTCGAGCAGGTCCCAGAGTTCCACGGCGTGCCTGTGGACGGAGCGGGTGTTCAGCAGGATGCATTTCAGGTGGTTGCTGCTGTTGCTCGACTTGGCGGAGGTGGTGCACGTCAGGGGGCAGGTGAATCGGCAGGTTTGGCAGGTGAAGGGTCCGTGGGTGCGTCTCGGTGAGGCTCGGTAGCAGGCAGGGTTCCGGCCGGCATTGAGTGCGGTGAGTGTGGCGGCGTCGTAGGTCCGTCGAGTGGTGTTGCATCGGTGGGATCCAGGGGTTCTGGCGCTGGGCGCGGTCCAGTCGCGGACGGGCGCAGACGGGCTTGCCTTAGGCGCGCCTTCGGCGCGCCAGCGGCGCGCCCGCTGCGCACGTCCGCTGCGCGGCCGTGCAGCGGCCGCCATTTATGGGGAGGTGGGAGGGAGGAGCAGCTGGGAGGCGGGAGGCAGGGGCAGCGAATGGGCAGTCAGGGGGCGGGGCCGCAGGGGACGCAGCGGCGGGAATGGCGATAGGCAGCGAGGGGCACAGAAGGAAAAACGGGGGGAGAGCAGGTAAATCACGGGCACAACAACAGTGGGGCAGCGAGGGGCACAGAAGGAAAAACGGGGGGAAAGCAGGCAAATCACGGGCACAACAACAGTGGGGCAGCGAGGGGCACAGAAGGAAAAACGGGGGGAAAGCAGGCAAATCACGGGCACAACAACAGTGGGGCAGCGAGGGGCACAGAAGGAAAAACGGGGGGGAAAGCAGGCAAATCACGGGCACAACAACAGTGGGGCAGCGAGGGGCACAGAAGGAAAAACGGGGGGAAAGCAGGCAAATCACGGGCACAACAACAGTGGGGCAGCGAGGGGCACAGAAGGAAAAACGGGGGGAGAGCAGGTAAATCACGGGCACAACAACAGTGGGGCAGCGAGGGGCACAGAAGGAAAAACGGGGGGAAAGCAGGCAAATCACGGGCACAACAACAGTGGGGCAGCGAGGGGCACAGAAGGAAAAACGGGGGGGAAAGCAGGCAAATCACGGGCACAACAACAGTGGGGCAGCGAGGGGCACAGAAGGAAAAACGGGGGGAAAGCAGGCAAATCACGGGCACAACAACAGTGGGGCAGCGAGGGGCACAGAAGGAAAAACGGGGGGAAAGCAGGCAAATCACGGGCACAACAACAGTGGGGCAGCGAGGGGCACAGAAGGAAAAACGGGGGGAAAGCAGGCAAATCACGGGCACAACAACAGTGGGGCAGCGAGGGGCACAGAAGGAAAAACGGGGGGAAAGCAGGCAAATCACGGGCACAACAACAGTGGGGCAGCGAGGGGCACAGAAGGAAAAACGGGGGGAAAGCAGGCAAATCACGGGCACAACAACAGTGGGGCAGCGAGGGGCACAGAAGGAAAAACGGGGGGGAAAGCAGGCAAATCACGGGCACAACAACAGTGGGGCAGCGAGGGGCACAGAAGGAAAAACGGGGGGGAAAGCAGGCAAATCACGGGCACAACAACAGTGGGGCAGCGGGGGCACAGAAGGAAAAACGGGGGGGAAAGCAGGCAAATCACGGGCACAACAACAGTGGGGCAGCGAGGGGCACAGAAGGAAAAACGGGGGGAAAGCAGGCAAATCACGGGCACAACAACAGTGGGGCAGCGAGGGGCACAGAAGGAAAAACGGGGGGAAAGCAGGCAAATCACGGGCACAACAACAGTGGGGCAGCGAGGGGCACAGAAGGAAAAACGGGGGGAAAGCAGGCAAATCACGGGCACAACAACAGTGGGGCAGCGAGGGGCACAGAAAGGAAAGGGGAGACAAGCAGACAAAACTGGCACCGGGGCCACAAGCGGAGGGCGATCTTACCTACAGGAGCAGCGGGCAGACAGCACAGGCGGAGCTGTGTGGTGGGGGAGCGACCTACCTGGCAAGGTCACATAGATGAGTAGAGAAAGGGTAAAGGCAAAGGATGAGCCTGTTGAAGGACGAGTATGATGAGAAAGGAGCGTGATCAGAAAGAAGGGTGATGATCAAGTGATCAGTGGTGGGCGAAGGACCAGAGAAGGAAGATGAAGAGACTGGAGAAGATTGGTAGAACAAAAGGGACAAGTGGGCAGAGTGAATGTGAAACAGATGGTGACAGGACTGGGAGAGACTAGTGGGAAAGAGAACGTGAAAGAGGCAGCACCATGCCAGTCATAATTTTGGCACAACAGTTCAAATTTGAGTCACTCGCATTAGCTGTACATTTCTTTTTTCCCCCTTAAAATACATTCTGCTCAAGAAACTGACAACCAAATATTTGTTGAGAAAATAGCCACCGAATGAGAAGTCCATTTGTCAACCTCAGTGGCTGTACACTTGACACAGTGGGCAGCTACGGGATGAAACAGGCCCAAATTTGCTGTTTGGTTGGTTCTTCTGAAGTTGCCAACTTTGTTTGCTCTTCCAAACGTTATCACTCTTTTTGGAGCAAATGAACAGCAGTAGGCACCATCCACAACTTTAAAGCGCTGCGTAGCTCCATACTATCTCTTTAAATATGTCTGTAAAATACACTTTGTAGATCTTGCGCCTGCTCATGAGCATGCTGTATATAATTCAGGCCTTTGTGCTGCCACTGTTCAGTGAAGAACATGTCCAGGACAGTAGGAGTGTAAGGTCTGATTATGCACACATGCGCACCCTCACATGTACACTCACAAATGCTTGTACTGTAGCAGATCAAGCTTCCATCACATACACAAAATCATTATTCAATATGCAGCAGCAGTGAAGGTGATGCTGACAGTGAGGTGAAGAGAGAGGAGGATGAGGTGGAGCGAGGAGAATGAGGTGGAGAGAGGAGAAGGTCAGCAGGAAAAGGAGAGACTGATCGTTAGGAGAGTTAAGGGGAGCGGGTGGAGGGTGAGGTTTAGAGATGGAAGATAGCGAGAAAGAAAGGGAAGAGAACAAGAAGGGTGGGTCAGAAAGACAAAGGAGGATGGGGCAGAGAGTGAGTTGAGGGGGAGGCCCAGCAACAAAGGTGAGAGTGAGAGAGAAGGGATAGGAGGAGATAGAAGGGTGAGTGGAGGAATAGGAAGTTGATGCAGTGAGAGTATGGCGAGTGGAGTGAGAGACAGGTGACGTGGAAAGAGAAAGGTGAGGTATAAAGAGGGAGAGAAAGCGGTTGTGGTAGAGGAAGAGAGGAGGCCAATGCTAGCAGAATGGAGCGTGAGGTGGATAGAAAGTGTGCAAGGCAGAGAAAAAGAAGGTGAGGTGGAGAAAGAAGAGGCTGAGATGAGAGGAAACAGAGGGTGAGGAGATCAGGATGAAGTGGTGAGCGAGGAGTGTGAAGCAGAGAGTCAAAGGACAGTGAGGCAGAGAGAGCAGATGAGATAAACTACATGAGTACAAAACACCAGATATACAGAGAAAAACTAGTAGGCACAACCCGGACAGTAGAGACTTTAGGCCGGTGCAACCGGTGCAGCTGCACCTGGTGCTCACCTTGTGCGGTGGAGAGGCACTGTGTTTAAAAATAACTTAAGGGTTAAAAGCACAAGCAGCAGAGTTCATTGTGTGTCCAGCAGTTTTCAGGCAACTATAAAAATGTCAAGATGACTCTGGTGATTGTTTGTGTTGGGGATAGATTGGAGTTTTGTCTAGTGGCAGTTTGACTCCTAAAGTAGCGCAGAGGGTTGATGTGCCTGCTGCAAAGAATGTGTACCATGCAGATCACAGGACTAAGTTTTAGTGAACTATGAGTAGCGCTATTAAAAAATTAAATGCATTTCAAAGAGGGGCTATGGAGAGACGAGGGGCACTGTTGAAGGGTGGACTAGTGGGGTAATCCACGGAGAAGGAAGTCATGAGGGGCGGCCAAAAAATACAAAGACTGTCTCAGTGGTGCCACCAGCACTAAAGCCGGGCCTGCCACTACTAGGCTATCCTGCATGTCCAGAGCTGCCTCTCAGACACCTGGGAGATGCTGGACAACCCCGTTCATCTTCTTGGCGCTTCCACGCTTCTTCATGGCCCTCCCGAACCCTGGAGCCATGCCTGCTCGGCGCGCGGACAGAGAGTTGTGACCCTGACCAATGAGCACGGTGTGTTCTCTGCGCGTCATTACTCCACGCATTACGCCCTGCACCGACATACCACAATGGCCTCTTGCGAGGGAGAGGATTGAATGTCACTCATTACTGCATGTTACTGATTAATGCACGTGTGACTCCTTGCACTGCCCCGTCTCACCAGTGTGACTAGGCCAGCTTCCTCTCTTCCGTTGTCATGCCAGTTTTATCGCCATTTAAAATGTTAAATTGAAGGAGGGATGTCGTATTCTGGTACCCTCCTGGTGCCCGAATACTGATTTCGGGGCTCCAATAGCAGGAAAAGGGTGGGGATTCTTTAAAAGAAGGTGGTCTATTTACCCGTATCCCTCCGCTACCCACCCCTCTTCTTCACCACTTGTGAGCAGACGGCTCCTGTTACACGGCTGTCAGTCATTCAGCCTCGGTTCATTAACATAAAATGGTGGTCACGCTCCTTTAAAATGATAATAATCTCGGCAGATCTGCTCTGGAATGCCACTGTCACCTGTCCACGGTTGCACAGTGTGTTTATTACACGCCCCTCTGCCAACATGTGCCTGCTTTAGGCCGCCCTTCGTGAGCGCGGGGGACATGCGTGTGGATAGATGCACGTTGATGTTGCCTGTGTGCCCTCCTTTGCCGGGCTTCCTGCGCCACTGGTATTGTCTGCAGCCGGAAACGACTGCATCCCTTTCCCTGCCCTGCAGGAAAACCATTCTCTACTGCCTCAGACCACGCAAATGCATTTAAAACATCAGCGCGCGCCTCGCGCTCAAAGTAAAAAGCAGCAGGGGGAGGGGAGAGAGGAGGGGGCATGCGCCTGTTTCCCTTGCGGGAGCGAGCAGGAACCATCTGTTAATTACAAACAGATGGTTTTAAAGCTCGCTCCCGCAAGGGAATCACCAAACGTGCACGCGTTGCCATTGAAAGCAATGCAACGCGTGCACGTTTTTGCCTGCAAAAGTGAATCGATTACTAAAGGTCTTTTTCCTATGCAGCGCTGCGTAGGCGAGACCTAAAAAACGATATTTTTTACAACTATATTTTTGCAAACAATATTAATTACTTCAATATTTTAGAAAACGATATTTCTTACCTGAAACTCGATATTCTTGACCACGATATTCTTGCAGTCGATATTTATGTATCTCGATATTTTTCACTCGATATTAGTGCAAGTCGACATTTCCTACTCGATATTCTGACTCTTTACCTTGAGAGAGAGAAGAGAGCGGGGGGGCATCTTACAGCTGCAGTAGCCTTAGCCTTAGGATTATCCCTTGCTGACCACCAGACAGTGAGGGGCTTGGGGAAAAGTTCTTCTTCACCCTGTGGTTCTTCTGCTTGCGCTCTTTTGGTGGCATTCTCTAAAGTGCCCATGTGAATCACTGCATAAGCAGCTCTTTTCACAACATCAGTGCACCACAACGAACCAAGACTGCCCTCTCGGACAATGCCTCAGCATTATATACCAACGCTGATCTGCCATCACAAAGCGGGGGATGACTTTGCCAGGCAGCACCGGGTCCAATCTGCAGTCACCTCCTCCCCTCTAGGTCAGAGCCATCCAGGTCTCCTCAGCATCACCACCATAGTGAGACTGCCAGTCAGAACTCCCTTGGCTACAGTTATGTCAGAAAGCCATAATCAATCTCTCTACCAGGTGGAAACAAAGTGCCTCTGGAATCCATGGCCAGTATACAAGCTGTGGCACGTATAAATAAGCGCCCATGCCACAACCTTATGATGATCACGTCATCTTGTTTTTGCATGGCAGGAGCATCTGCAGTGGAGTTTGGAGGCAGCAGGCTGCTCATTCGGTAGGCAGCTTTCACCACCAGACTGTTTCTCTAATCTGACAGTCTTTGTGCAGCTCTGAGAAGATAGCCTGGCCAGATATCACAGAAGTAGCATTCTCTCTGGTTCACGGCTAGCTCTGCACCCAAATTAGCATTTAGAAAATGTAGCTACTACATTTCTGTGGTGGTGCCTCTAAAACGGTCTGCAAGGAATCTGTGTCCAGTGAAGTACTCACCTTCGGTCAGTGCCCAAAGAGGTATTCACCTTGGGCTTTGAGCAATGAGGTGCCCATCTATGGCCCACGATCAATGTTATGTTATGTTATGAGTACTTATAAAGCACAAACAAATACCCAAAGGTGTCAAGACGCTAGCACTATGGGAGTGAGAGGAGAAAGTCCAGCTGGTTCTACTTAGGGAAAAGCCAGGTTTTTGGGGCCTTTCTGAAACTGAGTAGATTATGAATGGATCTGATATGGGGTGGTAGGTTATTCCATTCCTTGGCTGTGGTGTTAAGAAAGCTTCTACCTCCCCAATTGGTGAGTTTAAACCTGTGGATCACCATTTTCTGGGAGCTACTTCACCAGAGGTTTCTACCAGGTATGTACCACTTGAAGCATTCTTGCAAAAACTCTGAGCCAGCTCCATGAAGGGCCTTGTGGGCCAGGGAGAGAGCTTTGAATTTTATCCTTTGTCTAATGGGAAGCCAGTGAAGCTGTTTGATGGTGGGAGCAGCGGATTTGTGTTTGGGTATCTTAGTCAGGGGTCTGGCTGCCGCATTCTGAAGTACCTGGAGTTTATTCAGATGTTGTTCCTGAATATTGAGATATAAGGCATTGCAATAGTCTATTTCGGTCAAAACCAGAGCTGAGACAACTGTTTTCTGGGCATCGACTAGAATAAACTGAAAGATCTTTTTGAGCATACGCAGGATAAAAAAGACAGAAGCGGTAACTGCCTTGATCCGAGGCCCGAGGGTCAGTTTCCTGTCCAGAATTATGCCTAGGTTTTCAACCTTGTTGACTGGAATGGGAAGGGTACCCATCTCTAGAGGCCACCAGGATAGGGCCCACAAGGTTGGGTTGTTCCCAAATAAGATGACCTCAGTTTTCCCTGAATTGAGGTTTAAGCAATTTAAGCTCATCCAATCATATTTCAGCTTCCTGATTCTTATATTTTAATTTTTGGCATGAGTACAATAGTCATTTAGATCCTAATCATATCAATATACGGGGGATTGCTATATAAGTGTACTGTCCAGAACAGAGCAGACAGCTGGACAGAACACAAACTGAGGAAGCAGGCCTTAGCACACTTGAAGGAGTTATACATCTTCGAGCTATGAAGTTACAAGCTGAGTTGTTTTAGCTGAGGCCTTCTGCTGCCCTGAAGAACATACAGATCAGCCAAGGCTTACCGCACAACTTGGCAGCCAAACACTGTTAGAAAAGTATAGCTGGTGAGCTGAGGGAAATGCTTTCGTGAACTGTGGCAGACTAGGAAGAAAACAGGTTGGAGAAGAGAAACAAATTCTGTTACATTGGAAACACTAGCTCTAATGATAAATGTTGCTTATGTATTATTTTTACACTGCATCTCCTCATAGCATTTTTAGAGTAGCACCGTATCTATGTTGGTAAATAAAGCATAGTACCTGCACTACAGAGTCGTTTTTCTTCTTGTGTGGTAGTGTTTTAATCTTGATCTTAATTTCTTCATCTCTCATCCTGCATAATCCCTAACAAACTTGGGGGGCGTGGCTTGGCATCGGCCAAGATGGCGGCATAGTTTATATGCTCCGACCGGGCCCTAGATAAAGCCCAAAATATCCATCCATTCTCCAGCGGCTGGAGGTTTGAAACGGCCGGCATTGCTACCCTGGCTGTGTTCCAGGGCTGGGGATGCGTTTTCGCCCCCCAACGACGCAGCGGCTCATGTGTGGCGTGGATGGGCCTGCGCCGTGATCGGCGAAGAGATCGGAGGTGAAAGGGGGCGGAGTCGCATTATCCCACGGCCCGCATCCAGCTCGCGCGGCTCGGGATCTCAATTACTCAAGGTCCGCTGTGTTGGGCCGGCAGTCGGCGCTCTACACTGATCCCGTGCTGCTGCTCCAAGGGGCCGCACAGATCGAGTCGGCAGTGGAGAGCTCCCTGACGCCTATCATCTTCTGAGGTGAGCCCACTCGCGACCGGAGAGACACGCCGGTTTGCCTAGGAAGACGATGCCCAGAACGAAGCGAACGGCGGGAGGGTCCTCCCTGGCCGGTCTGGAGGAGTGCGCAGGAGCACCTACGGACCAGTTCTTCACACGGCGCTAACCCGGGGCCAGAGAGTTGAGCGGGAGGGTGGTGAAGAGCGGCTCCAGTGGGGATTATACCGGCATTGGCAGGCGGCAGGGGCGCTGATCTTGTGTATTGATGTACCCCTGACCGCGATAATCGGCGCTTTCCCCTGCATGCCCCTTTGTCAAGGAACATCCTGGAAGTGGACTGACCTGCTGTCCAAGTGGGTCAAGAGTGCGTGGGGCCTGGGGGCTCTAATTACGGCTGCCCTGTGGGCTTATTAAAGTGACTTCCCGGTGGCGCCCACATGATCTGATTGGCCGGGCGCTCTGGCACTCTGTGAGGCACGAGAAGAGTAGCCATATTAGCCGGAGTGCGCTCCTGCATTTCTTCTGAGTCATCAGCAGGCCCCAGAGGGGGTACGGAGTGGGCCAGCCCTTCGGCGCACTGCGGGTTGGAGGTGCCTTGGTCTCCTCTGGGAGTGCCCCAACTATCGGGTGAATAGCAAGTGACTGACTCTGCGGTGACCTTGAGGAGGGGGACTGGCTGGTGGTGAAGTGCATCTGATACATTCAAACAGTGTGATCCCGATCATGACCAAACCAAAGGGGGCCCCTGCTGCTGTGCAATCAAATAAACTGGACAAATATGGGGTCCCGCGCCAACTGACATCCGAGGATGGGGCGCCTGGCGACAAAACGGCTGGAGATGAGCCATCCCTGGGATCGATTATGCTGGCTATCCAATCATTGGGTAAGACCCTGGAGACAAAGATTGATAAGGTCACGATTGAAATGAACTTGATGAGAGCGGACATGCGCAAGACCTCGGAGCGGGTCACATCGGCTGAGGAGAACATAGGGGGGCTCCAGTCTGTGACCCGAAAACTAGAAGAACGCGTGCAAAAGTTGGCGCACCAACATAAGCTGATGGCCCTGAGGTTAAACGATCAGGAAGGGAGGGCCCGCCGCAATAACATCAGGGAGGTTGGAGTGCCAGAAGGGGCGGAGGGTCCCAGTATGGACTCAAAAAAGGTTTGGGAGGTACCCTAGTACTTGGAAAAGGGATGGGTATAGATACTGAAACAAACATGAAATTCCCTTCTCCTTCTACTCTAAGAACATGAGGATTCGATCCTCTAATTGGATTAGTTAATTTGGTTATAGCAAGGCCATACACTGAAATATAATAAGACAAATTTTACCAGGTTGCTAAATTCACAGACAACAATATAGAATCATGCATAAAATAATAAATTTCCAATTAAACATATGAATTCAAAGGAATGTATTATCAATATTTTATTCAAAAAATCATGTTTTGTACAACTGATATTGACAAAGTTAAAAACACATTAAAATCATATACTCATCATATTTTTAAATAAAAGGAAAACAATATGTGCAGTGAATACATGAAGAACAATTATCGACGCGGCGTTTCGGTGCTAAGGTGGATCGTCACCTTCTTCAGGACAATAGTTCAATATTTAAAAATCTGAATAGAATGTAAAAAACTTTGTTAAAAAAAAGAATTTCTTAAAACATTCCTTTGTTACATTATTCATGATTTATATTTAGCAACCTAGGAATAAGTCTACATGGAAGATAAGTGTAGGCCAAAAATCCAATAGGATTAAACTCATTAATTTAAAAACACAGAAAGATTACTCAGACATTATAGTTTATTACACCGGGTCTCTCTCATATTAATAGTAAACCCGTTACATACCTATTGATTTATGTAGAAACTCTTGTGTTTGCCTCCAATGAAGTTTTGGACGGGTTTCTCGTCTGGTTTTTACAGTCTCAAAGGAGACGAATAATACTATGAGGGAAGAGTATTCCATTAAGATCAGACCCTCTATATATATATTGTTTCATTTCAAATATGAACGGCCTGAGTAAACTTACCCCTATGATTTTCTTTGGAAGGCCTTAGTTTTATTTTCTCATCCTTCTATTTCTATGAGTACCTTACAAAGGTTAATGTGATACCTATTGGGGTATGCAAAAATATACTATTTAAAATTATTTAAGAAAATATTTCAAAGGTTTTCGCATTCTACATACAAAGCCAACTTCACTTTGAATTACTAGAAGATAAAACCACTTTTTAATTGTGTGGCTTACCTTTATTAGTCACACTTCAATAGGATCATTCACAAATAACTTTTATATTGTCAGGTCCATCTTAACTCAAAATGTAGATCTGAAATAGTTTTTTTAAAAAGTCACTTTTTATAGACTGTATCCAGTATAAAAATATTTTTATACTAGTCAGTATACGCAAATCAAATTTTACTTATCTCACCTCTAATTAAAATCTTGTTTATTAAATCCACCCACTTTTTCTTCTTTAGGGGTGCTGGTTCCAATTAATTTTGGTTCTGGTCCAGAGTTTGTTCTACAGAAACAACATAAGGATGTATATTCAACTATGGATCAGACTTTCCTATAACTGGCAATGTTATTTTATAGTCAAAGTTAAGTACTCTGTTCTATTCATGGAACAGTATAAAAATTTAAATTTATTCTTCAAGGTTTGCATATCTAAAAAATCATATAAGTCTACCTTCATTCTATCTAAAAAGATATGAAGATCAGGGTTAGCATTCCCACAATGGTCCCACTTACCAGGTGTGAAGTTAAAAAGTGAATTAAAACTGCCCGTTTGGTTAATATTTTACTAAAGTGCTCATCTCATGGTATCTGACATTATCAACAGCTTGTTATTCTCTCTTGTTGCTATCGTCTCGCTAAATTTACGGGGTCGAGATATCGGACTTGATACCCCGTTTTAATCGTAACCTAACGCTATCATAATTAAGAGCGTGACGCGGGAATAGCATTAGCAGCAATCCCCTATATATTGTTTCTTTAATAATGAAATTATCGCTATTTAGCTAAGTGAACCGTGCATGGAACGGACTATATTCAATAATATGCCCTATTTTAAGGCTCGACCACGGCGGCCATATTGTAATGTACTGTGGCCTAATATCATTCAATTATACCTGCCTGTTGATCTAATTTATTTATGAAGCACCTATTTTCTGGTTTATAATAATGATAATATTAGTAACTCGTTACTATGCCTTGAAATTGTCATATCGCTAAATCATTCAGATTATACTTATCGTGGTGATGAATTTAATTATAGTTATACCGCCGTATTGTGTTGATCAATCGTGCGGCACGGTAATGTTACCTACAATATACTATTTCATTTTCTATCTTCAAGACTTATAGGTTCATACCAAGCGAACTGGAAATCGAAACAGGGACCTGTCCACTATGGTGCACCATGTATTCTGTGTAAACTTGTGCCATAATGGTGTTACACTCGTCCTCCACTATGGCGGCCATCTTGGTGCAATGTCATATTATCTTAGACACACCAATGCATTTTAACTATAAAACATATTGACGTTTTATCAGTTCCTATCGCTACTCTAGGTATACCCATTTCATTATTCTTTTGACATTAAGAATGGTGGCACATCAAATTAGGTAATCAGTTCTACAATATCTTCTGGATAGAAATCCTACAGATATGTAGATCTCAATTTTTGTTATATAAAAAACCCTATACTATCTCCCCGAATATTATTTATTCTATCCATAAATATCAGGACATACTTTTTGTCAATGCGCTTCCTGTGTATCAGGGACAGTGGTCATTTTATAATAAATTTGGACCTCTTCATTGAAGACCTCATACTGAACCATCTTAAGCCAAAGAGACTGTCCACCCTTTTTACGGTGGAAAGAGCACACAGGGCTCCGATCCCTAAGCCAAAGCCAGGGGCCCCTCCTCGTACGATCATAGTCCGGATTCTGAACTTCAGACATTGAGACGCCATTTTGCAGGCGGCTAGAGTACGAGGGGATCTCCCCTACGAGAACTCTATCGTACGTTTTTTCTGGATTTCACTCTAAAGGTGCAGCAGGAGAGGCGCACGTTCGATGGGGTGAAACGCGCTCTCAGAGAGAAGGGGATAAAATATATGATGCTCTTCCCAGCCAAGCTCAAGGTCCTAGACAACGATAAATCCTTGTTTTTCAGTACGCCGGCAAAGGTCCAACAATGGTTGGATGGGGGGCTCCCCCGAACACACAGGCGTCATGAAGAAGTGGACTGGCGTGGGAGTCGCTACCGCAATCTTGAGTCTCCGACCCGACACAGAGAGGGAGAGAGGTCAGAATCAAGATCCAGAAGTTCCCGCTCTGGGAGCCCCACGGGCGATGCAATGTATCCTGGAAAGTAGGGGACATGGTGCTCCTCTGTGAACTGAGGTTAAACAATAATGGGGCGACCCTGTGTCCCTCAGAACCTGGGTATGGATAAATTAACAAAAACAATGGTTCTGTTGGGTATTACCTAATTATTTCTTATGAAAACGCCTAGTGTTATCATATTATTCTATAATCATGAACATCAATATCTCAGTTATCCAGACAAGAACAATAACACACACGACACAAATTGTTGTCTATTTCCTCGTTTTTTTATAAATTTAATCATTCATATATATACAAGTTCGTAAACAAGGCTGTCAACACGAGGTGAAGTTTTATAGTAAGTGATCAAGTGACATTAGTGCTCAGTGCTAGTGCTCCGTGCGCAATATATACAAAGTGTTTAAAATATGTACATGGGAAAGAGTAGGCCAGAATTTTATAAGACAACAAGGACTCTACTAAGTATTGAATTTTATTAGTCAAGTAGAGCCTTGATCAGTCTGGACCATGTGAGGTCGTCGACGTTTCAACCCAAACTCAGGTCCATTAGGTAGTCAAGACGGGTCTTCATCAGGACAAAGAACGGGGGTCAATGGTGACAGCCCAAATAACACCTGAATAATTCCTGGTTATTCATACATCTTTGTAGATCAAGATAGAGAAATCCAATTTAATTGTACTAAATGACGTAAATCAAATAGAAGGTCCGAGTGATGAATCTCAATATTATAATAAAGGCAGCAACGGCAAATTCAGTGATGTCTAGCGGAAACAGGCATGCATCCTGTAAAGCCGCGACCATCCGTCTGAGACGGATGGTCCAGACTGATCAAGGCTCTACTTGACTAATAAAATTCAATACTTAGTAGAGTCATTGTTGTCTTATAAAATTCTGGCCTACTCTTTCCCATGTACATATTAGGATGTAGGATAACTGAGATATTGATGTTCATGATTATAGAATAATATGATAACACTAGGCGTTTTCATAAGAAATAATTAGGTAATACCCAACAGAACCATTGCCTCTGTGAACTGATACATGGTCTCTGAGGGACCTAAGATACAGATATAATACTACTGCTAATGTGAAGTGACAAGGCCAGAGGGACAATAAAGTTCGAGACACTGCCAGATGGGACGCTGTCACAAGTGTTCCAGCTGCAATAAACGTTGTGGGGTGGAATCATGGGTCCGGGAGAAGACGCTTCTCAGTGGTGGTGCCAGTCTGCCCTACACTAGTTATTTGTTCTTTCGGGCGACAGGCGCTCTGCTAGTTGGGATGTGGGTAGTTCTAGACCTACGTGGCAGGGTTGCAGGGAGGGGGGTACTGTTTTGGGTATTTGTATGTATTATGTTTTTTGATTAATGGTTCTTGCTTCAGAACAGGCGCTTCAACAATCGGGGCTTGAGATTTGTGTCTATGGGTCGGGTGCTGCTGCGTGTAATGGGAGGGTCTTTGATTGCTGGGTGGGGGGGCTGGATACCATTGGCTCGATATATGGCTACACGACCTATTAGAAAGCTAACAATACTCTCCTGGAATGTGAATGGCCTGGGGGACAAAATCAAACGCACTATGGTTTTACAGTACCTACATAGACACTCACCAGACATTGTGCTACTTCAAGAGACGCACCTTAAAGGCAATAACTACTTAGCCCTTAATAGATATGGATATACATTACAGACGCACGCCGGTTTCACGTCAGGGTCCAGGGCACGGCCATACTTAATAAAAACGCGATACCACTGGTGATATAGCGTACATGGTGTAACCACATGGGATGTTACGTGGCCCTGTCGGGAACTTGGGAGGGACAGGTTGTGAATCTGTGCTCCGTGTATATTCCCCCGCGACTGCACGAGACTGCATTCCCGGACCTTAGCAAACTCATACTGGAATTCCCACAGGGAACTTTGCTTCTAGGGGGAGACATGAATGACACGATGACGCCGGAAGTGGATAGGGAAGTCCTCCCTCCCGCGGCACGAGGGCCTCGACCACTGTACACATTCGTGCGAGCACTGGGACTGGTGGACCTTTGGAGGTGCCACAACCCCAGAACGAGACATTACACTCATATCTCTGCAGCACATGGCAGTGGGGCACGATTGGACTATATTTTTACGCACACTACCTCGGCGGGTCTCTTCCAGGGAGGGTGCCACATGGCACGTGGGATATCAGATCACTCACCAGTTGAAATACAGGTGCTAGGGCCGGACTGGGACTGGTCTCTCCCACCGAGACTGGATCCTTTCATATTTCGGGATCAGGAGTTCCGAGAGCGCTTTGAGGAGCGCACTGAACAATACTTTACTGAAAATGTCGGCTCAGTGAGATCCGCCCGCATTCTCTGGGAAGTATACAAGGTGGTGGCTAGGGGTTTTGTACAGGGGGCGAGCGGCGCTCAACGTAAAGAAAAACGAGCCCAGTGTGAAGAGCTTGAGCAAGAGATACTAAATCTGGAGCGAACACTAAGCGCTGACCCTGGGGGTGTTGGCGGGCTTAAACACACTCTCAAACTTAAGGAAAAAACCCTTCGAGACATAGCAGACAATGCTGCTTGGGCTCATACGATTGCCACACAAAGAAAGATCTATGACCTGGGCGATAAGGCCAACAAACTGATCGCATGGCTGGAAATGAGGGACAGGAGCCGCAACTGGGTCTCCGCGATTAGGCCCGCAGAGGGAGCACAGGGTGGTACAGGGGCGGACCTCACAGAAATCTTTGCCAAGTACGATGAAAACATATATCAGGCCCAATCCACGCGGGGGAGTCGGATTGTATTGAATTCCTAAGGGACACCTCCCTACCGACCCTTGGGCCGGAAGACAGAGAGACGTTGGATTCTGATTTCCATGTGGAAGAAGTAGAAAATGCCATGCAAGACCTGCAATCAGGGAAAGCGGCGGGCCCGAATGGGCTTCCCACAGAGTTGTTTAAATGTGTGGCGGGCAAGCTAGCTCCTCACATGTTCGAAATGTTTGGAGAGGCATTTGACGAGGACCAACTCCCTGAGGACACGAGAATGGCAACTATAGTGGTCCTCCTCAAGAAAGGCAAACCCGCACGACCTCTGTAGCTCCTACAGACCTTTTTCCCTTCTGAATTTCGAGGCTAAGGTTCTGACCAAGATTATTGCAAATCGTTTGAGCCCTGTCATACAATCCCTGATCCACCCAGATCAATCTGGCACTAGGCTCAACTTGCGACGCTTATACGGAGTCATGCATATGACCCAAAAGCAGCCAGACGTACCGGCCGCCCTCCTATGACTAGACACGAGGATGGCATTTGACAGCATCCAGTGGTCATACCTCTTTGCTGTCTTGGAGAAGGTGGGCATTGGCCCGAATCTGCAAAAGTGGATTTGGCTGTTATACACTGCTCCGATGGCACACGTTAGGGTCAACAGAGTTGTTTCCAGAGCTTTTGCACTACACAGGGGGACGCGACAGGGGTGCCCACTGTCACCGTTGCTGTTCGCGCTTGCACTGGAACCGCTGGCAGCTTGGATAAGAAGAGACCCGGTACTAAGGGGCATAGATATAGGTGGGGGCTGGGAAAAGCGCATATCCTTGTATGCGGACGATATCCTTCTCTACGCGCACAGGTCCCGACAAACTTTCCATAGGCTAATTCACATCATACGGTCTTTTGATTCCTACTCTGGATACCGCATTAACTGGGACAAATCCCTGGTTCTCTCACTGGCGGGTGACCCTCCAGTATTGAATTCGACATGCTCGGAGCTGATACTGCAAGATAAGTTTAAGTACTTGGGTATCTGGATAACCAAGTCTGTGGAGGAGTTCACGCAACTGAATTTGCTGGTGCAACTTAACAGATTACGGGACGATGCGACACACTGGAGAGGGCTCCCGATCTCTCTCATGGGCAGGGCTGTCCTCTTTAAAATGATGGCCCTTCCTCGCTTATTGTATTCAGTCCAGAACACCCCTTACCGGATCCAGGAAACGTTCTTTCAAGCGATCGAGTCCGAACTGTGCAAGTTGTTATGGGGGGGCGGGGGGGGCAGTCCCAGAATCCTGCTAAAGAAGCTCCAGAAGGGGGTATATGAAGGGGGGCTGGCAGTTCCGGATATCAGGAAATACTACCGGGCTGCTCACCTCATAAATGTCAACGGATGAATCTTCTCCCCACTTGAGGAACCAGCATATAGGGTGGACAGACTGGCATTGAGCAACCGAAGTCATCTAGCTGAACTGTACCGTAGGGGTTCCGCACATCTCCCGACACATACTAGGACAGTTATTGACATCTGACATAAGGCAACTAAAATGACGGGCTGGGAGATGAAACTAACAGAGCAGACTCCACTATGGGAGGGAGACTTTTTGAAAGAAGTACGACGGCTTCAGGGTTTCAGGAAATGTAGCCTCATTGGCATTGACACACTTGGGGACATCTGGAAGGGAGGAAAAATGGTGGCATTCGATACCCTACGGGAGGGCTTTCAAATGGGTGGTGGTGAATTCCTCAGATATCAACAACTGCGTTTGGCACTCCATTGTCATTTGAAAGAAGGAATAGTGCTACCAGAATATTCTCCCCTGGAGGATAGACTCCTCTTGGACCCCATGATTGACAAAGCAGTATCCCTTACCTATAAAAAACTGGTGAACAACTCCCCGGACTGCATGGGTTCCCTGAGGGAGGTTTGGGAATCTGATGTGGGTCTTCTGGAAGATGACGACTGGGCGGAAGCTCTTCAGAGTCCCAGAGAGATAGCCATCAGAGCGCGCTTTAAGCTTGTCCAACTCCGCATCCTTCATAGATCTTATGCCTCGAGAATGGTGCAGTTCCGAATTGGTGGCTGTGGCTCCGAGCTGTGTGCTAGGGGGTGTGGCGAGAAAGGGTCTTTCTTCCATATATTATAGTCCTGTCCCAGGATTCAGAAGTACTGGAGGGGCCTAACCCGCATAATGGAGGCAGTTGTGGGCGAACAGGTTCCATTGGAATCCAGATGGCACATCCTGGGTGTCACGGGAGAGATCACATGGCCACAGTGGGCCAAGCTCTGGCTCGCCCTGGCAGGGGGGGGCGCCAAGAGTAATATTGCCCGGGCATGGGGTGCGGCAGAGCCACCGACAGTGAACTCATGGCTGTGCGATATGGACTGGTGTCACAATGTGGAGCAAGTGGTCTATCAAAGTCGTGGATGCCCGCGCAAGTGGGAGAAAATATGGGGGACGTGGACTCTGTATAGAGGTCTGTGATTGGGACCGTGAGGTGGACTGTATATGTTATCCGATAAGAGCTATGCGGAGAGTTCAATCTTGTACTGTGCTAAAATACGCAGAATGTAGTTGTGTGCTATGCGCAGAGGGATATGTAGTCACCGTGTCATTTGCATAAACTGTGCATGTATGTCTAGATCTGCCTTGTTTCTGAAGCTTGTTCTTTTGTTAATAAAAAGAATTAAAAAAATAGAAAAAATCCCTAACAAACTATTCTATAGCACTTGCATTACCTTGACACATACACGCATCCCTAATGTGATCTTGGCATAGCATAGATGTACAAGATGAGTTTGAACTGTTTAGGGGTTTTCTTGGCTGCTAGGCAGACATGAGGTCACTAAAGACAAGGATTTTCACCCACGACTAGGGTCACTGGATAATAAAAAGGCTTTGATTTGCTGGAATAAAGATCCGTCGGAGCAACCTTGGAGAAATATAGACTGGACAACAAATTCCTCTGATGCATAACCATCCTTTATGCCAAACTCAGAGGAACAGTCCTAACAAAATAATGATCTGTCTGACCGTTTCACATTAGAAAGGTGAACAATACAGTTGTGCACACAATTGCCTCTTCCACTGATACTGGTGATAGAGCAGCTGAGGAATAGAAGGAATACTAAGGGTACAATATCACTGTTTGTGAATGCCATGCTGATCTATTTAAGAGGTATTGACACAGCATTGCCTGAAATATTATCAATAATAGAGGAAGATGAGGTACACTCTAGCCTCATAATTGGTTGAATCCCATGCTATTTACAGTAGGAGAAATCAGAGAGAAAGTATCATCGCTACATGTAGAACATACATTTAAATGCATGGCGGCACCAAACACAAAGTGAAGGACCCTAAACAGGAAAGGATTACTGCAGCAGAACTTAAACTTAATCAGATATACATATAGGTAACAAAGTGGGGTTATTAGTTGCAAAGGATGTGAGTCCTTCACAAGTAATAAATCTGCAACTTTCTCTTTACTGGGAGCCCAGTACCCCATTGTAGCTTTTTTATCTACAAAGGCAACTATGGCTTTTTCACATCATACATAATTTTCCACATCACACAAACCCTGAGAGTAGATTTGTTAAAATGGTGCTCCACCTCTCCTAGGTTCAGTTGCCTCAAAAGTCATTACCTCAATCAGCATATAGTGTATTTGTGGTGGGAGTAATTGAGTGCCTCCTCTCAAATGATCTTATACTCCATTGCAGCACTTGACTATCTCAGGGTAGTGAAGCAGAGCAGTCCATGGCCTACTCAGGGAAGGTTGTGTGAGCTAGTACCCTCAGTCCACTAGTACGCAACAACACTCAATAAATCATTGTTCAGTCAGTGCTTTTTCCTATAAAGTACTTTATTATGCACACACTACTAAATACTAAGCACAATGCAGCACACATAGAAAGAGGAAACAAGAAACTAGGAGAAATAAACATATTTTTCCTCGTTACGGCTCTCCTGGGGAGGCGTATCTTTTAGACTCATTCCCAGGTTTACAAGGTTTGCTTAATCTGGAAATGCATCAAAAAACACCCAACGCAACGCCCATGGAATGCCTCTCTTGCACAGAGTGATGCAACACAGCGATTTGAGCTGCGTTGCATTACTCCATATTTTTAAAGCTATTCAAAGCCACGCAAAATGGCTTTGCGTGCATGCAAAAATATGACTTAGAGGTTTGCGTCACACAGGTACGACGTTCAGTGGTGCAAGGATGAAACAAAGCTCTCATAAATATGCTTCTTTATATTTTCCTTGCACTGCACTTTTCATTTGTGCTGCGTTGTCGATGTTTTTTTAAACCAAGTGCCTGTGCTTCCTCGTGCACCCATGTTCTGTGTTTTTGCTGAGGCAGGCCGAGGAGCCCACTCCAGTGCTGCCCAGCCGGCTCCCCAGCCAGCCGACACTACTCTTGTGCTGGCACAGGAGCCAGCATCTTATTTCTGCCGCCCGTGTCATGTGCACCACGCTCCCTCCAGACACAGGCATGGGGAGCGGGAGACGCACCACCAACACAGTCGCATAGTGGCATTCATCTCCTTCTGTCCTGGGGCGATGGAGTCTCCTAGAACAACTTTCCGCAGTGGCGGCTGGCACGGATCGGGTGTGGCAGGGCAGGGGAGGTGGAATTGGGTAAAACAAAATATTACACTTATCTCTTCACGGTCGCCATCTCCCCTCCGTCGTCACTCCTCCGCTTCTCTTCCTGACGAGTCCTTGAAGCAGGAAGCACACAGGCTACCCTAAGCCAATCACGACGCTGCAGTCACCAGCATGACAGCAGCATCGTGATTGGTCTGAGCGCAGGGGTTTGGCACTCAGACAGGGAGTGGATAGCCTGTGCATGTTCCCCACCCAGGCCGTGCAATACAACCGGGTGGAGAACATGCTAAGTGGGCATGACTGTTTGGCCGGCTCAAGACGGCCGGCCAAACCGTTATGCACACTTAGAGAGTGCCCACCACTCCTCTCCCTGCTCTGGACTGCCCATCCCTGCCCTGCCCCGCACCTGGAACTGAGCCACCCCTGGAAAAATAAAATTATAATAACATTGCGTTATTATCGTTTTATTTTTCCTTTTTTGCACTGCTGAAAAGCAGTGGAGAACGGGGTCTCTGGGCCATAGGGCTTCTTGGGGAGAGGGCTTTACGCAAATCTGTGCTTTGTACTCTCGTAAGCTATCTTGTAACCTCTGTAATGTGCTGTTACCCACATATGTCTGGTTTGAGCTACATAAATGAAAACAATAAGGGCCTTATTACGATGTCGGGCGGACTTTCGTCCACACGACACCGTTGCGGAAAAGGAACCGCCCAACCTTAGGTCAGCAGTTCCGACCGCTCTATTACGATGCGACCGCCCTAACCTACATTTCCCAATGGAAGCTTGTGCAGTAGGCGGAAAAGGCCTGCAGCACAAGCTTCCATTGAGAAACAGAGGTTTGAAAACATCCCTGCACCGTGTGGCAGGGCAGGCACCATGCGGTGCCTGCCACACAGTGCAGGGATTTTAAAGGGGACACCATAGGTGCCCCTCAGGCCCCGGAGGACCAGGGAGCAAGGGGGCCCATCTAGGGGCCCCTCAAAGTCATTTTTTGACAGTCAATCCATGTCAGAAAGGCTGACATGGATTGGCTGTTGGAACCCGACATCGTAATCCCAACGGCGGACCCGAGCCTGGCTCTGCCGTCGTTGAGGGGATTACTATTCTGCTCCTTTAACAGGAGCGGAATTCCCCCGCGGGTTTCCCTCCGACCGCCGTAATCAAAATACGGCCCTCGGAGGGAAACCTCAGAATGTCGGCAGACAGCTCTCCGCCCAACATCCAAATTGGTCCCTAAATGTTTATTAGCAATGAAACATTAATGCATAGCCTTTCTTATTTGCAGATTCGGATTTGTGTAAACTTCGTAAACAAATGGAACCATTATGTTGTCATAATTGAAATCTTCATGGAAAGGCTTAACATAATACTTTTATCCTAAGATTTGGCCAATAAAGGGATTCATGTTACAACAGAAGCTATTAAGTTGAAGCAACATTTTCAGTATGTTTTTAAGATCTTTTTGATTACACATGAGTAAGGACATGTTAAGACAGAGAGCAACTGGCTTAATCGGGAATTTAAAATATTATTTGGACATTCTAAATTAACAGTGCGCTTCCTGTAAGTTGCAGGCTTATGCTAAATGTATCCACCTGCTATAAAGGTAATAATTAGGGCTCCCAGTTTTCAGTTTTTACTGATTGTTACAGATAAAAAAAGTCAGAAAAATATTTATTTTCCTGTCTGTATTTATTTTAAAATACAGAAAAATATGGAAAATAGGCCTTTTTTTGATATTTTTTCTACTGTCAATCATGAGTGCCAGGTCATTTGGTGTACAGACTGAGAGGTCGGGTACATTAAAAAAGACAATAGGTTTCCTAATTAAGTTTAATTAAGTGCAGATCTACAGTTATTTATGCTATTCTTCAATGCAAGTGTTTTCAGATAACGCTATTGCACTGTATCCTGCTGAATCCTTTTGGACATTCAAATGAGAGTATACATTTATCAGTGAAATAAATGTGGAAAAATACCCATTCCAGCTTCATTTATACAGAAAAAACAAAATAAAAAGGGATAAATACAAAAAAATGAGCAAAAAAGAAATATGGATAAATTCAGACGGAAATGTAAAAACAATATACCATAAAACCGGGAGCCCTAGTAATAAATAATACATTTGTGAGCTTGATTTCAACAACATTTATTCTTGGGAAGCACAATAACAAAATTACATTTATAAACTGAAACACTTTGTGGAACCTTTTACAGACACCCGTTTTTCCAACTCTGCATGTTAAGGGAACATATTTTTCATATTTTTAAGGAACCAGATCAATGAAAATGAGATTTCCTGGGTACTACAAAGATATTTGGATGAAAGTGTATTGAAGTATAAATGCAAGCCTTCATACATTAAAACGAAAATAATTATCAACCGGGGTAAAAAAAAATGCCTCGTCAGTATGGGATTAAGGGTGTCCTACATCGCAACTAGACTTAACGCCAGTGAGCTAAAAACGTCAATGGCCTAAATGTCGACACGTGTGTAAAAAGTCCTGAATGAACCGCATATAACATTCTAATATCATTATAGTCGAAAACGAATAAAAGGTCAGTGGATTTTTCGTATGAAACAATACCCCAAACTATATTTCTGTGAAAGCTTGATAGTAGGGTGCGCTGTTAAGAACAAGCTGCGCTTTCAGTGTTGTAACTCACCCAGAGGATTGCAGTTCGGTCAGAGGAGCCAGAGATAATTCTCGTATCACCAAAGCAGTAGTGGCAGGAGTTCACAGCCCCACAGTGCCCTTTTAAGACTCGGAAAGGAATCTGAAAAGGAGCAGATAAAACATTTTATCGATAGTGCTTTGAAGTCGCCATCTTGTCAGGCACAAAGTCAAACTGCTGAATGGTAATAACAGTTGAGGCAGGTAGGAGCAATGTATAGCCAGAAGTCCTACATGAACATCTTCCCAAAGGCATACCTTTCAAGTGGCACTCGTGTTATTGTATGTCATGACACTGGCAGCGCCTCTAGGCGCTACAGCACACATTCTGAAGCTGGGAGACATTGGCCCGAGGGAAACCGCTTTAAGGCTCTTCTGAAAAGAGAAGAGTGAAGGAAGTGCTGATGAGTGAGAGGGGTTGGTTAAAAAAGTGGGATCTAAACAGTGAAAATATTCGTTGTTGCAGCCCGTAAATTCAAATTTGGGAAAGGTGATCTATGGGGAGCGTGGGGGTGAAAGGCACTTACTGCGGGGATACTTGTAGGTCTGGCACAGAAAGCAGAATTTTACCGAATCCAAGGCAAGCCTTTTCTGGGAGCGTGCGATGAGACCAAATTATTTCTTTTAGGGCTCCAATGACTTCTTAGACGAGGTCCAGCTGGTATTCAGCTAGGGCAGTGCTGGATAGACCCTTTGGAACATTTAATGAATAAAGTTCTACTTTTGGGAGCCATGTGGCCTGGAACTGATCTAGCAGAACATAATTTTGTGGCACCCTTGCCCTTCAGAGCCGATTCACCTATCCAAGTCCTGAATGGGAGGCTCTTACCTTCTCTACGCCTATGCTATTTGATGAAGGCCCACCCCATGTTCTTCGTGGCTGCGAGTTCCAGCAAAATCATGTAAGGTGCTGGCCAATGGGCCTGGTTATAGGAAAATGGCCAAGCAGAGTCAAGCTGGCTAGTTTAAGAGGTAACTGCTCATGCTTTCTACCCCCAAATCCTTAAATCCCCATGCGCAAAGACCGAGTACCTAGAGGCACTGATCCAATAACTCGTTAATATGTAGATGATCTTGGGAATTAAAGAAAGTGTATTTATGGAAAGGAAGAAGAGGCCTAGGCAGGGCCAGACTGGGAACCCAAAGCAGCTCTGGCAATTTTGTCAGACTGGCCCCCGGGGGGGCAAACGTGAAGCGTTGCTTCTTAACAAAACCGGCCCCCAGCACTGCTGCTCTTGTTAATGGGGACCAATTTTGCAGGAAAACCAGCCCCATCAGATCAAAACCAGCCCCACCCTTCCAGCCTCCCCGGCAAATGCCCGATGCCTGCTACAGCCAGTCCGGCCCTGGACCTAGGGATAGCGGGGAGCAGCCGAGCTGCACACGATCTGCCGACAGGGCAAAAGACAGAAGCCTTGCCGAGGTTGTAGGATTTGCAACAAGTCCTGCTGGGCCAGCGCAGTCTGCCATGTAGCCCAATGACAGAAAGAAAATGGCACATGTGCAACTCCCGGGGGCTGAGCCTCATTGAAGAAGCACTGCTAAGTGCTTGCTCTGGATGCTCTGTTGTAGATGTGCTGTGAGGGACTAGACTGGGCAGTGATAAGTGCCCACAGTTGTGGTGCAGCACTGACTGCTGGTGCACAAGAACAGCCTTGCAACCAATGGGTCCCTGGCTACACTGTGGAGGGCCCGATAAGGGGAGCGCTGCACACAGGGAGGGGGTGAGGACTGCACATTTGTAATTTTACAAGGTGGTGTGGGACCAGAATTAGAGGTCGCTAATGGAGAATCTACTGAGTCATGCATGGTGGATTCATTGATAGATGCAGTCTTACAAAGTGCTAGGCCAAACTATCACCAAGTGTCAAGCCAGGCCACTGAAGTCAAATTTACAGCAGACAAGACAGCCAAGGAGGTGGGGGAACTTTCTGGTTCAATTTTCAAACTGGGTGGAATTACAAGAGGTCTGGAAGGACATGCAGAGGGTGGGTCTACCAGAAAAATGAAAGTCTGACAAGTCCTTTCTATATAGCACTCAGAGGTAGCGTCCCTTCCCTATGTTTGCTCTAAAGAAAGATCTGTCAGCTGTGGTAATCCCAAGGGCTCGTCTTTATCAACTGCTTTTTCAATAGTTATGTAAGATCTTTGGGTAGCTGATTAGGGAATTTAGTTTCTAGGCTTAGATGACGCACAGCTTCTTTTACAATTCTACACGTCACCTGCCCATATATCGCTCACTCTCAGGGACTGTCTCCCCGCTGTGCACGGCTGGTTGGCCTACGATTTCCTAACACTGAAGTGCAATAAACAGAGATCCTAATCATTGAAGGTGACCTTTTGGTCTGGTCTAACAATCTACAGCCTAACTTGGTTGGAAATCTATGTGACCTCGTAGCCAAAGTTAAGAATCTTGGGATGAGGTTGGATAACAAATGGTTATTTGAATTTCAGATCCAAAAACGGTTGTCTACTGTTTCAGGATACTCTTCTCCTGCAGAAGATTTTATTGTTTTTACCTACAGAAAACATGACTGAGCAGTTGGCCTATTGATACTGTGATGCCTGGCAATAACTTGTATCTTGCACTTCCGATGGCACAGGTCAACAAGCTCAAAGAATTCAAAACATGGTGGTGCAACTGGCATGTGAATTGTGCATATTTTACCACATTGTGTCTGCTCACCATGTAATCCACCGACTACCTGCCTCAGTAGCGTAACTACTTCAAGGTGCTCTGCCTGGTGCAAAGGCAATGGCCCCAAGATGCTGTCTCATTTACTTCTGTCACTGGTCTCTCTAGAATTCTCAGATCAGGCTCACTTGCCCTACACTAAATTCTGCAATACATCAGGGAATATAATGGTGGCAGATCATTTCGGATTTTGTGGCCCACGCTTTGGAATGCCCTTCTTTTTGGTTTGCATATGACATATAACTTGCACATTAAAAAAAAAATGAAATCTCATCCGGGCCCCTGATATACCTTCGTAAAAAAATTGTTGTCCAGAGATTTTCATTTTTGATTTGTGTTTTTGGATCATTAGAGAAGTAATTTAGCTTGGGTAGAACATTGCTGATCCGGGCTGAATTTTTCTGGACGAGATTTTTAAAAATGGCGGATGTGTTGCAGTGATGATGTAATATTTTAGAAACCATGAGACCTATATACTTCATTTTGGTTTCAAAATATAGGATTTGGGGCCAAGTAGTCTTACAGAGACAGAAAATAACTCATCAGAGAAACCCTTCTGCCATTTTCCAAAATGGCAGCTATAATAGAGGAAGAAGAGACATATATAGAAATGAAACAAATAATAATGTTTTTGAATCTTTTTATGTATACACCAAACAATGTTTTTCATCTGAATATGAAAAAAAAATGTTTATCACTCCTGCTTTAGACACATTTTCATAGTTCACTTTATTTGTTTCGGCAATCGCTCGTGGTAGATTTGCAGAATGTTGATCATTTGAGAAGAGCATATCGACAGGGACATCTTTTTGTAGCACAGGTTTTGCAAGAACATGTACGTTTAAGTTCTATGGTTAGAGGCTTTAGAAATTTAGTAGGTTTTAGCACTCAATCAACATCTTCCCAACCAAATTCCCATGGATCTTTCTCTACACATGCATGATCCAAAACATTAACACATCTTCTGTTCAATTAGAACGCTCTTTTAACCCCTTCAGCGCGGCGCGGATTTCCGCGCTGTGCTGAAGGTTCTAAGCGCGGGCGGGGCTATGACGGAGCGGTTCCGTCATGCGCACAGCCCAACCGACGCGCATGACGGAACCGCTCCGTCACACGCACCGAAGGGGTTAATGTGCCCATGCACAGTATATGACATCTGTGGAAGGTCACTTAGCGGGACTGATCTCTTGAATTCACTGTACCGAAGATCGCCAAATGTGTGACAGTCAGAACTCGTTTTCCACACATCCACAAGGTATTTTTCTACGTCTTTAAAGTCACATTCTTCTTCTGTCTCAGCAAATCCTTTTAGAAACTTCACAGGTTCAGCAGTTAAAGCTCCAAGCTTTGTTCCAAATTTGCTTATAGCGTCATCACCCGTAAGAATACGTGACTTGATAAGAACACTCTGCATTTCTGGGTCAAGCTTATTGTACAGAATATGAAGCAGGATTAAGTGTCTTTTCTCACCTGTTCCAAAAAGTATCCATGACTCTGACAATCCTTGACTTATGAACATTGCAACAAAGCTAAGTAGCACAATATTAACATCTGTGACATTTGACAGTACAATGACTCGATTGGAACCATTTCGCACACCTCCCTCAACATGTGGCACAACTCGAAGGTCAGCTTCCTCCCATTTGCTGTTATGCTTTTGAACAATATGGCCCGTACCTTTTGAAAATATCTCTGCAGGCACCAACTCCTCCTTGACAATCACTTCAATTGCAATAATTGGAAATTCCGTGTTCACTGAAGCATCTGCAATGTTTTGGCGAGTTAACATCTCCAAGTTCACCTTGTTCGATGTTAATGATAGAATTTATCAAGTTGCACAGGTATAGGTGTTGAATTTTGGATGCATCCAAGGTCAATTGTTTCACTTGTAGACATTTGTCTGATTCTGGCACATTATTTGGCAGATAGTTCAAGATAAGTATTCCGAAAATGTGATAGGTTTGTGCCAACGGTAAATACGTGAAATCCTAGGGTAAGGAAATCCCAAATTCTGGTATGACGTGTTGGATACAGGAAGTAGGATACTGTGTTTTAATATTTTCTTCTTTATTCAAGTGCAAGTGAACACAAGAACAGCCGACACGTGTTTTGCCCAAAAGGCCAGGGGGCCAAGTGCGTTTTTCAAGGCTGATTAAGAAAGATGAGCATGGAAAATCCAACTAACAATAGTATGTGTGTGTATATATATATATATATATATATATATATATATATATATATATATATATATATATATATACACATATATATATATATATATATATATATACAAAAAGAAGAAGAGAACTCTGGGTAGTTCCCAAGTTTAGGTGGAAGGCAGCTTCTGTATAGAGCACCCTCAACACCAGCGACACTCTAGATTTGCTCACCTCAAATGTCTGCTTTTCTATCAAAGTTTTTATGCATAGGTTTAGCACAGTGCTATCCACGCCGATATAGATATATATATATATATATATATATATATATATATATATATTCGATAGGCATGTAATCACATGAGGTCAAATGTCAAGCAGAGGCCCAGGTAGAATCTGGTGACATGCGGGTAAGGTGCAGAAGAATACGACATGCAGTCACCAAGACATGATGAAGAAGGAAAGGAAAGGAGAAGGAAGGTTAAGAGGGAATAAGAAGGACTGAGGCGAGAGGGAATAGGGAAGATGTATAGGAAGGATGGGGTGGGGGCGGGGATTGGTGTCAATGTGAGTCAAGTCGGAATAAAGTGTAAATCAGTGTGATTTAAAGTGCAGATTGAGTACACAGAAGAGACGATCGAGTAGTATGCCCCAGAGATAGCAGATTGAGTACAGAGGAGAGTAAGAGTATGAGGAAAAAAGGACAGGTACATGAATTATTATTAGGGCTCCCGGTTTTCCTTTTTTACTGATTTTTACAGATAAATACAGACAGAAAACTATTTATTTTCCTGTCTGTATTTATTTTTATATACAGTAAAATACGGAAAATAGGCCTTCTTTGGATATTTTATTTTTCCTGCTAATCATGATTGCCAGGTCAGTAGGTGTACAGATCGAGAGGTAGGGGAGATTAAAAAAGACAATAGAATTCCTAATTAAGCCTAATTAAGTGAAGATCTACAGTTATTTATGCTGTTCTACACAGCAAGTGTTTTCAGACAATGCTATTGCACTGTATACTGCTGAAACCTTTTGGACATTCAAATGCGAGTGTTCATTTACAAGTTAAATAAATGTGGAAAAATAGCCACTGCAGCTTCATTTATACAGAAAACACAAAATAAAAATAGATAAATACAGAAAAAATTTGCAAAAAATAAATATGGATAAATACAGACGGAAATGTCGAAAAAATAAATACCATAAAACTGGGAGCCCTAATTATTATACATGTAAAACACAATGATAGCACTTAATTTACCAATGTCATCATGTTAGTATAAAGGCGCATAAAGTAAAAGAACATGATCACTTATAATGATTTGTGGTAATACACTGGTTTTGTGGCGAACAATATGCATATAGAAATAAAGCCAACAGGTTCGCCAGGTCGGCGCATTGAGCCAAAAGGAACATAATCACTCATGATATTTTGAGGTAATGCACTGGTTTTGTTGCGAACCTTGGGCATAATAATAACAGATAAGAAGGTGCTACAACCTAATTTACCAAGCTGTGACAGCTTCTGAATGCAAGGGTCTAAAATCTGCAAAATTAATAAGGCAAGAGAGAAGGGATAAGACAGAAATATAACCAATACACCATTCCTTTTGGCTGGATGCGCCGACCTGGCGAACCTGTTGGCTTTATTTCTATATGCATCTTATTTGCCACAAAACCAGTGTATTACCACAAATTATTATGAGTGATCATGTTCTTTTTACTTTATGCGCCTTTATACTAACGTGATGACATTGGTAAATAAACTGCTATCATTGTGTTTTACATGTATAATAATTTGTTTACCTGTCCTTTTTTCCTCATACTCTTACTCTCCTCAGTACTCAATCTGCTATCTCTGGGGCATACTACTCGATTGTCTCTTCTGTGTACTCAATCTGCACTAGTAGCATCCACTACCTGAATAAGCTGAGATAGTTCAAGATAACCGTCAAAGACAATGTGCAGTTCATGCAAGGTGCACACTGACTCTGATATCTGTAGAACAGTCTGAACGACCTCTCCGAAGTTTTGCATGGATGAAATCTTGACCATTCGCCATTGGGACATATTGTCCACATCAAGAGCAGTTTTCAATGAGGACACCTTTTCTAATTGAAATTCTTCAGGTGAAAAGCTTTTTTTTTCGAGCTCGTGTACGAGTTTGTGCTTTACTGGTTTGGTTGCAACATCTCCATCAAATAATGCGTTTGTTGGAAGAAGATCATGCGACAGAATGTCCTTCATAAATTCACCCCTTTCTTTTGCTATATCCATCTCTCTATGTGCTTGCGAAAGTTGTTTTTTTGGTAACCTGTTTTTTAGTGGCTGGTTGGACGAAACTCTTACTATGGCAATTAAACCGTGGAAGTTTAGCTTTAGTGATTAAGTCAAACAGCTTTCTTTTTTTCAATACAAATCTCTCCTGCTTCAGTTCTGCGTATAGTTTTGATCATGTTCCAGGACATCTAGTGAGTAAGCATACAATGACTAAAATGTACCTCAGTTGGTTTTAATAGGGCATTTACAGAAAGTCGATCTGGAATTGATTGAAAGGACCATCTGACCTTCCTATGTCGGCTCATGGTTACAACAACTTTCCTTCCTGCATACATTCTCTGGTATACAATGCAGCATTGACACATGTGCTCACCCGTGGTATGGAAATTAGTTATGTCAATAACATTTGAAGGTTTGCACCATCCCATCTCGACAAACATTATTCAGGCCAAGCATATCTCGAACCATATCCAGTAAAATGGAATTGGACAGAAGTGGTTTTCCTTTGCCTGAAACCAAATGTCACGGAATCCAGTGGCAAAGTGTATGCCCAGACGTGGGTCCCTTGCTCACTTTGCCACTGGATTCAAGCTAGCCTGGCTGATGAGGGGTGTTACCCCGAAACCGGTCCCAGGATGCTTGTTTCCGGTCCAGGGAAGACATGGCTTGACAGTTCGGGCTGAACTGTTCCCATGAGGCACAGGGTTTAGACTGATTTGCATATAGCTGTGTCTGAACTGGGGTGGCGAAGTGAGCTAAAGAATGATGATGGATTCAACCCAGATCTGTGACTGGGGTTGAGTGTTTGAAAAGTTTCAGCACTCCGTCCATCATCTCCTTGTGTTTGCTTTATATCGTTATCCACATATTGTTTGGTCATGAAGTTGTGTAGTCGCACAGGCTCAGCCATTTCAAAAGGGGTTTCCTTGCTGTATGAAATGAAGAAGGCTGTCAACAAGTTTATTAAAACGTTCCCCTCTTTTTCCCACACATTCGTGGTGAGGAACAGTTTCACAATGGTCCATTAATTTTGAATTTGTCATCTCTCTGAAAACATTGCAAATACAAAGGTCTTCATGGTAAACTAGCTGCCATTGAGCAGCATATTCACTTTTGTGTGTCTCATCAACAATTCCCTTGGAGCTTTTCTGTGATCTCTGGACCGTCTGTTCCAGTTTCATATCTGGAGCCATAGCATTGAACCGTCCCTCTCTGTCTTTGACCACAAAATTTCTTTGGATACATTTTCTGTAGAGGTATGGTTTTTCCACCTCTAGCTTCTTCACTCTTTCCAAATACCAGGACCCATATCTCTGTGCAATCGAATTCGCGAAACACAGTAATAAGTGACTCCACAGTCTTCACTTGCAGCTCCCAATCACCTTCCCGATCAGCATGTACCAATTTTGCACTAGAGCTATCATGTGTAAAACATTTCCCCAGTACTTGCAAAGTTCTGATTTTTCTTCACATTCTTTGACAAACTCTACGAACTTGGTTTTAAGGTTTTCTGATTTTGAACTGAGTGTATTGAACATTGCCTGGCTTTCCATAATGTTTTTGAATGAAGTGCACCCTGTGCCTTGTTCACTTCTGAGATAAAACCTAAATTGTCATTCTTGTTCCAGAAAGCATTCCAATGCAATGTTTCTATAGCCTCAGATATGATGAGCATACCTTGTAATGAACAAACATAATGAGTTCCGCTCAATACTGACTGGACAGTTTTGCTTCCAAAGATTTCAGCCTCAATAAGTGCATCATCTATGCCACATCAATCAATCAAGCAGGGATTTTTGGAGCGCACTACTCACCTGCGAAGGTCTCAAGGCGCTGGAGGGGGAAGGGGGGTTTCGCGCAGCTTCGTCTCATCAGAAGAGCCAGGTCTTGAGGCTCTTCCTGAAAGCTTGAGATAACTGAGATAACTTCCTACACACTGCAACTCAACTTTTGTCATGAGCAAAAAGACCATCATTGGATAAAGATCATCAAATTGTACTGGATTGCTCATAAAAATGTCAGCTACAATACGAAAAACACCTTAATCGTGGAAAATTGGCAGGATAGGCTGGTCTTCAAGCTGAGCATGCACATTTTGGAATTTTTTTGAGCTGTGTATGCTGTTGCATAGTTTGTGACTGGAGATGGTATTACTGGTAAAAAACCCAACCTTCTTCAGAGGGACGGTATTCTGGGAGAACAGAGCATGAATTCCAGCCCACAGAGGAACTGGCTTTTCTACATTCTTCAGTCCGCACCAAATAAGCAATATGATCAATTCAGTTAAATCAGCTATGCGGACCACAGCATCAGGTAGAAGAAGATCCATGTCCTCAGCCACTTTGAAACTTTCTGGTAGACTGGGACGTGTTGATGGCTTGTTGTAATTTTGCACACATTGGCAAGACAGTTGGGTTATAAGTTTGCAGGTTCGTTTGTTTATACCTACAGCTGACACAGCTTGTTTTCCAGCAGCTACTTCATTGGTACAGTCTTGAAAAAGCACCATGGCAGCATCATATGTACTGGATGTTCAAGACAAAGAAGAGCTGACTTCAAAATCAAAATTATCAAGAGCACCCATTGTAAATCCTTTCCTGGTAAAGTAGTTTTTGAAGTGGTGTGCTGTCAGATTCACAAGATTTTACAGCATGAGCTGCTAACAAGTTCCTGCTCCGTGCTATGTCATTATAACTTGTTGATACACCAATCCTAATCATTGAAGTGATTAGCTCTCTACTTTTGCACTTTTCATAGATTGCGTGGGCAGTCATCATGTGTAGGAGATGTTTTCTTTTTGCTGTGATGTAATTCATAAAACATAATTTGAAAAAGACAGTACATTTGCACAGCAAAAGCCTGTCGGTTCACGGGAATGTCTTCCACTTCTTCGCTTATATCTTTAAAGTCATCTTCAATGTTGTCAGCTTCTGTTCTGAACTCAAAAACTTGAGTTTGTAACAGTTTTGCTTAGCTGATATTAAACAATGATGTAAAAAATGTTAAGACAACATCAGGCATTCTTGTTGACTCCCATGATTTGCGGAGATCTGAGGTATCACAATATTTGTCATTAAGTCCAAAAACTAAATCTATGAGGACGTTTCTTAAAATGATTCCTGCTGATTTTACTGCATCCTGTGATCTTATTTTGGCAGCAAGAACTTCAGGAGTCAAATCAGCTGAGAACACTATAAGTGGCTCATTCTTTTTGTTAGACTGACAAAAACAAATTCTATCATTGCACATTCTCACTAGAAAAATCTTAATTTCATTATTATGGAGCAATACAGTTTCATCAATGTTGACCATTATTTCTCTGATCTCACTGAGTATGAACCCGTAGCCAGCACTCAAGAGTGACTTTAAATCTTCTTTTGTTTTTTCAAGAGAGCAAACTTAACTGAAGGCTGGGGGTTACGGTGCTGCTAGGAGCTCCTTGTACATTCATATTTTCGAATGTATGCATGCAGGCAGTTCGGGTGGGCATACAAATCAGCTGCAAATACATTCACCTAACTATTTAGATTAGCTACTCAGCTGAAAACTTCATCTTGGAAGAAACTAGCAGTAGATAAAAACATGTTTGCCCTTTGAGACTCACATACTTTGTACTTTGTTCTTTCATCAATCCCTTTGGCCCTTGTCCTGACTAAATCACAGATAACACATTGAAGATCCTCTGCTTTCTGATCAGATGTTGGAGGTGGACAAGGGGTAGCCATCAATCTTCTAAGTGGATGGGCACTGGGTTCGGTTGTCGTCGCTTTCTCAGAAGGCTCGGATTCTTGTGATTCAGTGTTTTTTGCTTTTTGTTTGACAAATGTTTTTCATTGTATACGACTTGTAGCACTTGTTGTTACAATGATAAAATATTTGATCCTCTTCATCCAACAGTTTCAATCTTTTGTGAACTTTGTCTTGACATATTTCTGCAGCATCTTGAACTCTCTTCTGTCCAGCCGCAGTTGATGGCATATGACACATTTTTCTTTGTTGAAGGAGTCCTCAGATTTTGTAGTTAGCAACACTCTGTCAGGAGGTAAAGATCCTCTGCTACCACCTGCTTCGCTCATGTTTACGAAGTCGAATGAATGGAAAACCTGAAACAAAAACATTATTAAAATAAATTGCCAATATGCTGGCTAAAACACATCATTATAGAGCCGCCATTTTGGAAAACGGTGGAATGGTTGCTCTGAGGAGGTATTTTCTGTCTCTATAAGCCTACTTGACCCCCAAAACCCATGTTTTGACACCAAAATGAAGTATATAGGTCTCATGGTTCCTGAAATATTACATCTTCACTGCAACACATCCGCCATTTTTAAAAATGTCGTCCAGAAAACTTCGGCCCAGATTAGTAATGTCTACCCAAGCTAAATTGCTTCTCTAATGATCCAAAAACACAAATCAAAAATGAAAATTTCTGGACAACAATTCTTTTACTGAGGTATATCAAGGGGCCAGGACTTGATGCTGGTGCTTGAGGCTTTCGTTTGTAATATTGGTGTAACCTATCTCCACCTCAGGTGTGTGAGTACCAAATTAAACACCCACTGCAGCATCACAAAAAGAATTGGCAGGAACATTTGGATCAGCCCTTTTAAAAATCGCATAACAAGAGGTGATTTGAAAAGGGACGGCTGATAGAGCAACAGTAGAAAGAGCCAAAAGATAACCCTTAACTATTGCTACAGCAAGCCCTTGCTGGGCTAGAGAGAGACAAAACAATAAAATGTCAAACAACTTTGTCTGTAAAGGCTGAATGGCACTTGGGGGGACACCAGACCACAAACTTCTTTCAGCATCCTTCATATGCAGTTTTGGTGGAGGGAGGCCTGGCTGTTAGCCGAACACTGACCACATTGGGAGGAAGATCGAAAGCCATTAACAGTTGCTCTTCAATCTTTATGCATGGAGATGAAGGTTGAGCAGGCTCAGGTGCAGGACCCGGCCACGCTACTGAAAAGGAAGGACCTCCTGAAGAGGCAGCCGAATCAGAGGGCATATGTTCATGGCCAGAAGTTCTGGGTACCACGCTATCCTTGCCCAGTCCGGAGCCACTAGGATGACTTGGGCACTGTCTTTCTTGATCTTTGTCAATACTCTGGACATGAGAGGTAGAGGCAGAAGGGCATACCCAAAGCCCCAATCCAGGCAGGAGAACCACCTTGGGAACTCCAACGTGTGAAAGCTTGGACTCCATGAGTTCCTGAGGTGGCAAATAGATAGAGCCAGGGTTCTCCACAATGTTATAAGGTGCCCTGTGCTACCTCCAAGTGTAATTGCAAGTGAAATGCACTAAGCAAGGTCAACTGAGTTTTTCAACCTTGACATTTAAAGATCCTGCCAGGTGTTGGGTAATCAGGGAAATGCCCTGAGCATTCAGACATCTCCAGCGATGTAGGGCCTCCTGGAACAGTGCACATGATCTCACGCTGCCCTGTTTGTTAGAGTACCACATTGCAGTTGTGTTGTGTCAGAGAAACTCTACCCGTTCCCCCTTTATGGACAGAAAGAACACCTTCAGTGCCCAGCGAATTGCCCATACCCCCAACAAGATGATGTAGAGATGGATCTGCGCAAGAGACTAGAGTCCTCGGATCTCCACCTCTGCCAGAGGACCTCTCCAACCCAACAATGATTCATCTGTTACTACCATTAATTCTTGATTGGGGAGGGAGAGGGGTCTGCCACTGTTCCAACTGCAGTTGAGCAGCCACCACTGCAGATCTTTTGCAATCTCCTTTGACACCTGAATTGAATCCGAACGGATCCCTAAGTGCTGAGCCCACTGAGCCTTCAGATCCCACTGCAGCATCTGCATGTGCCAGCTAGCGTGGTACACTTGAAGGATGCTGAAGGCCAAGAGTCCAAAAAGCCTCAGAACCACTCTCATTGAGACACAGGTCAAAAGTTGAAACATCGGGATCATAGTACAAATTTCATGTACTTGTTGAGGCGGAGGGAAGGGTAGTAACAGCACTGTATCCAGTATGGCCCCGATGAAGGGGAGCAGTTGTGAAGGAGTCAGGTGTGACTTTGACATGCTGATGGAGAAACCCAATGATGTCAACAAGCCTGCTGTTGTCTGGAGGAAATCTACAACTGTTGTCTGGAGGAACTCTACGACAGTTTGAGGATAACCCGCCTTCAGCAACCAGTCATCGAGGTATGAGAAGACTGGTATCCCAGCCTCTGCAGATGGGCTGCAACCACCACCATGAACTTTGTGAACACCCGAGGTACACTGGTAAATCCGAGGGGGAGCACTGCAAACTGAAAGTGCTCTTGGCTTACTTGAAACTGCAGGTAAAGTCTGTGGGATTGAGGGATGAGGTGGTAGAAATAAGCATTCTGTAACTCTAACACCACCATCCAGGCTCCTGTTTTGTATGTGGGGGCCCAGGGAGCTGCTGAGCAGCCTGGTTCTATTGAGCTGAGATGTAGCTGCTGTGTGGGTGGCCTTGAGGGGCCCATCCAAAGTCCTGGAGCTTCACTGGCGCCTCAGGGTGAAAACTGTGGGGGCTTGTCTGTCTTGCTGTGCCCTACTGAGCTGTTTGGGTGGGGCACTACTTCTGGTGACTGAGCTGAGCACCTCTGAGGCTTGCTGGATCGCGGCTGACTGAGGCCGGTTACTGATTTTTGGTGGGCAGTAGGTCGACCGGTGGTTTCGCCCCCTCCTTGGAGGTGTGGTGTCTATGTGAGTGTTGTCCACTGTCTGCGGCCTGGGGCCTTGGTACTCTTGTAGCCCAAAACCTTTCGCTCAGTGATGGCCTGCATGTAGTATTGGCTCGGCCAGCAACTACAATGTATATATACAGTTTGTAATAGGCCGAATATTATATATCACTCGCAGTGACAGACATGGTCTAGGATGGCACAACTCTAATTCTTGTACATGACAACAGTACATAGTGGTTCTGGATGTTAACCATCTCAAAACGTTTCAAATATATGATCTCACTAGGGGCCTGATGCCACACTCTGCCTTATAGCTGTGATTACTGTACTCTATATCCCTCCAGGTCTACATCTCCATCTACTACAGTCATGTTGGGCTTTGGACTCTGGCCCACAGTGAAGTCCGGTACTGTGGACGGGGATATCACATCCTTGTTGAGCAACATGAAAGAGACTCCAGTCTATCGGTGGGAAAATCGAAACCCCAAAATTGAGGATGTATCACTTTCAGAAACGAGTGGATAAGCAGGATCAAGCAGCCATCTCACTGACAGCAATCAAGCACAAGTTAAGTGTTGTAAAGGCTAAAAATAAAGATTTGGAAAACTGCTCTTGGCGTGATAATGTGCGCATTGTTGGTCTGGCCGAATCCATTAATATCATCAACATGGAAAGCTTTGTGGAGAACATGTTGAACTCTTTATTTGGCCATAAGGGTTTTTCTGTAGCATTTGTTGTTGAGAGGGTACATTGCTCTTTGGCACCAGGGCCACGGCGGGTTCAGAGACCTAGACCCATAAAAGCATGTCTAATCAATTGCAGAGAACATGAGCAGATTTTGCGTCTAAATAAAGCAAAATCCAAGCTACAATACGCTTGTACTCCACTCGCCCTCATCACAGACTTTACCTCTGCGCTCATGGCCGGACTGGGAACAGAAACCAGCCCTGGCAATTCCGGTCAACATCCCTGGGATGGGGGGCGGGGGGAGGGCAGGGGGGTGCGCTACTGAGAAGCTCTGGCCATGGGGGGATTGCTGCAAAACAGTCCCCAGTAACAAAACCGCCCCCCACCGGTCAAAAACCAGCCCCCATCCTTCCGGCCCACTGGGAAAATGCCCAGTGCCAGCTACATCCAGTCCAGCCCTGTCTGCGCTGCAGGAGGTCATCCACGGTGATTAAGAAAGCTCTGTGAGTGAAAGCAATCAAATACTCTATGCTTTTTCCAGCTAAGCTCCATGTAGAATACAACGGGAAAGTGCATTTCTTCACCCACCCATATGCTGCAACAGACGTCACTGATTCATATTAGAGGCATGGAGATCAGGCTGAATCGGTGACTTTCAGTTCAGTATCATTGAGAGGAAATAGACTGCGTGCTGCTGCTAACCTGAGTGACAATGACTAGTAGCCCTCGCTGATTGAACAAGGGGAATTCCTCATTCAGATCTTGAATGAATGAAGAAACTTATAAAGCGCACAGCTACTAAGAGAGTGTCCCGGCGCTAATCCCTGATTTGAACAGACAGTGGGGTACCTGCTCACTACATAGACTTACGGCGTTATGAAAGATGCTTTTCTTTCGTCTG
Organism: Calotriton arnoldi; assembly: GCA_963921515.1. Taxonomy (NCBI): domain Eukaryota; kingdom Metazoa; phylum Chordata; class Amphibia; order Caudata; family Salamandridae; genus Calotriton; species Calotriton arnoldi. Next base: position 603,074 of record CAWUFW010007262.1, on the reverse strand, counting down.
ACGTGGTGAGGCAATTGTACTGGTAAAATAATGTATTGATTGTGGTGTTAATAGCAATGGATAATGTAGACATGGTTAGAATGGCATGTTGAGCATGGTGGTTATTATGGAAGATATTTGGCTGCGAACTCCCGTACTCACCATTCTTGCCAGCACAGCTCAATCCACTACTCCCACTAACGCTTGAGAAACTGAAAATACAGATTATGGGGAAGGCAAGAAAAGATATGTTAGGAGACCTCTTCCCTAATGGAGAGTTCATTAGTCTTCCAGAGTTTCAAGAAAAAGGAGGAACATCGTCTATGGTCACTTTTTAGTATTACGCGCTAAAATCTGCAGCGAAGAAAGCATTCACCAAATTCCCCAGGCCACCTTCTGGGCTTACGTACCCACTAAATATTTACTTAGAGCTGACAGGCAGATCCATTTCCATTCTGTATACAGATGTTATAGCGGGCACCCAATCTCAGACAAGCACAGGCCTTCTTCCTGTGCACAAGTTAGAGATGATCCACTAATATAAAGGCATAAATTAATTCAATTTAAATGTATACACCGTTTTTACCTTACACCTGAACGCAGAGCTAGAGTAACTCCTGACAATATGGTGAAATGCAAGAAATGTGGTATGTCTAATGTTGGGATTTTACATGTGTCATGGTCCGGCCCTAAGATTTTTACATATTGGACTAAAGTGTTTGAATTGTTGAACACTATGACAGGGGTGTCTTTGTCCCCCTTGCCATCCATGGCCTTGATGGGAGCCACCATGGACCTTCCTAAAGCAACACAGCAGTTCACCTCAATGGCACTGTTGTTGGCAAAGAGGAGTGTTGCTATGATGTGGATGCAGAGCGCCATACCTGGGCTCAACCAATGGATACAGGGCATGATATAATGTAAAGTCTAGGCTAAAATACATGCTATGGAACTGCACCTAGGGATTTCTGGAATCCTCTCCATACTTATTTGCTATGACAAGACAAATCTGATGTTCGTTTGTGGGTTAAAGGGTGATAAGCGCTCTGTTCAATGAAGCTGCATTGTATACTTGTCAGTCTGTCCACGGTGAAGCACTTCAGTCAGTACATTGGTCTTGAACTCTGTGATGGGCAAGGTTACATCCAAGAGCTCAGGTGCACTACTTTTTATTTATTTTTTATTCTTTTTATTGGCATTTTAATAATGAACGACAAGACAATTACACAGCACTTTCAATTCAATAATAGAGAGCCTTATTCATAGTGCAAGAGCAATAAAAAAGACTAACCTTTCGTCTTCACAACAGTTACAGTACAATCTAGCATTTTGTACCCAGGTGGCATAACAACTAGTCGGGAATCTTCCAGGTCCCACAGCAGGGTGACTTGTGGGATAATAACTAGGCAGCATTGTCATGATGTGGCGTGTGAGGGTCCTGTCCAGTGCCCGCTGCTTGTGGGGTGAGCAACAAGTATGCCTTTAGGAGCTCCTATATGTCATGGGGTCTGGAACTTATTGGCAATAACTCTGAATATGTGGTTGATTGTTCCTGACAGTAGACCAGATCCTGCAACCATTCCTTGAATTTGGGAGCCCTTCCTCGACCCAGTCTACATGCCACTCTTTGTTTGGCCAGCAGCAAACCGAGGCCCGCAAATCGTCTAATAGCTGCAAATACGTCTTCCGTGTACCCAAGCAATGCATTGAGTGGGGTAAGGTGCATCTGTGACCCCACCATTTGGGATAGGGCTTCCCCGACCTCCTCCCAGTATTTGAAAATTAGCCTGCATGACCAGGCCAGATGGAGGAAGTCTGCCCCCTCTGCCCCACATTTTTCACAGGGGTCAGTAGGCCTCAGCCCATATCAATGTAGCCGTGCTGGGAGTAGTACATCCTATGGATGTACTTGAAATAAATAATCCACAGCCTACTACTCGCTGTTATCCTTTCAGTCTGCTGGCAGCAGTACGTCCACTGTGCATCCTCAAGTGGGAAGCCTAACTCTGTTTCCCAGCCCTCCCTTGACCCGTCCCTGGACCCTACCTGTGCGGTTAGTGTACTCCAGTATAATCATGCCAACGCATGTGCTAGGTCAGTGGCTTGAAGCCTATTGTGCAACAGGATTAATGTAGGTGACTCCCTAGGGAAATCTGGAGTGGCTGCCTCACCATCTTGCCTCAGCCTTATGTACAGAACAATCTCCATGGGTGAGGGGATATGTTCGCCAAAGAACTCCTCCCTATTACGGAACCTCCCTCCGACACACAGATCCCTTCATGTGCGTATGGTGTAGCGATGCAGCATGCGGTGGCATATTCCTTCATGAGTTACTGGGATGTTGTGATGATAGGCTAGTGGTAGCGGGGGCAGTACACCATAGTGGCTTGCAATAGCTTAGCAATGCTTTTCCATGGTGCATTCGTGTAAGCTACAGTAGAATCCACACCTCCAGCTCTCTCCCGGTCTACCCCAAGAAAGCCAGTTAGTAGTATGGGACTGATGTACCCCTATTCCACCACGAGATGCAGCATGAAGGGCGGAGGGTGATACCAATACAGTGCATAGTGTGCCTGTGCGCACAAATAATAAAGTTCTGGGTTGGGTGCTTCGAACCCCCCTTTAGAGAAGGGTAGGGTGAGAATGTTCCACTGGACTCTGGGCTGCTTCCCCCCCCCCCAAGCAAGTCGGATTAGCTGACCTCTCAAGTTTCTGAAAAATGGACGTCCCGGGGCGTACGGGATATTTATGAATAGGTACAACAACTGAGGCAGGATTACCATTTTCATTAGCGCAATACGTCCTGCAATGGACAGGGGCATAGCAATCCATCTGGAAATGGAGTCGGTTATGGAGTCCAGCACCCTGCCATAGTTTGCTCTCAGTAGTTCCTCCCTGTTTCTGGTGATACCTATACCCAAGTATTTAAGCCCTGTTGCAGACCAGCTGAGTGCATAGTCCGAGTCAAAGGGTGGGGTGTTGGGAGTAAGAGGGAAGATCTGAGATTTCTCCCAATTGATCGTTATGCCAGAGAGTTCTCCAAATCAAATAAATTCCCGGAGTATCTCATTGAGGCTGTCCTGGGGGTCCCTGAC